>JAMXBC010000012.1:9225000-9825000 GCA_024138005.1 Lumnitzera racemosa | reverse complement strand
TGTTAACCATTATACTTCAACTTTTCCTTTTTTTAAATTGTACACTTAAACTTTCAAGTTGTTTTAATATTATACTTGATTAAAGTTTTATATTTCTTAATATATACCTTTGTTAATATCTTTAACACCGTTAGTCTAGTAAGCCGTATGAGCTAGTAATTGCATGACATGTGGTACATTAATATTCGTATTTCCACATGGTATCTTTATTTCACAATTATCTATCCACATCAGTGAAATTGGAAGAGAAAAAAAAAATAATCAATAAGAAAAAAACCTTGGCTAACTTTACGTTTTGATTTCTAAGGGTGAGTTTTGATCTTTATAATATGCTACATTTACCTTAAAAAATCCATCTCCCATGAGTAACTATTTAGTGAGCGAGATGACAGGATTAAGGAATGATGATATAATTTGAGCTTTATTTTGCTAGTTTTTGTTAATTTTAGGTGCGATTTTGGAGAAAAGATGATGTCTTCTGTTGTTTACTGTTGTTGAGGTTGTGCCTTATCTTGCTTGTTTTAGTTAATTTTGAGGACAATTTTTTCAAAAAGATTACCTATTTTGTTGTCTGCCATTGTTGGTATCATGCCTTATTTTACTTAAGGTTTGTAGTTTGTTATTGTTGCCATATGTGTTTTGATTCTTTGTGTAGTTTCAACTGGAAAAAGATATTGTCTTTGTGTGTTCTGTTGCCTTTTTTTAATTTATTCTAGTTGCTTCAATATGGAAAATTTTCATTTTATCCGATTCTTTTTCCTCTTTTTCATTTCTAGCTAACATGGGTTTTGATTCGTACCGATTTCTTATGTAGATGGCTGAATTGGAAAAAACAAAGTGTGATTAGGAGATTTAAAATAAAAATAACAAATGTTATGTAATGATTGGATGATTATGCTGACTCGGCTAATAAAGTAAACTTAAAATAACAAAAGTGTATATTATGACACGTCAAACTTCAATTAGGTGTATATTGAGACAATTTGAAAGTTTAGGTGTATAATTGAAAAAAATTGCAAAGTTCAAGCACATACCATGACATTAACCCTTAGAAAATTTTTATAAGTTTTCATTTGGCTTGTGAGAAAGAGTAAAATACAATTTAGAGCCCAAGCAAAAACTCTCTCTTCATTTCAGGGGAATAGGGCTACAAATGAGTTGGGTTAAGCTTTAAAAAGCTTAGTTTCGACTCGTTTAAAAATTATCGAGTTCAAGCTCAAGTCGAGTTTTTTTATCAAGCTTGAAATTGAGGATCGGGCTTAGCTTGGCTCGGCTCATTTACTAACCAAGTTCTAGCTTAAGCTGACTTATAAGCCTAAGGTAGTATTTAGTCGTGTAATTTTTATAGCATTAGACTTAATAAAAAATTTTATTTCGTATTTCATTTGTAACTTTATTTGATGACTAGAAAAAAAAAAATTAAGCTAATGGATTGAACAAAAAACTCAATTTTTGTTATATCTACGCTATGGGATAAAATCAAAATTTACTTAACAAAAACAAAAATATTTTGCATTCTCAATAATACTTATTCATATTATAGTATTGAGTTAATTAACATTATTTTTATTAAATATTACAAAAAAATTATTTTATAATATAAATAATTAATTTTTTAATATAAATTTTGTGTTTACCACTATACAAAACAAACATAATACAATAAACTTATACCATGTTTTCTTTATACTTGTCTTATTCATTTTTTTTATTCAATTTAGTTTTTACAACAAAATGCTATCTAAGTATATAAAACGAAGAAATATATAAATAAATAGATTAACGAATAGTGAAGAAGGATATATTATTATATATTATCCTATAACATATTACATATTTATGATACAGATTCCGTGGATAAACACACGAACCTAATATCGCATGTAACCAATAGGATGGGTTTGGGCCGCGAGATGGCTCGAAGAGTAAATGGTAGTCAAAGGTTGAGTAGGGGTTTTTGCACATCGACAAAGGATATGATGCACTGACGAAGGATATGACGTACTTACGCTTTACATGAGCTCAAGTCATACTTGATATGACGCACAAGTATGGTTGGAGGTTACTCGCCACTAGTCCACGCTTAGATGGGCTAGATAAGGGTAGCTCAAGAGTAAGAAGGACACTTAGCTCAAGAGAGTAAAAGTTCAGTATATTCTTTATATCTGATGATTACGACTATTACATTATGCGAGTATTTATTGTATCCAGTTAGGGTATGTCCTAAATTACAGAAAATTATATAATTGGATCAATAGTTGCTAAGAAAAGGAGAAATAATTTACAGAGAAAACACATAATCATGCAAAAGAATATTTACTGTAAAAAAAGGACAGTATGGGTGTCAGAAAATGATAGCGCATGCATGTTTTACTGTTTGTAGTCTTAATAACACTACGAGTTGAGTAGGGGTGAATCCCGATTAAATCAATTTGACATCGGTAGTTCGGTAGCTCGGACAATTGGGATTGGATTGGGTTGGTTTAAGGGCAACTCATTTTCAGGGGTAGCTTCGGATGGTCGGCTCTTGATCATCATTAGCTAAGCCCCAACACTTGTGTTCATATTTGGTGCTTGGATTGGTGTATAGAGGAGGGGTCGGTTTAGTATGTCGACTAGTATTACGCCCCGAAGCAGCAGAGTTATAATAGTCCCGCCATATAAACCATTCTAAGATAGAAGTTGGGTTTACAACCGTTATTCTAGACCTAATCTACACAAGGTGTCCACAACTAATTTGCTTTGAAGTAAACGGTTTATAATTTAAATAAATCATTTACCCAAGAAAGTGAGAAATATATATATACACTGTAATTTAGTTATTACAATTAGCATTTACAACGTTTTACCATAATATATTTCCTAGCTATTACATTATTCAGGAATGAAGAATTCTAAAATAAAAGCTTAGACCTTAAAAACATATGTTTGTTCTTCAAATGTTTCTCCTCACTTCTTAGGATTCAGTAATTGCTAGCTTCAAAGTAGTTGTAAGTCGCTCCTTAGCCTGTATCTGTACGACGTCTATAGGGATGTGAGCAACCACAGCACAGTAAGTTAGGATAGAAGACTTAAAACTACACCACAAACGCAAACAAGGTTATCAAATACCATTGCATGACATTGTTCGGCCCGTCGTGAGATTAGAAAAATTGCGCCCATTCTAATTTGGGTTGAGGAGTTGCCATTAATGTAACAGCTCACGACCAAATCCAAGCTTGTGCAATGGAGACACCGCTCCTCCTACGACTACCTTTAAACCATTGACTTTACTCTCATTGCGACCTCCTCTCATGTAACTTAGTTTGACTAAGGATGAAGAAGAGGCTATTATGCAATCCTACGCTATCCTTTTCGAAAGAGTCGGTATTTTACTAGAGAATCCTAAGTTTCCTCTAATGGGTTGCTATGCAGGTCCGAGTATGATTACAGGTCGTATGTTTGATTAGATCCAGCTTAGGGTGATCAATCATTTCATACAAATCATACAATACAAGCCAGAACAACGAATAGAATCATAGCATCACTCATAATCAAACACATGCATATAACCAACTATCTAACAAGCACAACTAAGTATAATCTCAAGCCTCCAAAATACAGTAATATATTAATATTAACTTACCTTGACTCCTCGCTTACTTATTCAAAGTCCGACTTGCTCAGGCCATTACCGATTATCCCTATAGCATAAACGTGGTTTCGGTTTTTCGTATAACTATTATAGGTTGGTTTTATCCTATAACACTTATTGTTATCTTTTGTTTAGTGTTTAATATGTCCAATTATCTAGGTTTTCAAATCTTTTACATTTATTCTAGGTTTGGGGCCAAGTTCAGGATTAATTTCCGCATCGATTTTTTTAAATTAGGTTCTAGTTCGATTTCTAAGTTCTGTTTTATACCCGAACCCTAAAAATTTGTTTCAACTCATAATGTAAAATTAATCACATTACTTCCAGACATCCTAAATACCATAATTACCCCTACTCAGTATTTTATTATATCCAGTATACTTAAATCCTTTTTAGTGTACTGAATTTACTCCTAATGTGAGAAATTTTTACATTTTTCATATAATTACATAAATTTAAGGTTTTTATCATATTTATATATATCCCAATTATTTATATAATATCAATTTTTATTCTAATATCTTCTATTTATCATATTTTCAATAATTACATATTATGTATTATCACCTATTATGTATATAATACACATTTAATATTTCTATCACTCTAATTATCGTCTCTCAACATCAATTATCAGTTCTAAATGTCTAAATTCATCCTAAATCAGATTTTACACTTAATTACCTTAAATTACCAAATTAACTTAAAATGTACTATTTTTCCCTATTACTTATTTATTACATAATTAGCCTAATAATTACATCTAATACCTTAAAAGCTACAAGTATCATATTTCATCGGATTTCAACATCCTAAAACATATAATTATTCACTAAATTAGTAATTGACCATTTAATTACTTAATTAACCTTAAATTACCTATTTTATGCTTCATTTTAAGGCTTAAAAATTATCTAAAAATTTCAAATATTAATTTTTGAAAACGGGCTTCACAGTACTGTTCTATATCATCTAAGTAGTCTACAAAAAAATTTTGGACTCAAAACTACACTCTTAAGGTCATTCATTTCTAAACCGAAACATGTTTGGTTTTGCATGATTTCTTAAGGACCATAGATCATGGGATATATTTTCATCAAAATAATTTTTTTCATAAAAAATATATACAAAAATATTCTAGAATAACAAAAAAAATAAATTTATAAGAATATTTACTATTTTTACAAAATTACATAAAATCAGATTAAAAATCGAATTCACCGATTTGGGTGGCTTTGGCCACCATCAGTGGCCATGGGTGTGTTGGCCCACCTGGCCGCTATCACCACTATGTGGTGGTAGTGGCCGTCTACTCCCAGCTGCTCTTCGGGTCTGGGTTTTCTTTAGAAGCCTTAATTATACAGATTTTTTGTGATTTTTTCTAAATCTCTAATTTATTCTCAATTTCCCCTTTCCCTATTTTTTTCACTCTCTAAACTGACCAAATGAATTTCTGAAATTTTCATGCTATTTATAGAGCATTAAGGAAATTATTGTGCATTAATGAGACAAGACAATTACCTTGTCTCTTCTTTTTTCTACTTTCTATTTGTTGCATTTTAATTGGTTGATTTTTCTTCTTCAATTCTAGATTACCATGCCTCAATTCTGGATTTTTTCTTATTTTTCCTTAATTAATTATGAATTCTATTTAATTTTTTATTATTATTTTTGTACATTTTGTGTATTTTAAGTAATTACGCGTATTTCTACCTATATGTAAATTCATATATAGTACAAATAAATATTCCTAGATATTATTTAGGTTATTCTATGATTTTTAGTATACATATAATTTATCTATAGTAATTCGTTAATTATTAGAATGTATTTTATGTATTTTCGATAAATAACGAGTTATATACTTAAAATTTGAAAATTTTATATTTTTTAATTTTATTGCTTATTTTTTTTAAATTCGAACTTACGGGATCATTTTTACTAATATTTCTATCTTTACTTATAATTTAGGTTCGATCGGATCTTTCAACCGATCGGAACTTTGAGTAACTGGTTGTGAGGCTTACAGTTAGGTCACCTTAGCAGCTTCCTAGATGGTGTGAAGAGTAAAGTAGCTTAACAGATTGGACTAGGGTAAACACTGCTCCTCGGTGCTTAACTCATCTCGAACAGATTGGCCAACCACTTGAGAAAGTCCCCGGGTTAGGAACTGCATGATTGGTCCTCGACCCTTTCATCCCCTTTGAGTTGTTTTAGATTTAGGATCAAATCTGGTTCAGTTCCAGGTGGCTCATCCTTGGCAGCGTAAGGTTGGAGATCGGTAATGTTGAAGAAGTTTGAGACTCCATATCTTTTAGGTAATTCAATCCTGTAGACATTAGGATTGATCTTTTTAAGCACTTTGAAAGGTTTGAAAGGTTCGTTGGCTCTAAGAAACAACTTGCTCTTTCTCAAGTTTGGAAATCGTCCCTTGCAGAGATGTATCTAGACCAAATCACCTAGTTGAAATTTTCTCTTCCTCTGTCCTCAGCTTCACTTCTTGAGCTTATTATTAACTTAGCTCAATTATTTTACAACCTTCTAGTGCATGGCTAGGATGGCCTAAACTCTTTTCACAGTTGGTTGGTCATCATTAGGCATCGACTAGGGTGCTTGGTCCATCAGGAGCTTGAGGTTGAATCTATAGGCGACCTCGATTAGAGATATGTTTGTTACATTGTCGGCGATCCTATTGTAGGCGAACTCAATGATCGGTCGGCATAGATCCCGGTCGACATAGATCCCAGTTGGCCGTGTTATGTCTGACAACAACCTGCAGCAAAGTACCCATGGTTCTATTGACAACTTCGGTTTGTCCATCTATTTGTGGATGGTAGGATTATACGAAGCAAGTGTACCTACTAGTTTTAATATAACGGATATGAGTCCGAGTCGATCCCTCAAAGATCTTAAATACTACTACTAACCTTAGTTCTATTATCTAACCGGAAAATTGCGATGGGTTGAATGAATTAAAAATACTAAAATTAACAAACGAATCTAATTATAAGATTTAACTAAGTAATTTAGGAAACGATAAAATTAAGAACAATTTCAAGAGGGCAAATAGCGTATTTAGAAATTGTTTCATCTAGTGTTTAACATATGACTGGTTAAAATATATCCAATTAAATCTTTATTATTTTTTATTGAAGGGATTCACAATTGAAGTTAATACCTTTTTCAAGCATATTAACCTTAACCTTAAATTATTTATCGGAATTTCTTTACTTAGTAATATAATTTAGAATCGCATTAATATACAGTGAATTCCCATACAAAAATAATAACTTTCTGGAAGAATCATGAATCTTATCTCTAAGTACACATGTAATTTTCTCCAATTATGTTAAGATCTCATTATTTATGTGATTTCTCAATCATCATGCATAATATTATAGATTGATACGCTAGAAATATTAATTAATAATCAAAACACATAATTGAATCAAGAAAGATAGAAGCTTTATGGAAAATTATCAATAAATCTAATAGTCACATGAAACCTTAGATTCTATAATCCTAAATATAAGAATCTTAAGCTATCATGATGAAATTAAAAGTAAATTGCAAGAAAATCAAGAAATAAAACATGAAAGACCCTTTTTGTTGATGAGAAATCTCTTCAATCTTGAAGTTAGTTGTTACTTCCGCCTTTTTCTTCTCCTTCTCTTCAAGTTTTTTCTCTTTTTAATGTCAAAATTTCTTTGCAAAACCCTCACAAGTCCTTATATAATGTATTATAAAGTTTCTTTTTTCGTCATCAAACATAGCTTGGGATATAGTTGTGTCTCTAGGTTATGTAATTTACTGATCTTGACACAAAAAAATCATCCTGGTTGGATACAGACTGGGAACATAGTTGTTTCCCAAACTGTATAACTTTCTGACTAAAAATTACCATTTTCTCCTATTTTTTATGTAACTTCAAAGCCTCACAACTTATTCATTTGAACATCGAATTGAGTGAAACTTGATTCCTTTTCTTCATTTTCAATTTGAGAACGCATTCAAACCTTGAAATTAAAATTTTACTTAATTAAGTATCAATTTATTTTAGAAAAAACAAAAATATAAGGGAAATGCTATAAAATCACAATGTAAAGTGTATTTAAAATAAGAGTTATCACAGGACGTGCTATATAATAATTTGGTTCCCATTCACCTCCACAGCGACCTCTAGAAGTGGCTCATGAACTTTGGATCTTGATTCGAAACGATGGTTCGAGGACTTCGTAAGGCTTGATTACTTCCTGTAGGAAAAGAAAAGAGATAGCTGAAATGTCATTAGTTTTGAAACAGGGTATGAAATGTGCCATTTTACTAAATCGGTCTACAACCACCATGATGGAGTACTTCCTTCGGGACGTCCTTGACAATCTTAACATGAAGTCCATACTTAGCTTAGACCATGGTTTGGTTGGGATTAGTAAGGGTTGGCAACGTCCTTGCTTGGCTTGACTCTTCGCCTTTCGGCAGGTCGTACACTTTTCTAGCATGGATTGGACATCTCTTTTCATCCTTAATCAAAAGAATCTGGAAGATAGTACCTTTTGGGTTCAGTGTTGGCCAAAATATCCTGTTAATCCCTCTCCATGTGCCTCGCATACAAGCAATTCTCTAGTGGAATAAGTCGGGATACATAGCTTCTTCTTCTTAAATAAGTATCCATCCTCCTTGTAATAGTCATCCAGTGTTTGTCTTTCCTCGCATCGGGCATAGATTAGAATAAAACATAGATCTACAACATATAGATTCTTTATGGTTGAAAACCCAAGTAGCCTTGTTTACAGCTTAATCAGGAGGCTATGTCGTCTTGATAGGGTGTCAGCCACCACATTGTTTTTTCCATTCTTATATTTTACGACATAAGAAAAACCCTTTATGAACTTGATCCATTTGGCTTGCCTTTGAGATTGTTTGGGTTGGCTTTTCAAATACCTCAAGGACTCATGATTAGTGTAGATCATAAACTCCTTAAGTATCAAGTAATGTTGTCATATCATTAGGGCTCGGATTAAAGAGTAAAACTCCTTGTTATAGATATAATATTTGAATGTAACTCTTCAAAGTTTCTCGCTAAAGTAGGCAATAAATTAGCCTACCTGCATCAGTACAACACCGATGTTTAGTCTGGATGCATCACACTCTACTTCAAACACCTTGTCAAAACTCAGTAGAGTTAAGACAGGGGTTGCAGTTAGCTGCTCTTTCACTTCCTCAAAACTCCTCCTCTCTTTTTCTCCTCATTTGAATTTAATATTCTTCTTTGACAGTTCGGTAAGTGGGGCCGCAATCGTACTTAAATCATTTATGAATTGGTGATAGAACGACGTTAAACCGTGGAAACTTCTTACGTTTGTAGAACAAGTTGGCTCAGGCCATTCTATGATCACTCTTATTTTCTCATCATTGACTAAGATGCCACCTCCACTCACAACAAACCCTAAGAAGATTACCTTGGATCAGAAAAAGTTGTACTTCTTTAAATTAACGTAGAGTTGTTTAGCTTGGAGTTTTGCGAGGACTCTTTGGAGATGCTCTTAGTGAGTCTCTAAGTCAAGGCTATATACTAAAATGTCATCAAAATAAACTAATACAAACCTTTCTAATAATTCTTGAAGCACTTGATCCATCAAGCACATAAATGTGCTCGGCGCAGTGGACAGCCTAAATAGCTTTAGAAGCCACTCATATAAATCATGTCGTGTCTTGAATGCGGTCTTCCACTTATCACCCTTACACATTTGAATTTGATGGTATTTAGATTTAAGGTTAATCTTGGAGAATACTCTTGCTCCACTTAATTCATCTAACATGTCATTAAGCCTAGGTATGTCTCGAAGAATCATCCTTCTTTGGCACTAATAAAGCCGAAATGTCATAGGGGCTAAGGGACTCATGCACATACCCCTTCTCCATTACCTCATCTACTTGCTTATATAGTTTAGCGGCTTATTTGGGATTCAACCTATAGGTAGGCTTGTTCGGAAGCGCAGCTCCTGGCTGCAGGTCTATTGCATGCTCAACGCTTTAGATTGGGGGTAGACCTTTCGACGATTCCTTTGGAAACAGGTCGGTAAATTGTTCTAGTAAGGTTTTTACCTCAACAAGCAACTCCTTTTTGGGCCTCATCTCCATAATCCTTCAAATAAGCAAATAAGTTGGACCTTCTAGCTCCATTTCTCTTTTTAATTCGGCTCAAGTCATCACCAAAGCCTCTTTCTTCAAGGCTCAACTAAGTTGGGACTGCATGACCTTCACTTACTCTGTAGTCATAGGACTCAATTTCATCCTTTTGCTTTTGTGTTTTATAGAACATGTGTTCTTCCTTTCGTCACACATAACGGCTTGATCAAATATCAATGGATGACTAAGTAGAATGTGAGACATACTCATAGGTAGCATATCATAAAGCACTTTATCTTGATATTTGCCAATGTAAATTGGCATAGACACTTACTTATTCACCTGCAAGGTTCCTTTATCACTAAGCCAATGAAACTTATAAGGTTTTGAGTAGAGCATGCTTAGCAATTTCAAATGTTGGACCATAAATGCAAATGCTGCATTAGTGCAACTCCCATTGTCAATGATCAGTGTGCATCGTTACTCATTCACCTTACATCTAATATGGAAGAGATTTTCACTCTGTTCATCTTTAGCTACGGGATTGACGCTTATCGTCTTCCTTAACATTAGGGTGGCTAGCATAAAGTTGCCTTCCTTATTTTAGATAACTTTCTCCTCTGATAGTTCGGTTTGTCCGTCTTCTTTTAGCTCCTCCACTTCTTCATCAGTACTGTTAACCTCAATAGTCGGTACCTTGCCTCGAACTAATATTGTTTGCCTGTTTGGACACAAAGTGGCCATGTGTCCAAATCCTTGGCATTTGAAACACTTGTGTCTTCCTCCCAAAACTTTGGCCCTTCTCAAACTTCCTTGAGGGTTCCTTCTCTTTGGCTTAAGTAGTCGAAATGGGTTAGGTCTTAACAGCCTTACTTGGTTTTGATTGCATTGGTCTACTCGGAACAGTTCGGCTACTACTTAGTTGGCTAACATGTGGTTGGAATCTTCCTATTTGGTGCCTTTCTATCCTTTAGGAGGCTCATATTGCATCATCAAGCGTTCTAACATCCAAGGTTTCCAGGACATCTCTAATCTCATACTTTAATCTACTAATGAATCGAGATGAAGTTTGGTCCTCTAACTTTATAATTTCACATCAAATTATTAACATTTGGAATTCTTTAATGTTAGTGTCTACACTAGATCTTCCTTGTCTCAATTCTTATATTCTTTTGAAGGCATTCTACAGATAATAGCTCAGCACAAACTTTCTTCGCATTACTCTCTTCATTTCATCCGAACTCTTAATCTCTTGCTTTCCTTCCCTTCTTTTGGTGGCTTACAAGTTCTTTCACCATAAGGTGGCATAATTAGTGAACTTCAATACAGTAAGTCTAACCTTTGCATCATTCGACATTTCGTGGCATTCAAACTACTTTTCAATTTTATCTACCTAATTTAGGTAGTCCTTAGCATCACTACTTCTAGAAAAGCTTGAAATAAGCATCCTCAATCCCTTAATTCTAGCGGCCCATACATTTCTTTCCTTAGGCTCATATTACTCATCTTCTTCGTCATCTCCTTTCGCTTCCTCCTTAATATCTTCAAGTGCTAGCCTTCGTTTAGCATCCTTACTAACTCTTTCAACTCAAGATGGTTGAGCTGGGGCATTAACTAGGCCAAATTGACCATTGCCTTGCCTTTGTTGTTTACGTTCCTTAGTAGGGTTATTTCTTGCTCACTGTCTATCTTCTAGGATAATAGTTACCAAACTAGCTACTAAGTCGGTAAGCATTTCTAAGCGGTCACCCACTAATTGAGGTGTAAAGCTTCCTTCCTATCCTTAGCCGTGTCAAGTACTACATTTTTGGTTTTCTAAAATTCCTTGAACACTGGAATCTAACATTAGTGGTTACTTCACTATGGCAATTATATAACAAATGAACAATCAATCATACTCTATTTTTGTATATCAAAAATAGAGGAAAACAGAGTATAGAATAATTCTTAACTACTAAACTCTTGAGTTAATAATAGAACTATTATCATATGAGAGTAATAACAAACCACTTCAAGAACATAGAAAAATAATCCGGCTTCGAACATGGCCAGGCTCTGATACCAAGATGATATGGATTCTATGGATAAACACATAAACCCAATATCATGTATAACTAATAAGGTAAGTTTAAGCTGCGAGATTGCTCGAAGAGTAAACGGTAGTCGAAAGTTGAGTAGGGGTTCTCGTACACTGGCAAAGGATATGATGCATTAATACCTTAAACAAGCTTGGGTTACAATTGATATGATACATAAGTATAGCGGAAAGTCATTCGCCACTAGTCCACGATTAGATGGGTTAGATAAGAGTAACTCAGGAGTAAGAAGGAAACTTAGCTCAATAGAGTAAAAGTTTAGTTTATTCCCTGTATCTGATGATTGCACCTATTATATTATACGTGTATTTATAGTATCTAGTTAGGGTAATTTCTAAATTACGGAAGATTACATAATTAGATCACTGGTTGCTAAGAAAGGAGAAATAATTTATAGGGAAAACACGTAATTGTACAAAAGACTATTCACCGTTAGAAAGGAGAGTACAGAGTTAGAAAAGGATAGCACGTACGTGTTTTACTATTTGTAGTCCCAATAACTCTGCGAGCCAAATAGGGGCAGATCTTCATCAAATCAATTGGATGTTGACAATTTGATAGCTCGGACAATTGGGATTGGATTGGATTGGGTTGGTTTGAGGCAACTCATTTTCGGGGCGGCCTCGAATGGTTAGCTCCTAGTCATCATTAGCTCAGCCTCGACACTTGTATTCAGATTTGGCACTTGGATTGGTGTATAGCAGAGGAGTCAATTTAGCACATCGACTAGGTCACCTCAACAGCTTTTTGGATGATGTGAAGAGTAAAGTAGCTTGATAAATTAGACTGTGGTAAACATTGCTCCTCGTCACTTAACTCATCTCAGTAGCTTGGCGAATCACTTAAGAAATCTTTCGAGCTTAGGAGTGCGTGATTGGTCCTTGATCCTTATCAATTTATATATTATATAAATATTAATTTTTGAATTTTAATAATAGATTAATATTTGTAACATATATGAAACTCGTAATTCGTAAGCCCACTTACAGGCCTAAACTATTTGGTTCATGATTCTAAATTAAATATCGAGTTTAGCTCGTTTAGATAAGCAAGTTTTATATTGAGTTTGAGTTTAACTCATTTACTAATTGGGCTCAAGTTGACTAGAGCTATAAGTAGCTTAAGTTGAGCTAAGTTGCAAGTAACTCAACTCAACTGGACTCGGCTCATTTACAGCTCTACGGAAAAACATTTTCTTAACTCTCTTGTTATTTTTTTCTTTTAATTTTTTTTAAATTTTGGCCAAATAAAAGCTTTAGAATAGTGTAATAGTTGACGAGTAGTTTAAGTGGTAAAGGTCATAGAAGATGTCAGTAGTAGTCATGAAAAACTTTAATGATTTTTATTGTTAACATCCATCATTTGCTACTATCTCCTACTTGCTACGAAAAACTATCAACTATTGCAACTCTTGAAATAACTATAAGAATATTTGATAATTCCAAAATTTGGTTATAGTTTATAACAAATGATGGAAAAAGTTGAGAAAATATTTTCCAATGAAACGAAATAACATAATGTTTGCTTGGAAGTAATAAGAATGGAATAGAATAACTATTTTCTAAATACTTTCTATTACTTTATTTACTCGGAAATTGATTCACAAATTTTTATTTTTGTGACTTTCTTGTTCCCTCTTCAATAGAGAATTGTCGTTCCCTTTTATAATATGAAATAGAGAACAAAATGTTTAAGTAATGGATAATCATATTCTCAATTATTAAGAAAAGTTAAATGACTTTTGCTTATTTTTAAAAAAACCAAATAAGAATATATTAAATTTATAATAAATGTGGAACTCAATCCAAATAAGATTAAGTTTGACTAAAACTCAAATTTGTGTCAAACTCAATTACATTCGTGAGCTTTTTAAGCCAATTAATTAGATATAAAACTTGAGGTAATAAACTACTCCAATAATTTGAGTTTGAACTTAACTACCAACCAAGCAAATAGCACAATGTGGAATGTTTTTGGCACATCTTCATATCTCTCAAACCAGTCATGATGATGGTGGAAGGGACACTGCATGGGGTTTACTTTGATAGAACGCGATAATTCTTCTTGGATATGATAAAACATTCTTAATCTTAAAGGTTTTGAAAGTGCGGGCCTAACATAGGAAAGTTTCCTTAAGTCATCATCCGGCCCATGAGAAAGGGCAAAATATAATTTAGAGCCCAAGAAATAACTCTCTCTTCATTTGGGGAAACATTTCCTTAGTTTTTTTTTTTTTTTTTTTTGTTTTTTTGAATTTTTGCCAAGTAAGAGCTTTGGAATAATCGTAGCAATCTCTAGAGGTTCTGTTGACGGGTGCTCTATCCCATCGACTTAGAGAAACCTTCGGTCCTCCATGTTATGGTCCAAAACAACCATGTAGTGGAGGTGTCAAATCATGTTGTTTAGGTAGTCAACCATGCTACTCGAGTGGTTAATTAGGTCTCCTTTTTGCATCAATATTATATTGTGTAGGTTTATATGGTTGTTCATTGTGTTTTACAGTTACATGAAATAATATGAAATTTAGAATAGAAAGGATCAGGATCCTTCAAATTGTAAAAATACTACATCATGCACCAAAACATAGTGATATTTTGTATTAAGTCAAGTAAAATTTGTTAATCCTATATAATTCTTATTATCGCTATTTGCATGAACGACATGTCTTTTGCACAACAATTTTGAAAAAATAATAATTGTTAATAATCAAAAGATATTATTAATGAGAAAGGTATAAGTAACAATAATGAAAAATTACAAACCATCTAAATGTATTACTAATGAAAAAGTATGAGGATATAAAAATGAAAATCACAAATAACCAAAATGAAGTATTAATGAAAATGTACAAGTGATAAAAACCTATATATATATATATATATATATATACATACGTGGACGATCAAGAAATATATGAGATTGGATAGTAATCTCTGGTTCCCGTTCGCTATCAGCTGTTTCTTTACCATTAAATATATATTTTCATGCATCCACTGTCCTTCTTACCTTTCTTTTTTCTTTTTCGGTAATATTGTTTTTTCTTTTTGAAAGTTTTTAATATTTTTCTCTTGGCGGAATCATTCATTCAAGGTTAAAATGAAGCGAATGATTGAGAACTCGGCTTTTTATGGAAAACAAACGAAGAGCAAGTGGAAGAGGACATAAGCTGTACTTTTTGTCCTTCTATGTATTCTCTGCAAATGTGTATCCTGAAGATCTGCATCTCCACAGTAGACACTAGAAAAATGGATGAAGGGGAAAGTTTCTTAATTTTTTTGAAGTGGTGAGTAAAAGATTAGTGAAAATTTAAATTTTAGAAAAGGCCATACAATAACTTTTATTAACGGAGACAACAACTGTTAGCTTCTGATTATTTTTTACTTTGACACGAGCCAAATTAAAGTGATATTATTTGGAGTAATTTTTCCACTTTCTAAAGTAATAAATTTTCCTATGGTCAAAAAGAAAAAATAATAATAAAAAAATTTTTCATTTCTAAACTGTGTCAAACACCCTTCTGAATCGAACTGTTTTAATTTGTTCAAGATACAACACCGAACTGCTTCAAAACAATTTGATTCCATTTCGGATAAGTTAGAACCTTTTTTTCTTTTTTTTTTTTTCTCTTTTAATCTCTCTTATTGTTTTATTTTGATATATTTTATCTTTATTTGCATTGGCATATAAGTACGATAGATTAGTGTTTTCTACTTCCCTGTCATTCTCTACTATACACAAATTTATGTACTTTTTCAATTGTTGAGAAAAACCGTATACAAGGAAGTACTAATATCAAAGTTTTTAGGATTATATAGTTAGATAAAATGTAAAAGTAAAATAAATTGACCTAAACAAAATTAAGGATATAAAAGCCGAAGTAAAAAATTCCACGTAATGTACATCTTTTGTTTTTCATTTTTAGTAACGCTTAGTTTATTTTGGTTCAAATCGATTACAGTGTTAAATTGGACAAGTTTAAATGGTTTTGAAAGTTTTGAAAGATAATAATGCATTCTTATGCCTTATGGCCACATGGTATAAATTTCTCCTATAGGGATGGAGCATGCATGCATCTGTAGTACAATTAGGGGAAAAAAAAATAATAAAGAAGGAAAGAAAGAGCATAATAAACTACCACACATGACACATTTATTGAAGAAAACAGAATTAAGTGATATTAAATACTTCACTCGTTGGCTTCCAATAACATGAAACTCCCACTGGGGCTAAACTAAAAATTAGAGCTAGTGAAAAGCATGCAAATATGTGGGAGTTTTAAGAAAAATAAATATTTTTAATGCCCACATAGCCTCTTATCTCTTCTGGATGGTCTGAAATTGAGTGCACTCAAGCTATAGATGCAGAGATTGGCTTGTTTTGACTTAATTGCAATCTGATCAGAGGTGGTTTTGTAACCAGGAACATTGCATGAAGAAGATGAACTCCACATCAAACTTGCTTGACATGAAGAAACAATGGCTGATTCCTTAGCACATTCAATGCCATCAACTGCTGGTATTTCCAACTTGTAGACTCCATATTTGTTTGTTGTTCTCTTCACTGAGAATGATATCTCCTCTGAGGTCTTTGGTGATAAGGCCCTGATTTTGCAATCAATTTTCACCTCTGCCCCTGCAATTTTTTTTTTTTTTTTTTTTTTTTGGGGGGGGGGGGGGGGGGGGAAGAAAATTGTTAGTTGAATTAGATTTTGATTTACACTCTAGCGTTTAATTGGAAATTAGGAGTTATGATAAAAAAAGTAATAGAAAAATGCAACAAAAATAATAAAAAGATTCCGGTACATTTCTAAGCATATGGAACGAATATTGTTCTTTCATAGGGATCGCACATATTCGATTTCCGTCTCTAGTCCCTTCTGCTATGAGTACTACATAAAGTATATCATATGGAGGATAATAAAATACTGTAATCTTAAGTATAAGACTAAGAAAAACATACATAAGCGTGACACGAGGACAACGTTATTGGTCATCGTTATGTTGTTTCAAGATTATAAAAACATTTGACGATGATTGAAAGAAAAAAAAGGAGTGGATTACGAAATTACCTGGCAAGAAGTAGCTGTGCTTGGAGAAGCTATTGTTGTTAGAGCAAGTATCACAGTAAACCATGCCCATTACAGTAATATGGGAGTTGGGTTTTGTTGGTTCAGTCTCCAAACAAAATGAGTGCATGAGAAAGCAAGAAACAAGAATGAAAATAAAAGGACTAGGACTCCTCATACTCATTGAGAGCAAAATTTAGGGTTTGTTTGTTTGTTTTTTTTTTTTTTCCACAATATAATCTTAAAATTCATGAGAGATTTAGTGGTGTTTTAAGAGTAATGTTGTTGTTGTTTTTTTTCTCGGATGGAGAATTTCGTGTGGATAATGAGCATAGTTTGGCTTTGGTTGGTTAGTGGAGATCTACAAAACTAGGCCCTTTTGTGATCTTCGACAACAAACAACGACACGTGAATGTCTTTTGGCTTATTTCAAGAGTGGAAAAAACGGAGAGAGAGCCTAGCTTTGTTTTGAGAGATTATTCATGAGTGGTGGTTTTGGTGGACAGTGAGTGGAGCGGACTGGTGGTTGCTCTCATGTGGTTCTTTACTGTGGAACTCCAAAAAGCTATTTATAGAATCTCATTAGGTTTTTCGGACATTTCCCATGTTATTTTCCATCGTATATACAACCATTTATTGTCATTTGTCATCGTCTGACCAAAAATACCCTTATAAATTAACTTAGCGAGACAGTGTGGTAAGCGTCACCGTAGTTTATAGGTATTATTTGTGTAATAACAGAAAAAAAAAATGATGATTATTAAATAAATGAATAATAATCATAAAAAAGATGATAAAGTGGGGATTTCATGGAATAGCTGAGGGCAAACTTATCATGAAAATGTTTAGAGACACAATAGTTGAGGGAATTGGAACTTATATAAAATAAAATATGTATCTTTTTCTCTCTCCTTCCCCAATATAACTTTTGTGAAAACCAAAACATTTTTAGCCCTTTAACCGCCGGAAGAATTAGAGAAGGAAAGTTAGTGTAATGTTTTCCTTAATTTCCCTTTTGAACTTTATGATTGTAATCGTTTTAATACAAATTCTCCACCAAAAAACAGATGGTTTTATGGGGTTTGATATAGAAACTTGAAGTTCTTAAACAGGTAAGTATAAACTTGAACATTTTAGAGTGGGAAAGAGTAAACCAATGTGATTAAACTAAGGATTGTTGATGTTACAAAATTATCTCATACGAATATTTTTTTTTTTCCGAAGAAAACAAGAAAGAAGACAATTCTTGAAGAGGTTCATTATCATAAGCAAGTTTTCTTAATAATTTGGTTCTTACGTAATAAGTGATAATTTTGAAAAATAATGGTTTAGAAAGGATTTTCTTGGCGTTATAGAAGGATTAGAATAGTAGAAAATGAGTTTTGAAAGGTTGGAAGTTGGTTTTTGCTTTTAGGTTAAATGTTCATCGAAGAAGAAGAACATCAACGTGTGGCTGCCCAAGAACCATCTTAAGAGTTCCAAGGGAGAGTCGTCTTGACAATAACAGCTACTTTTGTGCAATTTTATTTTGATTCTGTTTGCAGAATCGTCCTGACGGTACTACTCAATGCCATCTTGATGGTAGTTGATCAGAAACACCTAAAGAAGGTTATTTTCAACTCCAAACTTATTCTTATCAAACCAAAACATGATTTAACCCAAACTAACTTAGAATTTAACCCCAAATAGTTAAATTAACACTTATAAAACTACCTAATAGGAAGTTAGAGTATGATAGGAATTGAATCAAGATAACTTAAGTTTGACTTTAATATGGGAAAAAAGACCTAAAGTTTAGTGAAACACATTCTCATCTTAGGTTCTAAAGTTGATACAAGTTGTTTAGAGAATCAAGTGTTGTATGAGACTACCGATTCAAGTACGAGATTATATGCTTGTTGAATGTGTTTATTAGTTTAGTTATTAAATGAATATAATTATATTCGACCTTAAATACTTAATGTGTTGACTGTGTTTGGTTAGGCTTAAGGAACTAGAAGTACCAGTGATCTTAGGGAGACACTTGGGAATTTGTAAGTGGCATTGTCCTGATTGGAGTTGCTTATCGAGTTGATTCGGTTAGACTTTAGGATGTAAATGATTCTATTTATGATATTGAGTATGCTTGCTCATTTATGTGTGATTGCGTAACTTTCATACTACGCAATTTTACTTGCCTTTTGGGGATCGTTTTTAGATATAGGTAATGCAAGAGATCAGGATTACTATGATGACCTAGGATATAACTTGGTGTACGATGTCGAGAATGATGATTATACTTACTACAAGGAATAGTAGGATGGTTCGTTAGTTACGTGTAATGTTATTATGTATGTACTAGAGGCGTAGACTCTTAATGTTATTATGACTAAGTTTCTATGGTATGGTGTAGGAGGAATGAGTGGGACTCCATTAATGTTTATTAAATAGATTAGGTCGTAAGAGCATGATAGATTCTATAATTTACAGTGTTTTTGTTGATGTTTTAGGATGAGACTTACAAAACTGCATATGTTTTGACTTAGAGATTTCCTTACTATTAGTATGGTTTGTGGTTTGTTTATTTAATGTACTTGAAGATAGTAGTAGGTCTTGAGCCTTTGTGTTTCAATATCTCGGTATTGGCATGTGGCGGGTTGTAGCAACCTAAGTCCTGGGGTGTTACAATTTGGTTGCAAAAATTTTAGTATTAGATTAGCTAAAATTTTTTATCCTTTATTTGATTTACAATTTTAGATTAGTTATTAGATAGAAAAAAGGTTGGAAGGACTAAAAAATATACTCAAATTTTGTCCCATAAAAAAATAGTACAAAAGTTAAATTCACTAGACAAAACTTAAAAAGCCATAAGTTTTTTGAAGTCTCAATAATACCCTCTCACACATAAACACCTTTGAAAAACCACAAAAACCATTATCTCAAAAATGCCCTAAAGCTTAAAATGAATCTTTTAAAAATGTAATTTCACATTGCCACTTAATTACTTGTCTATTTTAAAATTAACTTGACTTATCAAAAAATCGACTTTCAAATTATCCTAATATAAAGTATGGAATATTGAAAGAAAGATTTTATGTCTTTTTATACAATATTGTATTTAATTATGTGAATTCAATAATTCGTTCAAATTGTACTTTTTAAACAATTATAAAAAAATAATTAAATAAATATTGTAGACATCCCATTTTGCCCTCTTTATTTTATTTTATTTTATTTCTTTAAGGATCCTAATTTAGGAAAAATACAAAAGAAAAATGGAAAATTAAGAAACCACCCCCCTCCCCCTGCCCACAAAAAAAAAAAGAAAAGAAATTTAGAAAAATTAAAAAATAGAAAAAAAAAAGAAATTTAAAAGAATACAAAAAAAAATTTAGAAAATTATAAAAAAAGTGAAAAGTCACAAAAAATAGAGGATTTAGGAAGTTTAGAAAATAATAAATTTTTTAAGATGGTTTAATAAAAATAGAATTTTTAATTTAGATAAAATAAGGAAAGGACCATTGGCTTGAGTTTATATTCAAATATAGTCCAAGTAGACCTAATTGCACATATGAACAAGGGACATGTTAACAACTTAATGAATAAGTATTTGAGTTTAATATCGCATTAGAACTAAATCTTATAGGTTTGAATTTTGTTAGGTATAAATGCCTTTTTCTTTTTGAAAGGAAAATTATATATAATAATAATAATTAAAATCTTAGTGTGTAATTAAAATAGGACTTTTACGCCACTTAGTTAATTTTAGAATTTAGTTCGTAAAAAAAAAAAATATATTTATTTTGGTGCGGACTAGAACCTAGTTTGTAAAACAGGGCTGAAAGCCCTGATATAGTGGAACATAGTAGGGGGTGCGCTAGGTGTGCCCCATTCTTTTTGAATCCCGTGTGTTCAAACCCGCCCCTAATCTTCCTTCTTCCTCCCCGATTTTTCTTTCCTGATTCTAGTTTTCTTCCTTCCTTGGTTAGGCCATTTTGAGACCATTTTTGATCGATTTTATTATATGATTTTCACTGAATTAATGGTGAAATTGTGTCGTACACAGGCTTATTTTGGAATCCACTCTAAAACCCGTCCAAATTTAGTTGTTAACGCATTTAAAATCGAAGTCAAAAATTGGAAAAAATTAGTTCTTCAGGTTAAAATTCATTAATACATTAAATCTAATTTTTGCACTTTCCCAACTTATTCGATGTTAGTTTAGTATAAATAAAGTTTTTTGATTCATTCCTAAACACACAAAAAATTGGAAATCATCTCTCTCTCTCTCTTGATCTTCAATCTGCTCTCTCTCTCCCTTTCTCTTTCTCTAGGATTCTCTCTCTTTAGGTGTCCTCTTTCAAAACCACCACTACGATTGACTTTATGGTAGTAAAAAAACTAAGACTTGACCTCCCATTCCCTTATAGTCGCACGCTACCATCGATAACCACTGCAAGTCACTGACTCCGATCACTACTCAAACGACCACCGATCATCAAGGCACCAATCTTACCCTCCCCTCCAAGTCCAATACGAAAGACATAAATCTCCCATTCCCTACTTATTTTGACATTAATAATTGTCTGAAACCATCCTGATTAGTCGCTGCAGTTGGAGAAGACAAAGTTAACCTGGTTTGCTATATATTTTTTTCTTTTTATTTTTTTTAAAAATTATTTATTTATTTTTATTTTATTTCTCACGTATTTGTAAATTGTAAAATAAAAAGAAAAAAAAGAGAAAGGAAAAAAAAGAGAAAAGAAGAAAAAGAAAAAAAAAAGAGAAAGAAGAAGGGATGTATTAGTTTATTTTCTATTCCATCGAAAACTTAGGATTGTAAAATAAAAAATAAAAAAATAGATTAATAAATCGGGTTTTATCACTTAGAAAATTGTTTTTTCAATAAGGACAAAACAAAATTGACCTTTTTCAAAATTAGGTCCTTTTTTTTTTAAAGAATTTTCAAGTAAAATTGACTTTAGAATCTCTTAGTGTTTTCTTAAATAAACTTGAATCAATTTAACATATAAATTCGACTGGTTTTTAGAAGTTAAAATCAACTCACCTATCTAAAGTTTTCAAACAAAAGAATTACATATGCCTGATCCTGAATAATGGGTATATGGGCACCTATAGGACGACGATAAAAAACGAAAAACAAAAACATTTTTCTACTTTAGTTTAAATTGTTCAAATTTGTTAGTCGATGATTAAATTTCGTTTTTCTAGAAAGGTGATTTTAAGGGATTAGATTTAAAAGTAGAAAGTTAGCGGTACCTGTTTGGGTTTAAAAATTCTAACCCCCGAATCCCTTTTTTTGGGATCTTAAAACCGTTTTAAAATTTAGTATTATCGAGAGACCAACGGTTAAATTATAACCAACTAACCCAATTGGTTATAATTTAACTTTCTTTTCTGACTCTGGTCAGGTAGAAACTCTAAAATGTTTTCAAAGTTAAAAGAACCGTTTTTTTTTTTTAAATTCTAGTTGAGGGTTAGTATAAAATGGGTAGGGTTAATATTAATCGGTTTAAAGAAGACTTATTTATAAAAATTGATAGAAAAAATTAGGCTCGATAGCTTGACAACTCCATTGGAGACGTCAAGAGAGTTAGCCATTCAACTTTTCAAAATTGAGAATTAATCTCTAAAAATCACCTTACTAAAGTGCAATTTATTTCCTTATTTATTTATTATTATTTATACCATAATTGTACTAACATTTTTTTGTAGGTTTAGTTTTAATTATTCAATTGTTTAGGGGGAAGGGGATTTATTTTATGTACCATAAATGCATGATAGAAAAGGTTGAACTTGAGCCATCTTAGAACCTTAGGACAGGGAGCCATTGTTTAAGTTCTGGGTATAGTAGGGCAACTACCGTTCGGGGCTAATTAGGTTACCCCACTTAAACTTTGATATAACTAAAGAACCGTTTTTTAGAAACACGTGAGGTCATAGAGTTTAAGGACTTATAGAATCTACCCTTCTTGCATACATTTTTCAAGGTTAGCGAATAGCTAACAAGGCGACATTGTTATAAAAAAGAAGAGGAAAAAATGACAAACCCGAAGTTTTTTTCCTTATATTTTTCCTAGAATTCATGTACATAGAAAATTTTTTGTAATTTCTTTTGATGTAAATGTTCTTCCCTTTGTAATTTATGTTTTCCTTGTAATCTTTTAGAAATGTCAAGTCATCTAACGCTAAGGTCTTCGCCAAAGAGATTCACGTCCACAAGCCTATAAACTCGAAGTCCATACTCAATTAATGGTTTCAAGCCTTTAACCTAAGAGAACAAGAGTTCATTACCAATAAGATTAGGCCCATACTTTCATTATCCAAGGTAAATGTTAGTATTATGCTAGTGAGGGCCTTGGTCCATTTCTAAGAGCCCAAAGAAGTCATGTCTCGTTTTGGGCCATACTTAATTAGCTTAACTCTGGAAAAATACACCCAACTGCTTCAAGCCCCTCCCTTGGATGAAATATACATTCCAGAGCTTAGCTTCGACTCAACTTACATTTTTTCAAAATTCTTGAGAATCTGTAAGTCTAAGATAAATGAAGCCATAAATAATTACAACAAGTACGCTATTAAGATATGGGATTTAATCCATTAGTTCCAGACCGAACCTAGCTTTAATAAACGGGTTCTATTTCTTGGTAATTGGAGGGAGAACCAAATCAATGCCTATATATTAATAGTATTTGCCACCATCCTATTTTTAAGCGAATTTTTTCTTATACACTTTAGGGTTGTAGAATTAATGGCTTAGTTTTGAGAAGGGAAGTCTTATATTCCTACCTCACTAGCTAAACAAGTAAGGAACCTTAATTTCCTTAAGAAAAGAGGATGTGAAGATCTTAGGTCAAGCATGGTACTATTAATGGTATGATTTGTCAACCACATCAAATGCTTCAAGTTAGATTTGATAAGAGGTGCATTTGCCAATAAGATTGATCTTATTGACTCTTTTGTTTATAAGATTAAATTACCAGAAGATATCCCTACCCTTCTTTGGATAGAGGTTCTACAAGATTTTCGGGTTGAAGATATATTGTGGATTTCTAAATGTAGCAATCACACTAAGGTCATATTGGTTTGTAAAAATTATCATATCGTACCATTGATCAGAATGAGTTGGTGTACAAGTTACTATCCAAACAACATGGTAAGGTAGTTTGGAGGCATCCAGGATATGGTTTACAAGCCTTTGTTGGAGCCATTCACTCTTAACCTTGAAGAGCCTCACTCCGTAGAAAAGGTATCTAAGCTTCACAACATCAAGGCTTAGTGGGACACTAGGACCATAAGCCCTAACATTGATTTGAACAAATACTGGGTTACCAAATAGTATTTATACGATCAATTTCATAAGGCAGGCATGCTACAGTATCGAGCACCATAGGTCCTTCAAGTTTCCTTTATGAATCCCAGCTCTGAAATGGTGACCTATATGGATTAGGTAAAAGCTCGTGTGGAAGTCATCTACGATGAAAAAGACATGTGGGAAAACCTCTTTTGAGAGTCTAGGCAAAGATCGTGTACCTTGGAGTACCAATTGAAGATGGCCTAAAAGATAATCTAAGAATTTGAGGAAATAATTGAGCATAGTCAAAAGAAAGGAAAAACAGTGGTCGTTGAACCTAGCAGGCAAAAGAAGAAAATGTCATTCAACTTATAGAAGAAAAGAAGATTAGTTTAGATGAATTTTTATTTTTACTTTTATTTTTTTAATTTAATAAAACTCCGGGAGTTAAAGAATAATAAATAATCTTGCCGTTTTGTTAGTTAATTGCCACTCCCTCCTTTTCATATGTGTGACATGCTTGCATTTTATTCAGTTCCATATCTTCAAAAATTGAAATACATGTGCTAACTTGTTGCGAAGTGATCTTAAACTAGGTTGCTAAGATATCTCTAAAGAGTCAAACCTTCTAGAGAAGTCCTATCTAAACGTACTCTTAAACTAGAATAGCTAGCTAAGGAAATGACAACACTAATAACAATAGTGTTAACCTTGAAATTGTTGATCTTACCAAGCTGACATTTCGCTCTTTGGAATGAATAGTAGAGAAGATTACGAATCAACTAAGCTTCCTTATTGATAGAATCGCCTTACTTACGTCTATAGCTTCATCAAATGAAGAAAACTCCAAAGCCCGATATGGAAAGAACACTAAAGCCCCACCCCTCGAAGCAGAGGAAGCTTATCCTAAAGTCAACTAGGCCTTTAAATCCTTTGAGACAGAAAGGGGTCTATCCGAAGGTCAACTTGAATTTTGAGCCAAACACTTACTCATTTCCAATCAACTTAAAGCCTAAAGCTGATCAGGATAAATTGAAAGAGCTTGAGAAGCGATTGACCCAACAAATCACTAAGAAGATGAAAATGCTCAAAGGATATGATGGATTTAAGCAAGTTGGTATAACAAACTTCTCTACTTATGACAATGGAACTGGGTGCCCTAAGTTACACACTAAGTTGTATGTATGAAATATCACAAATATGTGCAATATGACTAGCTCATTATCCAAACTTTTTAAGATAGCCTAATTGGCCTTACTTTGACTTGGTACTCCTAATTGGATTTGAATAAGGTAAATTTATGAGAAAAGTTGGTCAAGGCATTTTATGAGAAATATAAGTTCAATGTTGAGGTAACACCAACCATGATGGACTTGGTCGCCTTAAGGAAGAGGTACAATGAATCTTTTAAAGAATATGCCTAAAGGTAGAGGTCCATAACTACAAGGGTATTTACCTCCATGACCGAGAAAGAGCTAACTTTTGTTTTTATCGACACTCTTGAGAGACCCTACTTCTTTCACCTGATTGGGCAAACCTCTTTTAGTTTTGCAAAGGAAGTAGTAGTAGGGTGTCGAATTGAAAGCGTTGTCTCCTTTAGCAAATTACAAGAACCATTAGACAGAAGACCACCCTCTACTAAACTCACCATTAGTAAGCCTAGAGAAGTTACTGTCAGCATGGTTTAATTCAAATACCAAGCCCAATTCTTGAGTCTCTTTTGGGGCACATCTTTTGCCAACTCAACAGCAATTCAAAAGCCAACTGTAAGTTAATAAGGCCCTAAGGAAATTCACTAAAATACTCATTCCTCTTAGTCAAATATTTGAAAAACTAAGAAAGGATAATCTGCTTTATTTTGAGGATCCCAATGAAAGGTAAGGCCAAGAGTTTTTGATCCCAATGCAAGGTGTCAATATCATTTGGGGTAAGTGGGCCACTCAACAGACTCGAGTTGGAGATTCAGGATTTAATTGATGAAGGCATAGTCCAATTAGACTTTGTAGAGGCTTCAGTTCCAAACATCAACAACAACCCCTTGCCTACCTATGGCCCCATCATCATTATGATAGTTGATGACTTAGATCCCATCATCAATATGATTGGTTCCAACCGAGAGCCTAGGGTCTATAGATTCTATAAACAAGAGGAGAAACAAATTCCATAAACCAAAAGGTGTACCTTCCATGTGCCTTTATCCCTTGAAAATTATAAAACTTCCCCTTTCAATTACCAGGCAGTAAATCAGGGGCAATCGAGATTACTTATGGGAGGGATTACTTGCTCTGGTAGAATTTATGGCCTAAAGTGATACGGATCAAAGAAACAACAACGGATCTCGAAAAACCCAGAATGGATTGAATGGGAAGGTTTTTGATGGTGAATGTGAATGGATATAACTTACCAGCATACAAACATTATCAGGGGTTTGAGCTTGAAATAGGGTTCAATACAACTCATGAACACAAAATGTTGCTCGGGATTCAAATAAAGGTTAGATGCAACTTACTAATTGGTTCAAATGAAAGGGTTTACCACAATCTTGAGGATAAGATCAATAAGAACATGAGAAAGATTAAAGAGTTTGATTGATAGTCAATAATTCGGCAAATGCTAGCTTAAGAGTAGCCTTGCTCAGGAAGGAAAAGATTCTAAAAGCGCATAAATATACTTTTTGTTTGATTTCATATATTGACGTCTATGTCTGTATATATGTTTACAGATGTTGCTATTTATAGCAAGTCCTAAACCCTAATGGCAAGAACTGTAAATAATGTACAAGGCCTTAAACCTTAAAGAATTGAGCCCATAAATGAAATAAAGGAAAGCATACATAAGAATACAAAACTGTGCATTTAATAAGGGAAGTTAGCATGGAGTTACTTAGCATATCCTGGAAGGAGTAGTATTCGAACCAGACGGGGTTGGCAGTTGGATGTACGGGTTTGGGAAGAAATCCCCGAAGTCTTGTAGCGTTTGGTTGAGACACTAGAAATATTGGCCCATAATTGTCGAATGCTAGAATTAGTCAGCACTAGTCTCTTGGGACAGTGCTGAGTGGTTCTTTGGTCCCTAGTCCTTGGCCATGTGCTCTCTCGATGTCTTGGCAAATGGTAGACTTATTGTCGAGTGGCTCTTTTTTTTCCCCTCTGTCTTTTGTCAATTGCTTGGCCTTGGCGAAAGCTGTTCGGCCTCGAGTTAGAACAAGTCGGCATCTTCTTTTAGAGGGTTGACATCGACTTCAGACAGATCGGCCTTGGCTTGGAAGTAGTCGAAGGCTGATTCCCATCACAAAGGAAGACTTGAAAAAGAAAATTGTGCTGGAAAAGCCAAACAATGAACCAGTTGAATATGAGGGAGGATTGTTTACCTTCACCAAAATAATTAAGTCTAGTGAGTATAAAATAATAAACTAGCTCGCTAAGACTCCAGCACAAATATCCCTCATAAGAGTGTTGATGGTGTCGGAACCTCATTGAGAAGCTTTATTTAGAGCTCTATGGGAAGTCAAAGTCCCTCGCGAGATACTAGAGGAAAGAATGGGGTCTATCACTAACTCCGTCTTCACCATGGATAAGATTTCTTTCTCCATTGAAAAACTGGGTGAAGAAGGTAATCAACATACCCAACCTCTCTTCATAATAGTAATAGTAATAGTAAACAACATTATCACAGTAAGAGTCCTCATCGACAATGAATCATCTTTGATTGTCCGCCCTCTTGCTACCTTAAATCTATTGGGCATCGATACGACTGCAATTAAGCTAAGTTCAACGACAGTTAAGGCTTTTAATGGATCCAGAAGAGAAATTATAAGGGAGATTGACTTATCGGTTGATATTGGCCCATAGACTTTCAATAGCTAATTCTAAGTCCTAGACATCTCAAGGACCTTTAACCTATTATTAGGAAGACCATGGATACATTTAGCAGGGCTCATATCTTCAAGCTTATATCAAAAGGTTAAGTTCATCTCAAATTGCCAGGTCATAACGATTCTAGGTGTTTGGGATTACGAAATATATAAGGAAACAACCATACCTTGTATTAGCATTGAGGAGCAGGAGGAATTTGGGCTCTAAATGTTTGAAGAGGTATGTATGATTGCTAATAAAAAGCAACATGAAAGGCCGAAATTCAAAGAATGTCAGGTTGGTACCTATAGGCTTGATTACATCCCAACTTTGATGAAAGAGTTGCAAAAAATGCAAGCAAGGGGTAGAAGAAGTGACAAGTTATATTATGCTTCGATGACCTTTCTATTGTTGTAAAAAAATTCATTCGGGCTAATGTCCAAACTTCAGAGCTTGCCTAAGTGGACACCTCCAGCAGGAATACAATAACGGGCCCGTCCTACATGTCTTAACACTTGAATAATTGGTTCTCCATCCTTATGAATAGTAGTAAGTCTTCTCTAGGGTAAAGATTGATTACGGTTTAGTATTTTATAGAGTTTTGTAATAATTAGCTTCATTCTACAATATTGTACTCAAAAGAACTTCTTTTAAGTAAGGATCAATCATCTTTCTCTTCACTTCTTCCTTACTCATATTCTTTTCTTTACATACTTTTTGCTCAGATCCAATGCTTTGAATAAAGGCTATGGATACCTCGCGTAGATAGGTCATGAAAATATTAATATCACTTTTGGCTCTACTGGATAAGTTATCGGAGTGATGTTAATGACCACACTGATGTGCAAGAAAGTTAGCAAAGACATGAAATAAGTAGAATTTCCATTGACAAACTAACTGAGATAATTAATGTTAGGACTGATGACAACCCCAAAATATTGAAAATTTGAGCGAATTTGAAAGAAGAACAAAAGGTAGAAACGACCGCACTCCTATTTGAATGTCAAGATGTATTTGCATGGTTTAATGAAGACATGTCCGAGTTGGATTCATCAATTGTTGTTCATCGCTTACCCACAAGAGAAGATGTCAAACCTAAGAAGCAGAAATTAAGGAGATTCCAACCAGATATCTTGTTGAAAATTAAGAAAGGAGTCAAAAAGTTCCTGGAGGCTGATTTCATCGAAGTATCTAATTATCCTGAGTGGGTAGCCAACATTGTGCCCATAATGAAGAAGAATGGAAAAGTTATAGTGTGTGTATATTTTTGAGACCTCAACCAAGTAACCCCTAAAGATAATTTCCCCTTACCCCATATTGACGTCTTAGTTGATAATATATTTGAGAACCATCTTTTCTCCTTCATGGATGGGTTCTCTGGATAAAATTAGATTCGAATGTCTGAAGAAGATAAAGCTAAGACCACATTTATCATAACTTAGGATACATTTTGCTATAAAGTAATACCTTTTGGGCTTAAAAATGCTAAGGCAACTTACCAAAGAGCTATGGTTGCAATCTTTTACAACATGATGCACAAAGAAGTTGAGGTATATGTTGATGATATGATCGCAAAATCCAAGGAAGGAGAAAATCATATGGATAACTTGAAGAGATTGTTTGATAGGTTGAGAAACTTCCAATTGAAGCTCAACCCAGAGAAGTGTACCTTCAGAGAGACTTTAGGGAAATTGTTAGGTTTCTTAATTAGCTAAAGTGGCATTGAAGTAGACCTGGATAAAGTCAAAGCAATAGTGACTTACCCCTCCACACACACTTAAAGAAATTAGAGGCTTCTGGGGCCATTTGAATTACATAACCCGATTCATATCTCAACTCACAGATAAATGTCGTATCTTGTTTAAGTTATTGTAAAAGAACGCTAAAATAAATTGAGATGAAGAATGTGAGCAAGTCTTCATAATGATCAAGGAGTACCTCATGAAACCTCCAATTTTGGTAGCTCCTAAACTTGGGAAGGCCTTATTTCTATAATTGACAATATGACTAGAATCCATGGGGTATATGCTCGGCCAGAAGGACGAAGAAGGAAAAGAATGGGCTGTATATTACTTGAGTAAGAAATTTAATAAAGGAGAATAGAAATATTTTGAAAATGGAAGAACCTACTGTGCTTTGATTTGGGTAATGCATCGGTTCAAACAATACACACTTTACTACTAGGTTGAATTGTTGACTCAGTACGATACCTTGAAGTACTTGGTAGACAAACCGGCCTTAATTGGCAGAATCTTAAAGTGGCAAATTTTACTATCGGAGTTCGACATTACATACGTAAATCGAAATTCAGTTAAGGACCAAGCTCTAGCAAATCAATTAGTAGAGAATCCCTTTGATGATACCCCTCAAGAGGTACAGGTCAATTTCCTCGATGAAGATATCTTAGCAGCTGAAGGAAGTTTTGATAAAAGAGAAGATGATAAACCACCGAAATGGAAAATGTTCTTTAATGGGGTAGCTAACGTATCTGAATGTGGAATTGGGGCATTATTGATATCCCCTGAAGGTACACAGTACCTTATAGTTGTAAGGCTCCTATTCCTATATACTAATAATATTGCTTAATATGAAGCATGCATCGTGGGACTAAAAATGGTCCTAGATAAAGTTGTTCAAGAATTAGAAGTATATAGGGACTCTTCACTCATTATCGACCAAGCTCGGAGAGAATACAAGATGAAAGATCCTAAACTAATACCTTATCATCGTCACTTGACCGATTTGATAGAGAAATTCAAAGAAATCACTTTCAATCATGTACTAAGAACTTAAAATCAGTTTGTTGATGCGTTGGCCACTTTGGCATTTATGGTCCAGATATCCGGTGAAGTCGAGATTCAACCCCTCATTATTGAAATTGAAGACAAGCTTGCCTTCTGCCTGGCAATTAAGAGTACGAATGGTAAAAAGCCATGGTATCATGATATTAAAATGTTCTTATAACAAGGCATATACCCTAAAGAGTTCGAGAAAAAGGATAGAAAGATGATTAGGAGATTAGCTACCTAATTCTTAGTGAGAAGGTCTACTTTGTGTTGACGATCTTTTGATAGTACACTTTTAAGGTATGTGGACTACAAGGAGGCTGAGATGTTGATGAAAGAAGTACACGAAGGAGTATGCGGCCCTTACATGAACGGTTACACGCTAGCTAAGAAAATTATGAGGCTAGGGTATTACTGGTCAATAATGGAAAGGGATTGCATCAAACACATGAAGCATTGTCACTTATGCTAAGTTTATGCAAATAAGATAAACACCCTACCTTGAGAATTACACATACTCTTGGCGCTGTGGCCTTTTCCAATGTGGGGAATATACATCATTGGCTCAATTACTTCAAAAGCATCCAATGGGCATCGTTGTATACTAGTCGCCATTGACTACTTTAGCAAGTGTATTGAGGCCTCATCCTATTTGAGTGTTACTAAAGAGGTCGTATTTAAGTTCATCAAGAGAGATATTCTGGCTCGATATGAGACTCCGGAAACAATTATCACTGATAATGGTACTAATCTCAACAATAAGCTTATGTTAGAGTTATGCCGATAATTTAGGATCATCTACAGAGACTTTACTCCTTATCGACCCCAAATGAATAGAGCCATTCAAGTAACTAATAAAAACCTTAAAAGAATAATCAAGAAAATAGTTGTTACATATAAGGATTGGCATGAGATGTTGCCATTTGCACTTATGGCCTCTATTGAACTTTTATCAGAATGTTGATTGGGGCAACACCCTACTCTTTGGTATACGACACTAAAGCAATGTTATCGGTAGAAGTTAAGATCTCATCTCTCAAAGTACTATTAAAGACCTAGTTAGACAAAGTAATTAGGTAAAGAAACGCATTAAGCAACTAAATCTGATTGGTGAAAGAAGATTGACAGCCCTTTGTCATAATTAATTTTACTAACGAAGAATGGCTCAAGCTTTCAACAATAGAGTATAACCCTGGAACTTAAAGAGGGTGATATGGTGTTGAGAAAGGCTCTCCTCAATGCATAATACTTTAGAGGAAAATTTGCTCTTAATTATGGAGGTCCTTATGTTGTGAAGCGAGTATTTCCAGGAAGGGCTTTAATTTTGTTTCAAATGGATCGTCGAGAGTTGAGAGACCTTGTAAATGTCAATGTTGTAAAGTTGTACTACCCATGAGAAATCAATGGAAATTTTTACTTAGAACATGAAAATGTCGGTTGTTTTGAATATTATTGTGGTTTAGTTTTCATTATCTATAAGCAAAGTTAGTATCCAAGGCAATTGTCGACGTTGGAATCATTACCCTCTCCATTAAAAGGTTTAACTCGCCTACTCCATTTAATCGAACCCATACATTGAAAATACGAGAGAAGTTGGAAAGTGAGATATAAAACATTGATAATTGACAAAAATTTTTAAAATACTCTATTACGGATTGATCCTCTTCGATGAGGAATTTTTATTGTCTATTTTTTTAGGGAAATGTGAAATCTAGATAAGTAATCACCTCACGGCAGATATTTATTATTCGGGAATAAGGGTTTCGATTCATAAAAGTTTTGGAAAGACAAAAACAGTGGGTGCCTTTCTGTATTGGGTTAATTTCTGTGGTTTCTCTAAAAGAGCCAATGAAGTTTTAGAGGCTTCATATCAAAATTAGTTGGTTAACAATAAAGGATCAAAGAATGAGTTAGTCGATTTTAATAGGACCTTTTAAGAAAAGGTTTGATAGTTTGGGTACTATTAGCAATATTAGGTAAGTACTTTCATATGATGTTAGCACATTAGTTTTTGAACATTGCATTTGCATTTACACTATATGACCAATATTTTACGATTCTTTCCCTTAACAGTCTTTTGATCCAGCCTATAAGGTGCTTGTCTTCTGCACTATCTTTTGGTGCTTAGTCGACCCTTGAAGGTGTTATCTTGACTTAGTTTGATTTCCTTTAGTAAGCCCATAGGGCATTTCTCTTCACTAAGTTGTTTTAGCGAGCCCATAGGGTACTTCTCTTTACCAAGTTCTTAGCGAGCCCATAAGGTGCTTTCCTTCACCAATATTCTTTTAGTGAGCTCATAGGGTGTTTCTTCTAAGTCTAATTTAGGGTTACTAGTCCCTGAGAGATGCTTTCGTCTAGGTTAGTTAGCTTAAAGTAGCACGACTGATGGGAATCAAGCTATCGGACCTCTAACCCACAATCGAGCCTGAGGACTAGAGGGACTGGCATGATAAATTCTTCTATTCCAGCCGACTCCTACCAAGACCGAGTATTTCCTTGCTGAATCACCCTTCATGCCGAGCCGTATGATTGGCCATCTTTTTATAGTGCGTCGAATTGAAGATTACTCATTCGCGCCTAAGTTGACCAATCACTTGGCATCTTTCTTGTTGAGAAGCCGAGAAAGAGAGAGGCCAGATTGACTAAGCCATTCCTACTTAGACAAGCTAGCTGTCTGTACTTTTTGTCTATATCTTCTAACAACCTCGTCAATGTAGTATTGCTGCGTGTATAGTATCATGTATAGAATCTGTTACATCGATGATTGTTTTTCTTGTATACTCATTTTTACCCCTTTTGTATCTTGTACATTACTTTCTTAGGAAATGCCATTTTTGTCTTTTTCTTTTTAGGCAAATTGCCCTAATTTATGGGTATAAATACCCTTATACTTGTAACTGTAAAGACAAATTATTTTGAATAAACTTTGAGTATTTTCTTCCTTATGTAAATACTTTGTTTACTCTCAGCATCACTCTTATCCTAACCCTTGAGCAAGGCTAGATGGTGAGTAACCTTACCAGACCGATTTGTCTGTTATATCGAATTGTGCCTTGAATCCTCGGAAGTTCCACTTATGCGTCATATCCTCTGGAGCTGTTCGTGGGTTTTGCTTACCTTTCATTCGTTATTCGTTCCTTTTGCACTTTTTTACATTAGTTCTTTCGAGCTTTTTGTAAGTTTGGACCCACCTAGCAGCTGGACTTGTTTGTTCTTGGTTACGGTTTGCATTAACGACTAGGTTTTCCAAATTGATTCCAGCTTAGGATTGTCAATCTCCTAAAGATGCTCCTACTTAAGTTAGTGAACTCAGAAGAGCATGGCCAGGTTTTCTAAATCGATTTCAGCTTAGAGTAGCTAGTCTACTAGAGACGTTCGTCTACTAGAGACGCTTGTCTACTAGAGACGCTCCTACTTAGGTTAATGAGCACAGAAGAGCACGACCGGGTTTTCCAAATTGATTCCAGTTAAGCGTTGTTAGTCCCCTAGAGACACTTCCACCTAGGTTAGTGATCTTAGAAGAGCACGGCTAGGTTTTCCAAATTGATTCCGGCTTAAGATTGCTAGTCCCCTAAAGATGCTTCTACCTAGGTTAGTAGGCTTACAAGAACACGACCAGGTTTTTCAAATCGATTCCAGTTAAGGGTTGGTAATCCCTTAGAGAAGCTCCCATCTAGGTTAGTGAGTTCAGAAGAGTACGTTAGGTTTTCCAAATTGATTCTAGCTTAGGATTACTAGACCCCTAAAAACGTTCCCACCTTGGTTAGTGAGCTCAGAAGAGTATGGTCAGGTTTTCTAAATCAATTTTAGCTTAAGGTTGCTAGTCCCTTAGAAACTTTCCCACTTTAGTTAGTTAGCTCATAGGGGCATGACTAAGTTTTCAACATCTCTCTAAGGTTTTAGCTAACTCAAGGAGCGCTTATTCGTTTACCTTGGTTTGTCAGGTCGTAAGTGCACTATTGGGCTTTGATTTCTCTTTGTTTCTCGACCAGTTTTTAGAGCGCCTCCTCTCTTTTTTCACTATTCACCAAAATCCTTAGTAGACTAAACCTAGGGTAGCTAGCTAAGGCATTCCTTAGGAAAAATTTCACTCTTAGGGCAAAATAGTGTCTCTTTTGTCTATATAGCAAAGTTTTATTCAAACTTCACTACGAAGAGGGGTAGTTGTAGACATCTCATTTTGTCCTCTTTATTTGTTTTATTTTTTTAAGGGTCCTAATTTAGGAAAAATATGAAAAAGTGGAAAATTAAGAAAACCTAAAAGAATAAGAAATTTAGAAAAATAAAAAAATAGAAAATTTAGAAAATTACAAAAAAAACTGAAAAGTCACAAAAAAATATAGAAAAAAAATGGAGAATTTAGGAAGTTTAGAAAAAAATAAATTTTTTTAGATGGTTTAATAAAATAGAATCTTTAATTTAGATAAAATAAGGAAAAAACTATTGAGCTAGGGCTTAGATTCAAATCTAGCCTAGCAAGACCTTGCTTATATGTGCAATTAAATTACACATATGGATAAGGCATAGACTAATGATCTAACAGATAAGTATTTAAGTTTATCATCACTTTAGAAGTAAAGTTCATGGGTTCGAATCTTGTCAGGCACAAATGCCTTTTTCTTTTTGAAAGGAAAAAGTATATAAAATGATAATAATATTAAAATCTTCGTATGTTAATTTTAGTATTTAGTTCTTAAAAAACCAGAAAAAAAATATTTTGGTCTAGATTAGAACCTAGACCGCAAAATAGGGCATGAAGCCTTGATAGAGTGGAACACAGCAGGGGGCGCGCCGAATGTGCCCTATTCTTTTTGAATCGCGTGCCCCACACATGACCTGCGCCCCTAATCTTGCTTCTTCCTCCCCGATTTTTCTTTCTTGATTCTAGTTTTATTCCTTCCCTAGTTAGGCAATTTTGGGATCATTTTTTATTGATTTTATTACATGATTTCACCGAATTAATGGTGAAATCGTGTAATACACATGGCCTATTTTTGAATTCACCCCACAACCTTTCTAAATTCAATCGTTAATGCATTTAAAATCAAAGTAAAAAATTAAAAAAAGTTGGTTTCTCGGGTTAAAATTCATTAACACATTTAATCCGATTTTGAACTTTTCCAGCTTATTCGATGTTAGTTTAGTATAAATAGATTCCTTTGATTTATTCCTAAACACATAGAAGATCAGAAATCATCTCTTGCTCTCGATCTTCAATCTGCTCTCTCTCTTTCTCTAGGTTTCTCTCTCTTTAGGCATTCTCTTCCAAAACCACCATCATAACTGACTTTATGGTGGTAAAAAAACCAACACTCGACCTCCCATTCCCTTCTAGTGATTACTGCACGCCACCATCGATAACCCATGTAAGCTACTGACTCCGATCACCACCTAAACGACCACCAAACATCAAGACACCAATCCTAATAGCGCCCACCCTAATACGAAACACATAAATCTCCCATTCCCCGCTTATTTTGATGTTGATAATTATTTGAAACCACTCCGATTAGTCGCTGCAGGTAAAGAAGACAAAGTTAACCTGAGCCGACTCAAAGCCGACTTGGTCTGTTATTTTTTTTTTCTTTTTCTTTTCTTTTCTTTTTTATTTTTATTTTATTTTATTTCTCGTGTATATGTAAATTGTTAAAAAAAACGAAAAACCAAAAAAAAAAGAGAAAGGAAAAAAAAAATAGAAAAGAAGAAAAAGAAAAAAAAGAGAAAGAAGAAGGGATGTATTAGTTTATTTTCTATTCCAACTAAAACTTAGGATCGTAAAATAAAAAAATAGATTATTAAATTGGGTTTTATTATCTAGAAAATAGTCTTTTTCAATAAGGACAAAACAAAATTGGCCTTTTTCAAAATTAGGGCCCTTTTTTTTAGAATTTTCAAATAAAACTGACTTTAGGACCCTCTTGCGTTTTCTTAAATAAACTTAAATTAATTTAAAATGTAAATCAAACTGGTTTTCAGAAGTTAAAATTAACTCACCTACCTAAAGTTTTTAAAGAAAAGAACTACGTATGTCTGATCCCAAATAGTGGGTATGTAAGTACCTACGGAGCGACGGTAAAAAACGAAAAAAGAAAACATTTTTCCACTTTAGTTTAAATTGTTCGAAGTTCTTAATCGATGATTAAATTTTGTTTTTATAGAAAGGTGATTTTAAGGGATTAGATTTAAAATTGAAAAATTAATGGAACTTGTAAGGGTTTAAAAATCCTAACCTCCGGACTCCCTTTTTTTTGGTTTTTGAAACTACTTTAAAATTTGGTTTTATTAAGAGACCAATGGCTAATTTATAATTAACCAACCCAATTAGTTATACTTTAACTCTCTTTCTTGACTCTGATTGAGTAGCAACTCTAAAATATTTTTAAAGTTAAAAGAACTGGCTTTCGTTAAATCCTAATTAAGGGTTAGTATTAAACGAGGAGGGTTTAATATTGCTCGGTTTAAAGAATACTTATTTGTAAAAACCAGGAGAAAAAATCAGGCTCGACAAATATTAATTAATATCAAGGGTATAAATGTTAAAAATATAATAACGAATATAATACATGGGTATACTAAATAAGAGATATCACAAAAATTTATATTTAGTATTATGCAATCAAAACATAGTATAATAAGGTTATATTGTCTTGTATTCCTTGTACTTATACTGTCTAATTCTCTTTTTCTTATTTGGTTTTAACAACCAAACACTACTATGTTATTATAAAATATAATATATATAATTTATAGAAAAAAAAGGTATTATTTATATACAATGACAACGCCATACAAGGAAAAGAGAAAAAGAAAATCCTATGCTAGATGAGTTAAAAATAGAAATGTATTCCCATGCTTTAATACATTAACAAACCTCCTCAATCTCACTTGGTAAGAATAAATAAGAATGCAACGTTTATCAATAAAATGAGATATAATAAAACTTTGGGTAACACTGTTAGGTTCGTTGATACTTACCTAGAACCTAATAGATTAGGTTTTGACCGAAGAGAACTATTTTAGGAATAAAATAATAGCCAATGATAACATACTTGTTATAATCATACTAAATTGGATCGATAGACAGATAGACATACAAACAATAATAAAATTATCATAACATAGTATAATACAATTTTAAAAGGGGAATATTGGGTTCTCAAGAAATGTAACAAATCTTGGTAGACTCATTAACTACATAAGTAAGATTATGATACATAGCTTTAGAAGAGTATTCAAAGACTATAGGTTAGTTCTTAGAACATTAGAAAAAAACTTTGAGCTTATGGAAGAAACATAAGTTAGAGTAGATTTGCTAGTAAGATAACCTACCTAGTTAGCATCAGCATTGGTTGTCAATTGTGTGGATGATTTGCAAGTAATAGGATGTCTTAGGGAAAACTGTGCCGCATATGTAATATGAAACTTGTTTGGTTACTTAGAAGAAGTTAATGTTTGTATTACACTTGCATTATTCAATTGGCTAACCACAAATGTGATATCATCCTATAATAGTTGGATATTGAAGGACATCTATGATTTTATGAAAGGTGGTTGGGTTAGACAAGGGAAGGAACCATGAGCAAGTAATTGTAACAATGGGATAGAGGTATATATATAGGTTTAAAGGAATGCATTTTGTGACACTTAAGAAGTTTCTAGGTATACTAATACTATAAGTAGAGAAGGCTACTGTAGAGGGCTAAAAATTTCTATATTAATTATTAGGTTAAGCTCATTATTTATTTAAGTATGATTCCTTGGATTAGGTGACATGGTCTAAGAAATCTAGTCTATATTGGGATGATTCATGAAGATTGGCTTAGTGGGCTCTAAACATGGATCATTGGACCGGTCTTCCGCATCCAACCTTTTTTAGATAGGCTCATGTGCTTACGAGGAAGGCTACTAGCCTTGGGCCTATTAGCTAGCTCGTTCTACAGAACTATGAATTAAACAAGTTTCATTTCATTTGTTGATCATTGAGATGATCCAATGGTTGCTATTTTGCTAAAGAGCCTATAAATACTCAGCATTTTCTCTTCATTGGGAACTTTTAGGGAGAATATAGAAACAGGATTGTTCTATAAAACCTTTGCTCTCTAAGATCAAGTAAGCGATATAGACAAAGAACTAGTCTTATTTGCTCAAGCTACAAGGTGAATGCTTGAGGTTCCCTGAGGCTGTTTTATCTGTCACTTATGCATTTGAGACACTGAGACTGTCTGTTTTTCCTCCCTACCTTATTTTCACCTAATTATCCCTTTTGGTGATAGTCTCACTTTACTTCTTTGAAGTTTTGAAATCACGTACAGTGCCTCATTCACATAGTACGCACGTGGCTACTCTAATTAGACTTCTATATTTATAGTTACAAAGAGTTTAAGTGACCTTAAGTGGCTTAAAAAAAATTGTGAGTTTCCTAAATTCATTGTAGTGAAGTAATGTGAGAGAAAATTAGGGAAGTGAAAGATGAGTTTAGTGTTATTTTTTGTGAAAATGGTGCAATTACATGGAGGAGAAAAACATGTTGTGCTTGATCTGTAGGAATAAGCAAACGTAAACGTGTAAATAAACTCTCAAAGCTCGTTTAGGAGTTGGGACAAAGAAATTATTTTTTATGTTTGAAGATACGAAGGAGATATTTGAGATTAACAAAACTAGGAGGTTGCTAAAAACTTGTCTACTGAGGTAGCTATGAAGGTATTTCTATAATCAAATAGATGAATGACTAATTAGGAGGAGATAAAATGAGATAAAAAAAACTAAATGGTGTAGGTTTGATAATGAGGCTAAATATATATCACAATAGCGAATGCTTTCTTTTAGGTTAAACCTTACAAGAGAAGTTAACATTGTAACACTTAATTTTGCCCTCATATTTATAGTTAACGCGAAATTTCTATGTGCTGCCCACAACATATTGTTAAGGAATTTAACGGAAGGTGGGTATAAGAATATGAATTTTGCTTTAAAGTAAATAATCAAGTTCTTCTTTACTATAGTAGCTTAATTTGGACATTGAAGGCGTTTATGTATTATAGAGGTTTAATAAGAATGGTTAGGGTAAGGAGATTGAAGATTTATTTCTATATAGTGATGCTAGTCTTGAATCATGCATCAGAGTCGGGGGTACAATTGGAGTGGATGAAGATGGGACAGGTAAGGATGAAAGGGAAGCAAGAGGAGAAACTTGATTGTGTTAAGAGAAAGGGATGATAAGGACAGAGTAGGAGATTCTCCATAGATGAGTGGTTTACTTTTAGGTATAAAAAGTTGCTATGGTGAGACATGTGACAAGAGCAATGATAAGATTGGGTGATTGTACAACGACGGTCACTTGGAAAGTAGTAGGGGCTAGTGTGAAGGACAAAAGTGGTACAGTCATAGAAGTTATTGCAGTAATAGTAAGAAGTTGGACTAGCGATTGTAAGGAAAGATAGATTCATGGAAGAGGACATGGTGATTAATGTTGACACTATTAGGGATCATGGCGGCGATGATCCATATGTTAGGTATAATAGTTTATGGACATACAATAAGGGATTTGAGGAGTTAATTTTGTTAGTGACATCGGGAGTGCATATATGATGGTATAGATATTTGAATGTCTAGCATAGATTGTAGTCAGAGGTACATTGGTGAATTTGTTTAAATGGTGATTTTTGATTTAGGGAATTAGACAAAAGATTTTTCATGGTGTAAATAGTGGTGATGGCAAAATCTGCATAGAATTTAGGAAGCATATAGGCATATAAGCAAATGGTGGGGGGAAGAAAATAAACATATCAATTTTTTCAATTGGCAACACATTTTATTGCAAGGTGTTAGGGTAAGAGAATTGAGCATAGATGTCATTTTTCTTAAGGAAGATGGAGAGAACAATATCGGCGAATTCACTACAACAATCACCATAGAATACTTTTATCTTGCTAGAAAAATAGATTTTAACATGTCACTTAAAGTGTTGTAAAATAGGTAGAGCTTTCAATTTAATATGCATGAGAAGAATTCATAAGAATTGAAAGTTATCATCTTGAAGAGTACATAGTATTTGAACTTAGAGATAATTCAATGGGTAATTAGGTGGTTTTTCTAGTGTTGTAAGAATATTAAGGAACTGAAGATTAGGAGGAATTGACTCTATTTTAACGATGTCATTAGAGATAATTGAAAACATTGGGATGAGAATGACATAATGGTACATGCCAAGTATCTCATAAGAGAAAATATGCCATGAGAGATTAAGTAGAGTGTAAGTGAGAGAGATTAAAGGGATTACCTATCTACTCTTGAGGGCAAGAGCCTGACTCTTTAGAAAAATTCTAGCTTGTTGGGGAACCCTTCATAGGAAAAGAACTATTGCTAAAGCTCATAGAGTATGGTGCACCCAAAATCTAGAGTATAGATAAAGGAGCAAACAATAGGTCTTATGTATTTTTAAGGTTTAATATTGAATATTAAGAAGGGTGTATTTTTTTATGCTTTTATATTTTAGAACAATGAGAAATAAAAAGGAAAATGAATGCTTATCAATTAATAGAATTAATTAGATAAACAAATTGGGAATTGAATACTATTCTGATACTCTTGCGATAATAGAAACCAATAAGGGATAACTAGACTATTCAATGTTACTCAGAAATAAATCTAATTATCAAACATGAAGTAGTTTGTGTTTGCCAAAGAGTGAAAGGTCTCACTTAAAGAACAATGTTTTAATCTATAAATCTATTAGCAAAGTTTGAAGAATTTTGTTTACAATGATGAAAGAAACTTAAATACTAACCTAAGTAGGATGGCAAAATCATAAATAAACTAAAATAATAAATAAAAGATAAAAAAATAATTAAATAAAAAGCTTTGCCATAATTATTAGCTAGCATTCGCATGCTAATAACACTTGGAGTTTGGATGTTAGGCCAGTATTAGGCAGCATAAGATGGTAGCAACTTCTAGCATCCAGATACTAAGCTTATAACACCCTAGGCTAAAAGTAGCAAATAACCAAGCCAATAAACACCAATAGGTCTATTTCAATCACTTGGCCCAATAGTTACAACCTTGTGTTGATAAGGTATTTATCACTATAACCTTATAAACTAATATTGATTCCTCCCACAATCTATGTGAGACTTCACTTAACCATGGGGTATTACAATCTTCTCCCCTTAAACATGCGACATCTTCATTGCAAGACCTTATAATTAGGCTTAATTTTTCCTCCATTTTGGTGTACGATTCAGGCCATCTACTACTCATAGGTCATCTTGGAAGTATGCTAAAAGTTACCACCTTGATGACAGTTCTAGCCCTCTTTGGATCTCTTCTCTAAACTAGAGCAAATCCATAGTCCACCTACCGATAAAAGGTCGGCTCTGATATCGTTTGTAATGCCTTAGGCCAAAAGTAATGAATAATCAAGCCAACAAACACTAATGCTCCCATTTTAACTAACTGGCCTAAAAGTTTTAACCTTGTATTAATAAGGTATTAACCACCATGTCTTATAAACTAGTATTAATTCTTCGCACTATCCACGTGAGATTTTACTTAACCATGGGACATCATAAAGCCATTCTTTGTTTTGGTCATTTGGTTGCTCTTAGTATTGAATAATATCTTGTATATTGTCTAAACACTGATCTAAAGACTCGCTTCCTCTTTTTGAACCTTTAGCTTAGATTTATGGCTCCTTAGATTGCATCGGAGTAGTTATGATCACGAAATAATTAAATGGTACATATGAGATTGTGCATAATTGAGGGAATATGGAAAATGTTTGTTAGGAGTAAAGGACCTTACATGTGTATATGGTGAGCTGTCCTATGTGAGCAATGACATATTTGTGGAGAAGATTATGAAAGGCATACTTGATGAGATCAAGAAGAGTGAGAGAGTGATTGATAAAAGTGAGTGGATTCTTGATGGGATTGAGATCCTTAAGGTAATTAATGATGTTTCTTGTAGAGGTAAAAGGACCAAAAATGTTTTGAGTTAAAATTCTCAAGTTATAAGGTTCTTGAGAAATTGTTGTCAAAAGGTAACTGAAATGTCATAAGTAGCCACATATCATGAATTTCATGCTAATTATTATTAGATATTTCATATTTCAGTAAGGAAGGATGCATTAGCTTTGTGATTCATGTTAAACTAAGGAAAAATTCAACGTTTACTATAGTTATCTCGTTAATATGAGTATAAATTCTTAAGGGGGTATAAATAAAATCGATGACATGGTGATAAAGGTCAAGAGAGATTAAGAATAAGGTCATTAGCATTAGCCCTTGTTGGTGTTTCTAAGAAGATAGTTTACTGGGGGATAAGGTATATAGGAGTGCTTGATCTTTTGAATTTGGGTAGTTTGGTATCCAAATATTTAAAACCTAAATTTTAATACTCAAAAATTGAAAATTTGTTCACTTAAGTACTTGAACTTTTGATTTTGAGCAATGTAGCACACATTATGTGTATAACATTTGTTAAATGCAAACACTTAAATGAACAAATTTTCGATTTTCGAATACTGAAATTTAAGTTTTGAATGTTTAGATACTAAACTACCTAAAATAAAATTTTTTGGTACTTTCATATGTATTGTCCTGTTTATTGATAACCACGTTAGTAACACTAGTAAGATTAGGTAAGGTAGGGAAAAATAGTTTGAGCAATATTAAGGAAGGAAAAGAGTGTATAGAGAGAAGGGAGTAGGAGTACCATGTAAAAGCAAATAGGAGGGAGTTATGGTGTGTGTAGCTAATTATAAGAGGTATATACATGGTGGTATTGGTATGGTATCATTATGGTGGGAAAGAGTTGCAGGGGAGAGAGAAAGGGAAGGATCATAGTTTTGTTAGGATGGGGTAGCATTATGCTTATAAAAGAGTTGAGGATAAAGATGTCATGGAGTTGGTGTAGTAGTTCTATGGTGGTTAGAAGCACTATGGATGATGAAGGGATAAGATGTGGTGATAGTGTTGTGGATGTTGAAGTCAAGAAAGCGGAGAAGTGAGTGAGATTAGGACTATTAATCAAACCAAACCAAACCTCAAAACGTAGTTCTTTTATACTTCAATCAGTTCAAAGAAGATCCAAATGGTTTATGATTTATTTCAAAGGACTAAACCGAACCGAGCTACTTGAATTTGAATCTAACTACTCGTTATTAAAAAAAAAATGCAATATTTTATTAGTTTAAATCCTCTCAACATTTCATTGTAAACCTATTTACCTTTTTTTTTTTTGCCATTATTTATTTCATTTTTAGCCTTCACAATCTACTCATTTTGTTTCATCATTGTCTTTCTAATCTAGCTGACTTACATGCCTTCACTTCATTTAAGATGTGATATTGTAGTGAAATAATATTATTTAGCTTTTATTTTTGCATAATGTTCCTTAATTAGGACATTAATATTGGATGGAAACTTTGATGACTATTAATAATATTAAAAAGAAAATGGTTCTTTTAAAAAGTGGTTTAAATCGAACTAAACTAAATCGAATCACATTTAAAACGGTTTGGTTTAAAACCCTAAATCCTTAAAAGCATTTTGGTTCATTAAGTGTTTAAATTAAACCATTTTAAATGTAGTTTGGTTTGGTTCGATCCCTAAACCGAACTGAATCGAACCACAAACACTCCTAAGTAAGATGGTGTCATAAGGTGATTAGGGTTACCATGGACTAAGGTGACATTGGAGATGAAGAAGGCATGGTCATGTTACCTGAGGTATAGCGGTTCCCTATTATTGGAGAAGGGAAGGGGTGCTCAAAGAGGAAGATGGGTTGATAGAATGATGCTTGATTGAAGTAGAAGAAGGTCTGGTTAGAGAAGGAGGAATAGGGTAGTGGAGGTTATGTTATGTTGAGGGTATAGGTATCAGAAGGAAGAAAAGAAAAAGGAGGAAGAAGGAGATACGATTGATTTAGTTAACTGAAAAAAGAGAGAAAAATCTAATTAGGACTTTCATACCATGTTAAACTTGATAATGTACTGGTATAATTTCGTTAAAGTGGTAAAATATATAAGGTAACTATGTTTGTGTAACCTACAAGGAAAAAAATAAAAAAAAAAATTTATAAAAATGCAATGAGAATTATCGGTCATAGATTTCCTAAACTTCGAAAACATACTTTCACCAACCTATAAAATTTTTAAAACATGCACACATTTTATACTGAACTTTTTTCTATGCTAAATGAGCTAAAGTACAAATGCATCCCCATACTACGCACGTTTTTGAATATGCATCCTATAGCAGTTAGGAAAAATCTCGATGGCTCATTAAGGGCTTTAAAAAGAGGCATGATTGCTCTCTTTTGGAAGGGTAGGCTACCAGGTGGGAAAGATGCTACACAAGTTCAGAAAAAGAAATGGTTTTGGAAACCCCAAAAAGTCTAGATACGAGGGAAGTGCAGAAATCCCTTAAAGGGCAAAACTTCATCACACATCTCTCTTTAAGAGACTCAAGAGTCGAGAATCCACGGTGAATTCTCCCTTTTCCTACTACCAAGAAAAGAGATTAGTGAACCACTTCCCTCTCCATTCAAGTAGAATAATGCCTAGATTAGGTACAAGAAGAAGGCATGTTGTTGATGATGGAAAGTGTTGCAAAAGACTAGGATGGAAAATAAAATGGAATGTGCAATTATCAAACCAGAGACCAAAAACAAAGCTGTCATTGCCTATTTCCATTGCAAGAAGCCGCCTGTCAGTGCCTTGATAAATTATTCGTTTACTTCATGTCAAGTTATTTTAATTTGAAAATTGTTTACAATGTCGAAGTTTGTTAGACTTGGAGAAAGGATTTACTGGTATTTGATAGTGGGAAACAATAAGTAGACGACTAACATGGAGTATGATTGTAAAAAATTTTAATGTATAGAATTTTTCTTTGCTCCCCACCAATCTAACATAGGAAAATTAGCCAAAAGATTTCAAATGATACTATAATATATTAAAAAAAGAAAAAAAAAAAGGCCCAATAAGGGTCACCGGGTCCTACCAAGGAACTGATTTGGTTAGAAATTGTATGGCCGACTATCAAGCTTGCAAGGTCCTGGATAAGGGTTGAAAAACTTCTAACACCGTGTTTGCGTTGAGGGAAAGAAAAATCCCGATTTCTATTCAATTCCTTTCAGGAATTTTTGTCACAAATTTCTCCATGAGCTCTATAAAAGATCATTTTTGCCAATTTTTCTAGAGAAAATTTGGAAGGAAAGTTTATAAATTTATTTAAATGCCCTTATACTGAAAATACATTTTAAAATTTTCAAGATATTTTGACAATTTAACAAATTAAGAGAAAAAATATAACATTTCACCCATAATCATTCAAACCTATTTCCTTTTTCTCCAGATAAATTTTTTTTCCTCCATTTCCTTTCCTTTCTATCTTTTTCCTCTCATATTTTTTTTCCCTTTCAATTTCTTTTCTTTATTCCAAACATAGCATAGGTATAAAAAAAAATGGCTGAAAGGCCGATCTAATTATGCACCATGTGCATATCTATACATCTACATATATTATTAACTCAAATAAATGGGGTAGCCACATTGCAAATTCAATCCGGCAAGCAACTACCTTCAAAAGGGATAATTTTTTTCCCCCTTCCTATTTGATGTTTTCTTTTGCTTTGACGTTAGTAAAAAAGAAAAATTATGAAAAAATAACCTGTATTTTGATAAATGATGTGGATTTAAATCATTTCCATTTATTTTCTTCAATTTTCCTTTATTTACCTTCTTAAGATGTTAATACGTATAATTAATAGTTGAAATTATAAGGATTATGATGACATAATAATTGTATCGTATAATATTTTAAAAATGTAAATAATCTCAATCATTAATTTGTAAATTAAAGAAATGATAAATAAAGAAAATCAATTTTTGAACGATGTTTAGTTACTTTAATTAACACATAATGCTTGTTTCATCAACATTTGTTAATATTAATTATGGACCAGTGTTAGTTGTTACTTCTTATTGGTGCATAAAAATCAAATTATTATTATAAATTAATATAAATACTAAAAATGTACAAAATCAGAAAAGTAAAAAAAGAAAAGAAAAGAAAAATAAAAGAACAAAATTTGGTTTAAACCTATGTGGCATATTTCTGACAAGCGTAGGTCAGAGGCTGCCGGCCACCATTAATGGACTTTTTTTTTTTTTTTCCTAAAATGAATTTTCTTTTTCCATCTCTACTCTAGTCATAAAGGATTTATACGTATTCTATGCGTTGTGTTTATCATTTATAGACGGAATCATATGGAAAGAATAGACATGGAGAAAAAGAAAAAGGACAAGAGAATTTCTATCTTTCGAAAGAGACATAAGTTTTAGTGAATTAAATTCACAATGAATCGTCTAGTAATTGAAAGATGGTGCAGTTTGGATGAAAAATTAATTAGGCGCGGATGGGGAGAGGAACGTGACACATGGTGGGAATGGTAAAGGCATCGCATTCATGCTCCTTCATGTGAAAGCTTTAACTTCCAAATGGAGAAAGTTATGAAATAGATGTACTTATTGTTATCATTAATGGCTTTAATTCAACTTCTTCTTTCTCGTGATTCTCATGTATATAGCCATGGATGTTGTGTAATGTTTTTAGATCCGATTCTAACAGTCGATCGCATATATGAAACGTGAGTTATAGGATTAAAATTGAGTTTAACTGAGTGAATCAAAATTAGACTAGAATTAAAACAAACGATTTTTCTCGATAAGTTCAAATTGAACTAAATTAAATCGAAAGGATAGCTTAGATAGGCAACATTGGTTACGTGTAAGGTTCTCTATGGCCCATGAGATGCCACCGGGAGAATGAGCGGGGAAAAAAAAGGTAATGGTGGAAAAGTTTCAACGCACGTGGCACAACTTACGAGTTTATGGTGCATATAAACGTATATTTATAATTTGAATTTTTCTACTGATAATTTCTTATTTTCTACGAATTTATTTTTAATTTATATTTATTTAAATCTCAATTATTCAATAAAACTATGAATTTAATTGATAATCTCCCGTAGAAAATAAAAGTTCTGCCTTCATTTTGTTTTCCCATTCTAGAGAAAGCATTTTATCTTAGTATTCTCATTGTAAATAAATTTGCTCCATTTATATTTTCAATTTCTTCTGATTTATTTTCTTAAAACGTTATCACATATAATAGGTGAAATTTTAAAAAAATATAATGCTAGAAAAAAAAGACATACCAGTTTGAAATAATAAAAAAGCCAAACATGACGCATTCGAGCATGATGTTAGAGCCCGGGAGTCGGACACTATACGTTTGTCTTGTATTTTTTTGGCTGATTTAATACCAAAGTCATTCTCGAGATTAAATGTTAAATTTCACGTATGAACTTTCAAAATCAACTGACCTTATCGAATTTCATATTTCTAATTTATATTCTTTGACTAATGAGTATTTATTATCTCGTTTAATAAATTTATCAAGTAAAAGTTTAATTCGATGATAAATTCAAATTGAAGATAAAGAATTTAACAATTAAAAGTTTAATTGCATATAATATTTTAGTAATTTCAAACTTAGGATGTATAGTTAATAAAAGGCACGCAAAACATAAAAAATAATAAAAGTCGGAGTAAATTTATGAAAACTGAAAAGGTCCTTGGACTGTATAATAACCTTTCAGGATACCATTATCATTTTCCTGTTATGTTCTGCTAAGTGACTCTCGCATGGACATATATGCTCCGATACGTAATCCTTCTTTCAAATTAAAATTCACAGGCTATTTCCTGAAGGATGTGGAAATCCTTCCAAACGGAGATTTCCAACCGCCACCCCACCCAAAAACATCCAACCAAATCAAACGAAGATTTATTAAAGAAGCGAGTTTTAGTAATTGCACAAGTCACGACTTTTGTGCGGTACACTGTAACGCCGTCTATACTATACGATGACGGCTGCATCTATATATTTGGTTACGATTGTGTTTATATAAATAAAATTCAACAATTAATAAATAGATTGGATCCATTTATAAATACTTTCGTATTCAAGTTTGTCATCTAAAGCTACGAAGAAACCTATTTAATAGAAAGACCTCTATACATCAGGACATGATTGTAGATTGATTCGAAATTGATATCATACTTAGACCTAAGGAAGGATCAGATTCAACTCATGAACCGGATCATAATTGGCTTGGACTCATAAATCATGAGCTTGAACCATTGCTTAACTCATTGGGCTTGACGAGTTGGCACGGTTCATTATGTTGGACCTATTGAGTCAATAGGTCCAATTTTAGATTGAAGGAATTGATGGTTTAACTCGCCTATTCTAATTTAAAAATATATAAAAAAGTTTTTTTTTTTATAAATTAAATTTAAGCATTTTCTCTAATGAAAATATAAAATAAAATTGAATATATATTATTACTTATATTTAAAAATTAATATCGAAATTGAATAATATATATAAGTTTATAAAAAAATTATTAAAATCTGTATATTTTAATATTAGTAAAAGTAGATAGTTATAGTATAAAATATATTAATTTAATCACCAAAAGAGTTTTTTAATTAAAAAAACCACCAAAAGAGTTCGAAGAATACAATATCATAAGTTTTATATGATCTTGTTTAAGTTTTAAAAAAGTAACTATTTTTGTAAATAATATATTTTAATAATTTATAAAAATGCAAGTATATTCATAATTTAATATCATTAAAAATTATAAGGAATATATTTATGCCATATATAAAATGACAAGTGTCTTATAAATATTAGATAGATGCTATTCTCTTTATAATATCAGTTCAGTTCCCACATAAATTATATTGTTTTCTAAAGTTTCCTTTGAAGTAATAAAAGAGCACAGTGAACATTGTTTGTCATAAATCAAGTCTCATATTGATTATATTGATAAGTTTTCCTTAAGATGCTACCTATAAAAAGAAGTTTACTTACTCAATTGACTAATTATGGGTATGAAATAATAATTAGATATTATTGAAAATGCAAATTATTAATATCGTGCCTAACAATTAATAGGATAGGAATTACGAATTTTAGTACCTAATAATTAATAAAGTGAAATAGTTAAAATTTTAAATTCTTATGATTTATTAGTAGTTTTTTTAAATAAAAAATAAAGATAAAAGAATATTTTTTTCCAATTACAAAAAATTTGACTGGTTTATGAGTTGAAAACTGACCCGTTGAATTGTCGAACCAAGTGAATCGACCTAGAACCGACCTAAGTCGGGTTAATCTTGGTTTAAGGGGGACTAGGCTCTTGGTTCGGTAAGTTTGAGCTAAGTTTAACACGACCTTAAATCAAACCAGACTCAGACGTGCTAGTTTTGGTTCTCAAAATGGGGAATTAGACTCAAACTTGTGGGATTGGTTCATAGGCCAGTTCCTTAGACTTATCAATTCAACAAACAATTTAAGGAATTGTGAGCCAATCCTTTTTAAAAAATTAATTTAAAAAATAAAATAAATTTTATATTTTAAATTAAAATTATTTGAGTCCAAGATAAATATTATTTTTATCTCATTTTACAAAATAGTTATTGGGGATATGTACTTATTTATATACGACCATATTCTATTTGATTATCATATTAGTAATGTGAGATAAAAGATATAAAGATTATAAGGAAGTTATTTTATTTATTTATTTTTGGCTGACATAGGAGATAAGAGATTTGAATCCTAATATATTCCAGTAGAAGATTAGTGGTGATGTTATTAGACCATAACAATTTTGCCAAGGTTATAAAGAAGTTAAAAAAATAAAAGTTAGTCTCATATTACTAGGAATGGATTGATCTTTTGGCAAAAGTTTATATACATCAAACTAGATAAGCTTTTAAAATTACAATTATTGTTATATTGTTTATATCAATGGACTAAATGTTGTGAATGAGAAACGATTTTTTCTAATTCACATGAAATTAGTTAAAATTTTCAATTTTCATTATTATTAATTTTTTAATTTTATTTTAACTTTATTTTGTCTTTTTCTTTGTCCTTTTCTTCCTTTTATTTATTAATTTTTTTTTTAAGTTGGTAATTCAAGAATCGCCTAGTCCACGAGTCTTGCTTGTTAACCTAGCTTAGACCCACCAATTGGACTTGTACGGTTAGGTCTGTGTCAAGTCTTAAACCTAGTGGAGTGGTTTTGGGCAGTGTCAGACTTGACCCATGCTTAAGTTTAGGCCTATACATATGTTTGGGTTTTGTTACGCTCCGAAGCGACAGAGTCGTAACAGTCCCGCCGTATAAACCATCCTAAGATAGAAGTTGGCCTTACAACCGCTATCTTAGACCTGATTTACACAAGGCATCCACGACTAACCCGCTTTGAAGTAAATAGTTTGGAATTTAAATAATTCATTTACCTAAGAAAGTGAGAAAAGTTATATATAATCACTATAATTCAGTTATTACATTAATCAGAAATGAAAAGTAATAACATATGTGTTGATTCTTTAATATTTTTCCTCACTTTCCAGGATTTAGCAGTTGCTAGCTTCAGAGTAGTTGTTACCGCTTCTTAGCCAGCACCTGCACGATGTCTATAGGGATGTGAGCAACCACAGCTCAGTAAGTTAGGATGGAGGACTTAAAACTATACCATACACACAACAAGGTTTTTAATCACTTATGTGCAAGCAAATGCCATCGCACGACGTTGTTCAGTCCGTCGTGAGATTAGAGAAATTGCGCCCGCTCTAATCCGGGTTGAGGAGTTGCCGTTAATGCAACAGCTCACAACCAAACCCAAGCTTGTGTAATGAAGACCTTGCTCCTCTTGTGACTACCTTCGAACCACTATCTTCACCCTCGCCACGACCTCCTTTCCTGTCACTTAGTTCGACTGAGGATAAAGAAGGGACCATTTTGCAATCCTGTGCTATCCCTTTCGAAGGGGTCGGTATTTGGCCGGAGAGTCCTAAGTTCCCCTAACGGGTTGCCATGCATGTCCGATTCTGATTACTGGTCATATATTTGATTAAGTCCAGTTTAGAGTGATAAATCATTTCATGCAAATCATACAATACATACTAGAGCAACAAACAGAATCATAGCATCACCCATAATTAAGCACAAGCACACATCTAACTATCTAATAAGCACAACCAAGCATAATCTCAAGCATCCCAAAATATAAATTGTATTAATCCCAACTTACCTCGACTCGTCGCTCACTCACTCGAGGTCCGACTTGCTCAGGCCATTGCCGATCATCCCTATAACACAAACGTGGTTTCAGTTTTCATATAATGATTATAGGTTCATTTTCTCCTATAACGCTTATTGTTATGTTTTATTTAGGGTTTAATATACGTAATTATTTAAGTCTTAAGTCTTTTATAATTATTCTAGGTTTAGGGTTAGGTTTTTACGTCGATTTCTAAATTCTGTTTTAGTTCGATTTCTAAGTAATGTTTTATATTCCAACCCTAAAAATTCGTTTCAACTCATAATGTGAAATTAATTACATTACTTCCTGATCTCCTAAATATCATTATTACCCCTAGTTAGTATTTTATTTCATCCGGTACACTTATATCCTTATTAGTGTACCGAATTTACTTCTAATGTGAGAAATTTTTACATTTTTCATATAATTACATAAATTCAAGTTTCTTATCAGATTTATTATATATCTTTATTATTTATATAATATCAATTTTTATCCTAATATTTTCTATTTATTATATTTTCAAAAATTACATATTATGCATTATTACCTATTATGTACATAATGTACTTCTAATGTTTCTATCACTTTAATTACCATCCCTAAACATCAATTATCATTTCAAAATGTCTAAATTCATCCTAAATCAGATTTTACTCCTAATTTCCCTAATTTACAAAATTAACTTAAAGTTAACTATTTTTCCTTATTAATCATTTACTACATAATTAACCTAATAATTACATCTAACACCCTAAATGCTACAAGTATCATACTTTATCAGATTTCAACATTCTAAAACATATAATTATTCACTAAATCTGTAATTAATCATTTAATTACTTAATTAACCCTAAATTACTCATTTTATGCCTCATTTTAAGGCCTAAAAATTATCTAAAAATTTAGAAAATTAATTTTTAAAAACGGGCTTTATAGCACTGTTATATATCATCTAAGTAATCTATACAAAAATTTTGGGCTCGAAACTATACTCCTAAGGTCATTAATTTTTAAACCGAAACATGCTCGGTTTTGCACGATTTATTAAGGACCCTATATCACGAGACATATTTTCATCAAAATAATATTTTTCCTAAAAACTAAATACAAAAATATTCTAGAATAACAAAATTGATAATTTTATAGTAATATTTACTATTTTTACAAAATTACACAAAATCGGGCTGGAAATCGGACTCACCGATATGGGTGGCTCTGGCCATCGCTGGCCGCCGTGGCCTTGTCGTCCGGCCTGGGCGCTGCCACCACCGTGTGGTGGTGGTGGCCGTCCACTCCCAGCTGCTCGTCTGGTGGGGGTTCCCGTTAAAGACCCTAATTGCACAGTTTTTCCTAATTTTTTTCTAACCCAAAATTTTCTCTCAATTTTCGCCTCTCTCTATTTTTCTCACTTTCCAAACTGCCTCTCTCTACTAAACTATCTTTAAATGAAACTTCTGTGTAGTTCTCTAATTAAGTTTTCAACTTACTTCCTGATTACCATCTACTTCTTCTCTTCTTGGACTTTTGCTCAATCTCTGAATTTTTCTTCATTTGCATTCCCTATCTTAGTATCAATCAAGGCTTATTTCATCATTGTAGTCTTCTAATCATATTGTACTATCTTATAACTTAAATTTATGACCTCGCAAATTTTCTTATTGGTTTATTCTTCATTTATTCCTTGTTTGATTGTTTCTTAAGTTTTATTTGTAATCATTAGCAAATTCTAAATTTACTTCATATCATCACCTTTCCTCTCATCCATAATCTTCTACTCAAAATGATTATACTACTGTCATAACTTCTCATTTGTTCTTCATACAGCTTAGTATAGGATCAACAGAAGCAAATTTGGCAAATCTCGATGCTTCTCCATCTTGGATTCAAACGAGATGGTTCACAACTTGACTTGACTCGACTTGAAAAGGATGAATATGACTATTGATTGACAGACTAAGCAAAAGGGACAGTATTAAGAAGGATTGATTACTTGACAAAACATGACACAACAAGGTACATTGACCGGATCAACATGACATGAGACTCAATAACAACAATTGGACAATTCAGATTTGCCATGTCCCTGTTGGATTACCTATTGCAATTGCTAGTCTCCTATTTTATTACTTATTTTCTTAAATTCAAACTTACGGGATCAGTTTACTAATATTTCTAACTTTACTTTATAATTTAGGCTCGATCGGGTCTTTTAACCGATCGAAACCTTTGATTGCTTAGTTGTGGGGCTTATAGGTTTGATTTATGAAACCGTTTACTATTAAGATTTTTAATATTTGTAATCTAATCATATTATTACTTTTGTCAATTTTGTCATTTTCACTCGTGCATATCTTTCTCTCTCTCTCTCTCTCTCTTACACACACACATACACATACATACATATGTAGACATACACATGTCATCCCATTACTATTGCTTTGTCATAAGTCTTGCTAGTTGTTGATATTCTTTCTCTAATTATCTTACTCATCCACTTTGACTCCAATTTTATAAAAGTAACATTCTTAACTTTTTATTTCCTTTTTTAATCTAATTTCCAACATTTTTTTAAGCATGGTGTAATGAATCATAAAGTTTGTTTTTGTATGCACATCTACTTAAGTATGCTTATTAAGTCCCAATCTCATTAGTGAAATTGCTTTGTATTATTAGTAAATATCAAATTGAATTTATAATCACTTTTCATTAAAGTTAGTTATGCCATGTCATAGATTAGTCCTCTAAACAATTATACCATAAATCTTTGTTTAAGTTAGATACGAAGCACTTATAGTCATATTCTTAAGCTAGTACATATATAGATTTTACCGAACTTCTCCATACATTTAACAATAAATAGAAAGATACCATTGTAAGAATTAGTTGAGCTTTCAATGTGATTTTAATTATAAGTATTAAGCTTCAATAAAACAAATGAAATATTAGAAATGTATTTTTCAAATTGAGGCGTGATAAATATGATATATTTACTTTAAAATTGTCTTAATCAATAAATGAGTTTAATTTGTGTCGTCTTATGATTTTTTTCGGGTAGAGATTGAGGTTTAGGCTAAAATTGATGGACTAAAGCCTGCAAAAAAGAATAAGTGAAGGGTATGGGAAGGTTATCTGACGTTGCCACCTTGATACTTAAGTTAGTGATTTTATGAGATTTTATATGAAAACAAGAAGGCAAGAATGCTTAGATATGTGTCTAAGTGTCTTGCCTTTGGAGTGAGTTCCCATTTATAGTAGCTAGTAAGGAAATATATATGGAAAGTGGATATGACATCTATAGGATTCTGGCAGTAAAAGAAGTTAGGCTTTACACTTATGTACGGTAAGCTTGAAAAAAACACACAGTGAGGAGCGCTAGCGATTGTCCGATGTGGCTACTTTGACACTTAAGTTAATTACGTAAATTGGGAGAGAGTAAGAATGCGGGAAAGCTCAAATATAAGCTAAGTATGTAAAAAGTGTAAGTGGTTTATCGTTAGGATATTGGTTGGTATTTATAGAGGAAGGTTGCTGAAAGTTAAAAGACTAGTAGTAACACTTTGGTACGTTTGCACATAATGGGTAATGTGAGTGTGCTATTTGATGTGGTTTGGATTTATTGGGTTGTGGTTGTTGACTTGGTCTCTGAGCCTTATCCTCTATCTTCTAGCCGTTGTGGGCTATTATAATTGGGTAGACTACCTAATGAGCCTAAGTTGAGTTCCGTTAAGAGAATAGTGAGGCCAAATGCCACTAAATCAAGCTAAGCTAAGAGCTCAAGTAAGTCGATATGGGCTTAAGGAGTTCCAGTCTAAAGTACCTTGTCAACATGATATATTTAAATCTTGCTTGAGCAGGTAAGTGTATCTTGCTAATTTAGGTAATATCTAAGATCCTCGGTAGTAATGTGATGAGTAGTAGGTTGGTTGTCTCACATAAGCTGAAATCTTCAGTTTTTATCTGTGGTTGTCCACTCCTTAAGCTTTCTAAGTAGGCTTCCAATCGTTAGGTAAATTGGGAATGAATGCTATAGGTAGAACCAATCTTCAGAAACCTAGGAATTGATGAAGATTACAAAGTGAAAGGTTGGCTTGAACTTAGATAGCTTGGTTATGGGCCTAAATAGGTTGGCCTATGGTCCCTTTAGGTCAAAATAGGCCTAGAGGATCACACCCAAAATAGTTTATAAACAATTTGGATGTGGTATGTTTATTAAATGAGTTAGGCTACTACTTTAAGTTTTCAAATGCAATTAATAAATTCATTATATTATGGGCTGATATTTTTAGGCACGAATTGTTTCGATATGGACATGAAACAAGATTAATAAGCACGAATTGTTAACCTTAATACAAGGAAGAAATTATGCAACGAAATTTATGCATCCTACTGAAGGCAACTACTTTCTGTTGTATGTAATACATTGAAAATGAAAATTTAGAAAGTCAATGGGATGATGACAAAATTAGTACAAAATATTTTTTTTTTTTTTACTTTATACATAAGACTTAAAGTTTTTGAATGTTATTTTCTATCTATTTTCTACATATCAAGTTTTTATAAATAGATTTTAAAGTTGTTAAATGTTATATCTAATCCAATATTTATTTGTCAAATTTTCTATGTTCTTTATTTAAAAAATATGACTTGGGAAAAATGTAAACAATTATAGGTAATGGAGTAAATTAAATAAGTAAGAGCTCATTTTATTATGATATTTAACAATTTTAAGCTTTTGATTGGAAATAAAAGAAATACAGAAAAATTGATGTAATGAAGTGATTTAGATTTTTTTTTTCTTTGGGACTTAATTGAAGTAACTCCTAATAATTAGCCGTAATTTCATGTATCTCTATTACTCCCTTAATTTTGAATCCACAAATTATGTCTAGTATTTAGGGAAACGTAGTGCTTTTTAATATCTTTAGGAAGAATTGAGTGGATCTCAAGACACTAATCCCATAACCCGTTTCCTTAGTCGAAAGTGTAGTTGATGGAGACATCTGAAATGGAAATCCCAGGGAATAGTGCTGGAAAGTGGAAAGTGTGAAACCTTGTTTCCTTTCCAATATAAAATGAATACGGCTTCCAGTTTAGATAAAGTTAGCACTTAGGACCACTATATGCTCAACAATAGGAAATTTCCGGCCTCAACTTTTCATGTGGTCTCTTTATAATACTATAATTGGAAATATCCTTTGTCCCATCTCCGATAAATTTAAGTTCATAATTTGCTTTCGTCCATCTATGAAAAAGAGCTCGGAGAGCATCACGTTAAATGTTAAGATATTATAAATTGCATGAAACACCTTAAAAACTTTAAAAATTATTTGAGACCTCAACTTTTAAAAGTTAGCACTTATTGCTTTTGAAACAAATGTAGGCCTCTTTTTTCAACTCTACTCTCTCTCTCTCTATATATATAGCTTACATGGTTGACACAACACATTGGACATAAAGCCCCTCATGTCCAATTGGATTCGATGCGTCTTATGGCTTAGGGCTCGTCCCTATAAGCCTAAGCTTTAGGCTTATATTGACCAAGCTCAATAAGCCTCATAATTGTTGGAATGTACAAGATAAGGATCAATTAGCGTGAAACAACTACATCTAGAATAAGTAGGATATGTTGGACATAACGATCCTACTCTCCCATATTTATGGGAGAAGATCTCTCTTACTAATTGACTCCTATCTACCCTCTTTACTCTATTATAAATATCGAGTTATTATCCAATGATAAATCTCTCTAGACTTTGTGTATCAAGCTTGCATATTATCTTAAATTACTCCTTACTCTCAAAAGTCCCATTGTTAACTTAAACATCAAAATGACCACACCAGACAACTCTTCAGTGACAACTGCTTGGTGTTCCCTCATAGTATATTGTTTTGCAGGCCTTTCACATGTAGAGCACTAATACCTATCGGTAAGAACTCAGAGATAACATTTGCATTGTCTGTGGGAATTGAATTCCTATTCTTGAAACCTTAAACACATTAAACACATACTTCACAAACAATTCCTTTAACATTATGTCTTAACATGACGAGCAGGAGAACCAACAGTTGGTAAACAACCAACCTGAAGGCAATCAGCCCCTCTCAAAGGCTATGCTAGAGGAGCACCTAAAGCGCATGGAACGTCTGGATGAGGAATATGTTGTAGAAAACAAGCTACTCTACGCTCACCTAGAAGAAGCGAAGTAGCATAGTGTACAAACTTGCCCTTTTGAAGCTTTGGAGGCCCGCATTGGGCAGAATAACATCTAGTGGTAATAGTAGAATGGTAAGGATCAACAACCTTATTCGCCCTTGCATTAATAGCCAGTAAAGTCTGTGACCACCCGTGATTGAGCTCTGGTTAGGAATGAGCAAGAAGTCGACTCACAAGGAGTACAGGCTCACTCAACTGCATGTCGAACTCACCCGGTAGACGATATTGACCTAAACAAGCTCCATGCCATGGTAAGGCAGCTCTTTGAGTAGTAGGGGAGTAAGGTTGTTGGCGATGTCATGGTGGTTGCTAGTAATAAGACTCCCTTCACTAGGGGTGTCCAACACGAAGTGTTGCCTCCTAATGACAAACTTCTGTCTCTAGACCAATATGATGGTTCGGGTGATCTTGACAACTATCTTCTCCACTTTTATACCCTCATGAACCTCCATGGTCATAGGGATGCTATAATGTGCAAGGCCTTCTCAAGCATCTTAAGGAAGGTAGCTTGAACGTGATTCAACCACCTCTCCAACAATTCCATCAGCCCCTTTGATGAGCTGGTGTAGAGATTTAGTTTACTCTTCAAGGATAGTAAACCCTCATCCAAGGACATATCGTCCTTGTACCTCGTAAGGCAAGGTAAGGAAAGTCCTTGTATGATTACGTGGCTCGGTTTAATAATGCCATGGTTGAGATCCATCAGTTGGACGAGGGAGTTACTGTCCATGCCATGTAGCTCGGCATTCGGCCTTTAGGTGATTTCTTCCAATAGCTTGCGAAGAGCAAGATGAAGACCCTGGCCAACTTCTAGAACAAAGCTGAGAAATATATCGACTAGGAAGACAACATTTGTGCCAGGTGCGACACTAATTGAGAAAGGTTAGAAGGAAAGCAGGACAAAGAAAATTGTCCATAGAGGATTGCTTCGGTGGTAGGATGTTGAGCAGACTAGAGGGGGATAGCTTTAGGAAGAAGAAGCACTGGTTTGAGTGTGACCCACTTCCCCCTCTTATTTACACCCAGTATATGCTTCTAAATAAACCTGTTGCTCAGGTTTATTTAGAAGTGAAGCACCAGAATTTGCTCCAGAGGCCACAGAAAATGCGAAGGAACCTTAGTTGTCGGGACTTAGATATATTTTGTCAATTCCATGAAGACCATGGCTATACTACCGACAAGTGCTTTTACTTAAAGAATGCTATCGAATATGCCATTTAATACGATTTCTTCAACGAATTTGTGGCCCATCGGAGGAACAATGACCATTCTGACGATGATGGAGATAAGGTACCTTAGAGGTGATGGATCGAAGATACTCATACTGAGCAGAATAATGACTGCCGTAATGATCATGCCCCTAATGGTGTCATTAATGTAATCATGGGGGGGACCACACCTTAGGAGCCAGTAAAGCACTAGCAGCTTGATTAATTACCTATTAGTAGTGCTTGCCATAAGAGAGAAGAGACAAAAGTTAGACACTTACATCTGTTGTTCTGACGAAGACCTTGAAGGGGTCGATATTGATGCTGATCGCAGCTAAGAATAGACAAGGCTGGTTGCAAGGATGGGTTCAAGCTTACCAAAAGCTTGAAAAGGAGGCGATGGGAAAATGCGCAAAAGAACAAAAGCGAATGAAAAATAATCAAAACCTACGAACAGTTTCGATAGATATAATGTACTAATGAAACTTTCGAGGACTTATGACATAACTTGATATAATGCATGAATTAGTTTGGTGAGATTACTTATTCATAGCCTTACTCAATGGTTAGGATAAGAGTGAAATAATGGTAAACAAGATAGTGTTTACGTAAGGAAGAATATGCAGTTGTATTGGTGATAATCTCCTTTACAGTTACAAATACAAGAGGTATTTATGCTCAAAAGTTTAGGGTAACTTGCCTAAAAGGGAAAAGACAAAAAAGAGTATTGTCTTAAAAAAGTAATGTACAAGAATATAAGGGTAAAAATGAATATTTAAGAAAAATAATTATTAGTACAACAGATTCTGTGCAGGCTCCTGTACACATGGCGAAGATGTATTAGTGATGCCGTTAGAGGATATAGACAAAAGAGTATGGTCAAATGGTTTGCCCAAGCAGGGGTAGCTGTATCAGTCTGAAGTCTTCCTCTTAATCTCTCGGCAAGAGTGATGCTGAGTAAGTAGTTGGCTCGAGTTTGAGTGAGTAAGCATGCGTTGTTTGGTAGATATCTCAGCATTCTGACATTTGGCATATAATCTTCGAGAAATGGGAAGTCATTCGGTTCGGTATGCAGAATTACTTGACAAAGAGATACTTAGCTTCAGTAGGAGTCGGTTGGAGTAAGAGGATCTACCTTGTCGATCCCTCTAGTTCTCGGGCTCGACTGTAGGTCAATGGTCCAGTAACTTGATTCCTATTAGATATACCCCATCAATATGCTCTAGTGATAGGGACAGGGATCTCAAAATTTGAGGTCTTAAAGATTAAGATAGACACGGGTAGCTTTATTGACATACTCTTCCTCCGTACATACGAGAAGATAAGGAAGAAGATACTAGTAAAAATGAAGTCATACCACCATAATTTGATAAGCTTTAATGGAAGTATGGTTTAAGCCATAGGTATCATCGCATTAGATATAGAACTGGGCGATGATGACCATGTGACACAACGACCCATAGAGTTTGTTGTGATTAATTGCCCCTCCTCCTCTTACAACGCACTCTTAGGAAAACTAAGCTTAAATGTGTTTAGGGCGAGCACATTCTCCATTTATTTGAAGGCTAAATTTTCGACCCTAACTGAGGTATGATCAAAGGCTCTCATAAGAGCTGTACTTTAGGACGACCAAAAGAGATGGCGTCTTCGCCTTGGAAACAAGCTCATAAGATAAGTTGGCCGAGAGAGGTGAACCTGGAGAGAAGACAGAAGATGTCCAGATCGGAACCTTACTTGAGCAGACTACAAAAGTCGGGATTGAGACTCCAGCTGAGGTGAAGGACAAAATCATTGCCCTCCTGTGGGAAAATTTCGGATAGGTTTGCTTGGTTGGCATTAGACCTATGTAGAATTTCCCCAAGCCTGGTGACTTAATGCATCAACATTGATACCATAGTGTGGCCTATTAAACAAAAGAAGAGGCATTTCGCTCCAGAAAGGTAAGCCGCAATCAAAGAGAAAGTCCAGAAACTACTTAAGGTCATTTTCATGAGGGAGGAAAAGTACCCGATGTGGCTAGCCAAGTGGTACTGGTAAAGAAAAAGAATGGGAAGTGGCGAATGTGCATTAATTACATCGACCTCAATAAATCCTACCTTAAAAACTGTTTCCCTTTCTTGAGGATCAATTAGCTCATCGATTCTACATTAGGATATGCCCTATTGAGCTTTATGGATGCCTTCTCGGGATACAACCAAATCAAAATGGACCCAAAGGACGAAGTCCATACCTCTTTCATCATTGCTTATGGCACGTATTGTTACACCGTAATACTATTTGGATTGAAAAATGCCGAGGCTATGTACCAACGAATGGTGACGAAACTGTTTAAGCCTTAGATCGGGCGCAATATAGAGATGTGCGTTGATGACCTGATCGTCAATAGCTAAAAGCCAGTCGATCATGTTAAGATCTTCAAAAAGCCTTCGACCGGATGCATACGTAAGGCATTAAGTTGAACCCTTAGAAGTGCGTCTTCGACGTTAGGTTTGGCAAGTTCCTCGGCTTTTTGGTAACATAGAGAGATATTGGGTTCAACCTTGAGAAGATCACTACCATCAGAGGAATAAAGCCTCCAACCTCAATCCAAGATGTACAAAGACTCATGGCATGGTAACTATCTTGAGTAGATTCATCTCAAAGAGCGCTGACAAATGTGCTGAGTTTTTCAAAATTTTGAGAAACCCTAAAGGTTTTGAATGAACTCTGGAGCACGCCACTGCCTTTAAGAAGTTCTAGGACTTCCTTGCATACCCACCAATCCTCTCCAATCCTGTTCATAGGTATGACCTATTTTTGTACTTGGTCGTAAGTGATTGGGTCGTAAGCGACTAGGCGCTGTCCTTTGTACTGGTTAAAGTATAGGGAAAAGAACACAGGCTAGTCTATTACGTCAACCATATACTACAAGGGCTTGAGGTTAGGTATACTTAGGCAAAAAAAATTACCTTAGTCATCGTTATCATAGTACGGCGACTAAGACCCTACTTTTAAGCACACTAGATAATCATACTTAAAGATCAACCATTACATACTATGCTGCAAAAACTTAACGTGTTTGGATGGATGATGAACTATGTAATGGAATTGAGGGCGTATGGAATTTAGTATCAACTACAAACAGCCTATAAGACATAAGTGCTGATCGATTTTGTAGTAAAATATACGAAAGAAGAGGATGTACCACTGGATGATGAAAAACTGGTGTGAACTCTTCACATCGATGAATCATCTACCTTAGGTGTTGGAGGCATCGACCTTATTCTAGTTGGCTCATATAAGGTCACCATTTATTACGCCTTCAAGTTTGGATTCAATTCCATCAATATGGAATGGGCCCATTTTGCCCACATATGTGTACAGGTGGATATGGATAACCCCCTCTAACATACTGTGATTGTTAATAAAACCCCATACAAGATTATCTATGAAGGCCTTCCTCGTATCTGCAAAAAATGTGGTTGTATTAACTATGTTAACAAAACATGCCCTAGTTATTCACCTACACCGGTGATAATAATGATAAGGAATGCCCTACTGATAGCAGGGATATTGACAATTTGAGTGAATTGAAGCATACTAATGTGGAGAAGCATACTAAAGGTGATAAAGGCTTGTCTGACCAAGGAAGGCGGACTGGGGTTAGACTCAGAAGGGATAGGCAGAGATTTCGAAGAGGAAATACAACTCTCGAGAACCGTAACAGGGGCGAGGTCAAATCAAATGTTTATAAGAATAATTATGAAGTGCTGCCAGTTGAAAAACCAAGAAGAGATGGAAAGTAATAAATCCTAACAAACAAGGCAGGAATAAAGAGAATGATATACCTATTGAAGATGCGGTTGTATCAAAGAACAAAGGGGAATCGATTTCTACACATGCCTTCTCAACTGGCGCCATTAAAGGCAACATCAGTTCACAAGAGAATATCACTGAAGGGGCTTTTTCCTCGTAGAGTTTCTCAACCAAGCAATCAAATCAAGGAAAAAGGACTACTCCCTGAAAAAACGTGCTCGGAAAAATGCAATCAGTGGCCAAGGTCAAGGTTATAGTTCTTTTGCTAACGGATCATGGTCCCTTGCCGGAGGTACACTAGGACTCAAGGATCTGGACTACCCAAAATGGAAGGGAAGAGACAAGGCCATATGTCGAGATCATTCGAGCGGAGATTAACAATATGCGGTGGTGGCGCAAGAGGGTTCCGAAGGTCACCTTCAGACCAGCCGGACAACATCAACCAGTCTCCATGATGCGGCAGGGACTAGCGGAGGGGTGAACGGAGGGCATTTTGTTCTTTCGAATCCCAATGATGAAACAACTGATGACCAACATGGACTTTCTAGCACAAGTGGAGGCCACGTGCAAGGGCGCGGTCAAATTCCTACTGGCTCCTCGAAGGGAAGTGCCGGACATTCAAAGAATGCCATTCTTCACGATGGCCTTAGAGGACATCCACAGCTCGTTCTTGCTCCCAGCAACGGAAACAGCCATGAGGATGGTGAAGTCAGTGGTGTGGCTACGCAGGTTGAACATCAAGATCAACAGGGAAGGAGACAACCCCCGGCATCTAACTGTTATAAGTTTCGTAGCTTCCTCATGCAATCGGATACTATGGATACTCTCAACAAATATGAGACCTAACCCTTTTAAGGTATTTGCGTGGAATGCTCGTGGAGCATCCTCGAGAGCACGTCAACTCGTCCTCAAAGACCTGCTGAGAAGGTATGATCCGCAAATTGTGATTGTGACGGAAACGGAGCTAAACTATGCAGGTGCGGATAATTTAGGATTTTTCTTGAGTTTGATCAAATGTTGTGTGCTGAAGCAGGTGGTAAGTAGAGGAATAATCATGTTTTGGAAACAGCAAATGGTCCGTGTAAGGAGTCATTAAATTCAACGCCAGCAAATACTTGTTGATGTTGAGGTAATTCTTTTTAATTTTCATTGGTATATTTCAGCAATTAATGCACACCCCAATTTTCAAATTCGACAAGGTTTATGGAATGAATTGTGTGAAATGTCGCATAGCATAAACTCCCCTTGGCTGCTTACGGGTGATTTTAATGAGGTCCTTAATCATGATGACAAATGGGGTGGTATAAATGTCAACCAATGAAGGGCCCAAAAGTGTCAAGATTGTATGGATACATGTGGCATGGTTGATTTGGGATTTGTTGGACATAGGTATACGTGGGTCTAAACGAACAAAAGATTTAGCCAATTTAGTGCAATCAAGAATGAATAGGGCTTGGGTGAACTCGGACTAGAGAACCCTTTTTCCAGAGGCCAACGTGTTTCACCTAGCTAGCACAAGCTCCGATTACCACCCTCTACTATTAAGCCTCACTCGACTGTCCATTTAGGGTCTAAGGATCTTAGACCTTTTCGACTCCAGCTAATGTGGCTGGAGCACCCGACGTTTAGCAGTTTTGTCTCATCCCATTGGCACTTATCCTTTGATAATTTAGAAGAAGATTTGAAGGTATTCATCGACAGTTTACGTACCTGGAACAAAGAAATATTTGGAATTATTCATAAGAAGAAAAAACCGTTGAAAGAGAAAATTAAGCAATTGAGAAGTAGAATTAGCAGGGATCCCAGCCAAGCTCTTCTGAATAGAGAATCTATGCTACAGGAAGCTCTAAACTGTGTCCTGAACCAAGAGGGAAAAGTTATGGGCGGTGACAGCAAGATTGAAGTGGATTTTAGAGGGTCAACGTAACTCAAAATTTTTCATGCTTCAATGATAGCACGACGGACAAAAGGAAGAATCTCAGGTCCCTACGACGAAATGGGAAACTGCATAACGGAGCATAGAGCTTTGGAGGATTTGACGGTCAATTTCTTCTCCAACTTATTCAAAACGGCGAGAACCTTTTCTATGTCGAATGCCCCTAGCTGATTACCCCGGTGGTGCTCGTTTGGCAATATAGTAGTACAGGAGCTGGAATGGAATGTCACGCATGAGGAAGTTAAAGCGTGCAATGTGGTGTAATGCCAATATGAAGTCCCCCAAGCATTGACGGTTTGCACTCCCTTTATAACAAAATGTTCTGGAATGTTGTGGGTGACTCAATCTTTACCAACACTGACAAGATTTGGAGATCGGAAAAAGTTCCTAGCGAGATCAATCAAACATTGATTGTCCTTATCCCAAAGAAGGATGGAGTGAATAAGCTGCGAGATTTTCAACCAATCAGATTATGTACAGCCTCATCTAAGGTGCTTGGGAAGATTATGGTGAATTGCATCCAGCCTCTCTTACAAAACATTGTTAGCGTAGAACAAGCTAGTTTTTTTCCAGTCAAATCTAGTAAAGATAATGACATTATATTTCAAGAGCTCCTTCATTCATTGAAGCACAAGAAGGGTAGGGAATGATGATGATCAAACTACACTTAGAGAAGGCTTATGATAGATTGGAATGGAATTATGTTCATCATGCTCTTATAAGCCTTGGTTTCCCAGAGAAATGGATTAGCCTTATCGGATCCTACCTTTCTATTAGCTCGGCAAGAGTCATTTTCAATAGGGCGATGTTAAAGGAATTTCACCCATCGAAAGGAATTCGGTAGGGTGACTCGGTTTCACCATACTTGTTTATTCTAGCACTTGAATTGCTGAGCCGTTATATCAAAAAACTAGTCAATAGTGGACACTGGAAATTGATTCAATTTAGAGGGATGCAGGTGGAACTCTCCCATATGTTTTTTGCAAGTGATCTCACTTTAATTGGAGAAGCCAAAATTAAGAATGCAGGTGTTATGCATAATGTAATGAGCGGTTTTGGTATTATGTCTAGCCAGAAGGTGAATTATGGAAAATCTTATGCCATTTTCTCTGCTAACACTTCTGCAGGTCTACAGGAACAAATCTACCAAGAGTTTGGTATTAATAGAAATGCTACCTAGGGTAAATATTTGGGAATACCAGTGAAGACAGGAGGAGAGCTGAAGACAGATGATCTTGCGTTTCTTGTTGAAAAAACACAAAAGAAGCTCTCGAGATGGAAAGTTGCTAGTTACAACAACGTTAGAAAGTATCGGTAACTGTTATAGCCAGATGATTCCTTTAACCTCCAAAATTGCAAAACAGCTGGAGTAGAATCCTAGGAAACTTATTTTAGGGGGGAAGAGGAGCAAAGGAAGATCCATTGGATTTCTTGGGATTGTATCAAGCTCCTACATGAACATGGTGGCCTAGGTATCCTTGACATTATGAGGAGAAATAAGGAAAATTTTACTAAATTAGCCTGGAACATCCACAGCAAGATCTTTTATGGACAAAGCCAATAAGGAGTAAATATCGATGGAGGGATGGAGAATTTCAAAGGAAGAGCGAATCCGACTTTTATAAACTACTCAGGAAACAAGAAAGGTGGCTAAAAGAAAATGCGACTATTCATCCGAGTGGTATGAGAGATGCTCGTTTCTGCTATGATCCTTGATCGAAAGGTGGTAGAGACTGTAGCTCGTATGTCCGGTTCCAAGGGAGGGAGAAGGTGTCATGGTAGCTCAGGCATGGACAGGGAATGGTTGGAATGAAGCTATAATCGAGTATCTCATTGATGACCTGATATCGAGTAAACAGGGAGATTTTGATCCGACAATCCAATCCCCAGGTGATGGCTCGAATATGAACAATATAATCTGGCCCCATGATGCAGATGGGAATGTACACACCAAAACTGCTTATACGATGCTCATGAAAGAGGAAGGCTATACAAGTAGTAATGAGAAGTGGGACTAGGTATGGTGAACACCTATGATTCCGGGTATCCAACGTTTACTGTGGAGAATATTACATGACGGATTCCCATAAAAAAAAAAAAAAAAATCCTGTAGAAGAGATGTTAATGTGGGAACGAATTGTGTTTTCTATCATCATAGTGAAGAAGACGAGGAACACCTATTTTTGCATTGTCCAGTAATTCGAGAAGCTTGGAGATTTGGGGGATGGTATGCGCTACCAAACTTTGATGATCCAGGAATTTTTAGTAGCTCGATTAGAAGTTATGCTTACATTAAGAGAATTCCTTGGAGCATGATCCCCTATCCTAGAGCGGTGTGTTCCTTTTCACCTTACTTGGGATATGGAGAGAACGAAACAACAAGGTCTTCTGTACGGGAACGGTAACGCAAGATTGGAGATGGACGATTCGGAAGGAAGCAAATGAGCAGTGGACCCTAGTGAGAAAACAGAGGAAGGAGGATTTGGTGAGCAAATGAAAGTGCACTTGGGAATGACTCCCTGCCGATTTTATCAAGTGGAACTGTGATGTTGCAGTGACTGATAAGGGAGATAAAGTAACAGCGGCAATCGTGGCACGAGACAATCTAGGTCGTGTCTTAGGAGGTTTAGTTAAGAAGTTGGTTAGAGTAGATTCCATTGACGCAGAATCATGGGCGATTACATACACCATGCGACTAGCATGTGAGAAAGGATGGACAAAAATTATCATAGAATCTGATTCTCATTCATCCATAAGCCTTATTGAGAGAGGATGTGCTAATCCTAATATGAAATTAGCCGTTTGTTGCTCTTGCAGAAATCTTTCCAATAAATTTTCTTCTATTCACTTTTGCAGGATCTGGCGTAAAGCTAAGCAAAAGTGGCTGATGCGTTGACAAAGGAGGGCCTTAGAAGAAATAAATATTTCCCTTTTGATCGTTTGTTTCCTTCATGTATTTTGGACTTTCTTGTTGTGACTTTGGCATTGATCAGAGTGTTTTCTCTACTTGGCACACGAGAGACGCTAGTTCTCAACCAGGCTAGTTTGCTTTTGATTTGTTTGTATTTGCTGAACACTTTGAGATCATGACGTTGAGTTAATAATATTTTCATTATAAAAAAAAATAGACTAAATATGAGATAACTTATAGAAATGTTTAGATATGCATTTGACGTAAATTATTAATGTATTAAAATCTAGCTTAAGTTAAAAAGTTGGAAAAAATATAGGGAAAATTCATTAATGCCCTATTATTACATGGTTAAGTTGATATGATATGGCTATTATAAGAAATTGGAATGAGTAACATTATAAGAAATTCAAGTTATGATATCTAAATATTGTGGCAAAATACATTTTTGCAACAATTTGTTTTTTCTTAATGCAATGAGTTATCGCATTGTTGAAAGGTATGTAAATTGTTCATTTTTTATTTTTTTTACATGATTGTAAAATGACATAGAAATATAGGGATTATATTCTATTAATTTTGTTGCTTAGATATAAAATTAAGAAAAAACCATAGTTTATAACCAAAAGTTATTAAAAATAGAGCAGTATATATAATAAGAATTTTTCTACGGTAACACTAGTAACATAGTATTATTTTAAAGTTGGTCATGGTAACTTATTATAGAAAGTTAATAAATTGCCTTCTCTCTTTCCTTTCCCCATTTAATTAATTATTTATAAAAACTATTGACATATTGTTTAGGTAACAGATTAGTTTATTTTTAAAGAATGGATGGTGTAAATTAAGTTTTGTTAAATTATTAGTTTAAATCAACTAGTATTTTTGTAGAAACTTCTGTATTATAAATAGACAAATATATATGTGCTACTAGGCTTGAATGTGTGAATGCACTTTGTGATATGCTCTTAAATATAAATAAAGTAAACATGAGGAATTACAAACTTCAGTCCACTTTTGTCTTTGTTTTCTTTTGGGAAGTTAAAATTAAATTCTTTTAAGGCTTTTTGATTTTTTTTTTATTTTATTTGCCATTGCTTCGTTAAATTATTACATGGAACCTCTTGATTACCAAATAAGTAATTATCTTTCTTCCATTATCTCGAACTTAACTCATTATTAACTCAATTTCAATTATTAAAATTGAGTTGAACTCAAATTTAAGATAAACTGCTTGAATACATTATCAACTTGAACTTGAGCTTTATTCCATTTAAATCTACAACCTCGTAAGCCCATTATAGTCTAATCATATATTAAGATTTATAGGATGAGCTTGAGTTACATCATGAACTTAATTAAAAGAAAAAATGATACTTTTTTCTGATAATGGAATTTAAATGAGCAACAGATGAAGTAATTACTCTTAACATGAAAGTGAGGCTTGAGCTTTGAATTTTCTTAATTAAGTTTGAACTCGATTCCCTCAATTGATGATATTAATCTTTTTTCTATAATTGATCTAAAAAAAACAATATAGTGAACATGAAATTGCTAAGAAAAAGGTATGAATATGGAAAAAAAAAATGAAACAGCCACAAAAGAATTTAATTTTAAAAAATATATAATTATATGTGTTATTAAAATAGACATTGAAATGTACATCCATAATTACATGAACACTTATAGAAATTACATTTGACATTTTGTATGACAAAACTTGTGACTACAAAATAAAATGAAGAGGGTTAATTTAAATGGCTTAATGAGAAAGTGATGATTTAAGCATCCTAATTAAATAAATAAAAATTAATATTACCTAACATAGAAAACCAAAATTTAGCATTACTAATTAATATGTCATTTATCAAAAGAAACATAAGGATATTTAAAAACTACTATAAAATAGAGAAACACATAAAACCTAAATGGCTATTTTGCTTTACTGAAAGGAATGAGAAAGAAACATGATTAGCATTCCTAAGGAATACATTAAGGGTATAATATCTATTACTTTGTTTAGTTACATTTATAAGTAACGTAAGAATAAATAAATAATAGATTTTTAATGAGTAAATTATCATCAGTCCATTTTCTTTATTAACAAATCCTAAAATAATAGGTACTGGCGGTAATGGTAGAGGCGGTGGTGGTTGGCGATGATAGTGATGGTGGTAACATCGATTGTGGTAGCAATAATGGCAATGATGGTTATTGGTGGTAGTTGGTGATTATAATGTGGTAATTAAATTACACATATAGACTAGGTCAGCTCAACTTGGACTAAATTCAAATCTAAACTCAAATTCAAGGGTGCTTATTATTTTTTTTAGTATAAATTAAAAACTCTACTTTTTTCTATTTTCTTAATTTTTTGGCTTTATTAAATTTTCTACTTTTTTCTTGTATTTTTCAACATTTCTTATTTTTTGGATTTTTCTTATTTTTCTATTTTTTTTTTCATTTTTTCCCATTTTAGGACCATTTACCTTATTCTAAAAATTATTAAAAGAGGGCCAAAATAGAGTGCCTACAGCGACCCATATTTGTGGTGAAGTTAAAGTAAAATTTTACCATAAAGATAAAAGAGACACTATTTTTGCCCTAAGGGTAGACCTTATCCTAAGAAGCACTATAGCTATCTTAGGCTTAGTTTACTAAAGATTTAGTGAAGAGAGGTGGCGCTCTAAGAGCTGGTTGAAAAACTAAAAGAAGAACTAAAGCCTAGTTGTACCCTTATGAGCTAATGAATTGAGCGAAGCGTTTTTTGAGCTGGCTAAGACCCTAGGAAGAAGTTGATGGCTTGGTTATGCCCCTATGAGCTAATTGACTAAGGCAGGTAGGCAAGCGCTCTTTAAGCTCGCTAAGACTCTAAAAAGCTATTGAAAACTTGGTCGTACCCTTATGAGTTGATTGACCTAGGCGGGAGTATTTTCAGAGTACTAGCAATCCTAAACTAGAATTGATTTGGAAAACCCTATCGTGCGCTTCTAAGCTCACTAACTTAGGTGGAAGCGTCTCTAGGGGATTAGTAACCCTAAGTTAGAATAGATTTGGAGAATTTGGTCATAATTTTCTAGGCTTACTAACCTAGACGGGAGTGTCTCTTAGGGATTAGTAATCCTAAGTCGGAATCGATTTGGAAAACCTTATCGTACCCTTTTAGGCTCACTAACCTAGGCGAAAGTGTCTCTAAGAGACTAACAACTCTACACTAGAATAGATTTGGAAAATCGAGTCATGCCCTTCTAGGTTCATTAACCTAAGTGGGAGCATTTCTAGGGGACTAGCAACCCTATGTTGGAATCAATTTAGAAAACCTGATCATGCCTTTTTGGGCTCATTAACCTAGGCGGGAGAATCTTTAGGGGACTAGCAACCTTAAGATGGAATTGATTTCGAAAACCTAATCGTGCCCTTTTAGGCTCACTAATCTAATCTAAGTGAGGGCGTCTCTAAGGGACTAGTAACCCTATATTGGAATCAATTTGGAAAACTTAGTCATGCCTTTTTCGGCTCATTAATTTATGCAGGAGCATCTCTAAGGGACTAGCAATTCTACGTTGGAATCGATTTGGAAAACCTAATTGTACCCCTCTAGGCTTACTAACCTAGGTAAGAGCGTCTCTAAGGGCTAGCAACCTTAACCTAGAATTGATTTAGAGAATCTGGTCATGCCTTTTTAGGCTCACTAGCCTAAACGGGAGCAACTTTCGGGGATTGGTAACCTTAAGTTGGAATCAATTAAACACCTTATGGGCTCGTTAAAAGAATATTGGTGAAGGAAAGCACCTTGTAGGCTTGCTAAGAGAACTTGGTGAAGAGAAGCAACCTATGAGCTCACCATAAGTAACGGACTGAGTCAGGATAGCATCTTTAAGGGCCAGCTAAGAGAAAATGGACTGACTCAAGATAGTGCCCTCAAAAGTTGGCTAACCACCAAAAGATAATGCAGAAGGTGAGCGCCTTATGGGCTGGCTTAAAAGACTATTATGGATAGGGCCGTAAAATATTGGTCATATAGTCTAAATGCAAATGTAGTGTTCAAAAACCAATGCACCAACATTGTATGAAAGTACTTACCTGGTCTTGTTGATAGTGCCCAAACTATCAAACCTTTTCTTGGAAAGTCCCATCAAAACTAACCAACTTATTCTTTGATCCTTTGTTTTCAACCTAACTGATTTTGATACGGAACCTCTAGGACTTTGCCAACTCTTTTAGAGAAATTATGGAAATTAACTTGATACGGAAATGCTACCTACTTTTTTTGTCTTTCTGGAACCTTTATGAATTGAAGCCTTTGTTCTCGACTAATAAATATCTGTTGTGAGCTGATTGCTTATCTGGATTTTGTATTTCCTTGAAAAATAGATAATAAAACTCCCTGTCAAGGGGGATCAATCCGTAATAAAGTATTCTAAAGAGTTTCGTGAATTACTAATGTCGTAAATCTCACTTCTTAACTTCTGTCGTGTTTTTAGTGTATAGGTTCAATTAAATGGAGTAAGGGGAGTTGAACCTTTTAATGAAGAGGGTGCTAATTCCAACATCAACAATTGCTAAGGATACCTACTTTGCTTTTAGATAATGAAAACTAGACCACAATGACTGGCATTTTCGTGTTTTGAGTAAAAATTTTCCATTGACTTCTCATGGGTAATATACCTTTCCAGCATTAGCATTTATAGGGTTTCTCAAATCTGGACCATTCATTTGAGACAAAATTAAAGCACTCTCTGGTAATACTTGCTTTACGATGTAAGGGCCCCTATAATTGGGAACAAATTTTCCTCTAGAGTTTTGTGCATTAGGAAGGGCCTTTTTTAACACCATATCACCCTCTTTGAAGTTCTAGGGTTGTACCTTTTTATTGAAAGCTCGAGCCATTCTCTGTTAATAACACTGATTATGACACAAGGCTATCAATCTCCCCTCGTTAATTAGATTCAATTGCTCGATGTGTTTCTTTACCTAATTGGCTTCGTTAAACTGGGTTTTTGCTAGTACTATGAGCGACGGGGTCTCAACCTCTACTGGTAACATTACTTCAATGCTGTATACCAAAGAGTAAGGTACTGCCTCAATCGACGTTCTAAGGGAAGTTTGATAAGCCATAAGTGTGAATGGAAACATCTCATGCCAGTTCTTATATGTAATAACCATTTTTTCCATGATTCTTTTAAGGTTTTTATTGGCTACTTCAACAGCTCCATTCATTTGAGTTCGATAAGGAGTAGAGTTCTTGTGAATGATCCTAAACTATTGGTACAACTATGATATAAGCTTATTGTTGAGATTAGTGCCATTGTCAGTGATGATCATTTTTAGAGCCCCATATCGAGCCAAGATATCTCTCTTAATGAACTTAATTACGACCCCTTTAGAAATACTCAAGTAGGATGAGGCCTTAACTCATTTGCTAAAGTAATTGATGGCGACCAATATAAAGCGATGCCTATTGGATGCTTTTGGAGTAATTGGGCTAATGATATCTATTCCCCACATTGAAAAAGGCTACTGTACCAAGAGTGTATGTAATTCTTGAGGTAGGGCGTTTATCTTATTTGCATAAACTTAGCATAGGTGATAATGCTTGACATGTTTGATGCAATCACTTTCCATTGTTGACCAGTAGTGTCCTAGCCTCATAATTTTCTTAGTTAGCATGTAATCATTCATGTGAGGGCCACATACTCCTTCGTGTACTTCTTTCATCAATATCTCAGCTTCCTTGTCGTCTATACACCTTAAAAGCGTACCGTCAAAAGATTGCTAGTGGACTCACTTATTAAGAATTAAGCGGCCAATCTCCTAATCATCCTTCTGTCCTTCTTTTCAGCCTCCTAAGAGTATGTGCCTTGTTGTAGGAATATTTTAAATCACGGTACTACGACTTTTGGTCATTCGTACCCTTAATTGCTAGACAGAAGGCATGCTTGTCTTCGATTTCAATCATAAGGGGTTAAATCTCAACTCCACCGAATATCTCGATCATAGATGCTAGAGTGGCTAAGGCATTAGAAAATTGGTTTTGAGTTCTCGATACGTGATTGAAAGTGATTTCTTTGAATTTCCCCGTCAATTCAGTCAAGTGATAGTGATAAGGTACCGGTTTAGAATCTTTTGTATTATACTCTCCTGAGCTTAGCCAATAATGAGTGAAGAGTCCCCGTACACTTTTAATTCTTGAATATCTTTATTTAGGGCCATTTTGAGTCCCATAATGTATGCTTCGTACTCATCAATATTATTAGTGTATGGGAAAACGAGCCTTATAGCCACGGGGTACTGTGTACCTTCAAGGGATATCAAAATCACCCCAATTCCACATTTAGATATGTTAGTTGCCCCATCGAAGAACATCTTCTACTTTAGTGGTTCATGATCTTCTCCTTTATTAGAACTTCCTTTAACAGCTAAGATATTTTCATTATGGAAATTGACTTGTACCTCTTGAAGGATATTATCAGAAGGATTTTTTGCTAATTGATTTACTATAGCTTGCCCCCTAATTAAATTCCAATTCACGTACATAATGTCGAACTTTGATAGTAACATTTTCTACTTTAAGATTCTACCAATTAGGGTTGGTTTGTCTACTAAGTACTTTAGGGGATCGTGTTGAGTCAATAATTCAACCTGGTAGTAAAGTGTGTATTGTTTGAGCTGATGCATTACCTAGACTAAAGCATAGTAGGTTCTTTCAATTTTTGAATATTTCTATTTCCCTTCAATAAATTTCTTGCTCAAGTAATATACAACATGTTCTTTTCCTTCCTTATATTTCTGGCTGAGCATACACCTTATGGATTCCAATAATATTGTCAAGTATAGAAATAAAAGCTTCCCAGGTTTTAGAGCTACCAAAATTGGAGGGTTCATGAGGTACTCTTTGATTGTTGTAAAGGATTGCTTGCATTCTTCATCCCAATTAATCTTGGTATTCTTTTTCAATAACTTAAACAGGGTACAACATTTATCTGTAAGTTGAGATATGAACCAGATTATGTGCATGGAGGGGGTAAGTTAACTATTGCTTTAACTTTATCAGGTCCACTTCGATGCCCCTTTAGCTTATTATAAAACCTAACAATTTCCCTTAAGTCACTCCGAAGGTACACTTCTCTAGGTTGAGCTTTAAGTAGAATTTTCTCAACCTATCAAACAATCTTCTCAAATTATCCACATGTTTTTCTCCTTCCTTAAACTTTGCTATCATATCATCAACATATACTTTAACTTCTTTATGCATCATGTCGTGAAAGATTGCCAGCATGGCCCTTTGATAAGTTGGCTTGGCATTTTTGAGTCCAAAAGGCATTATCTTCTTCAAACATTTGAATTTGATTGTATTTGAAGAATCCATCCATAAAAGAGAAAAGATGGCTTTTGACTGTGTTATCGACTAAGACGCCAATATAGGGCAAGGCAAAATTATCTTTAGGGGTTGCTTAGTTGAGGTCTCAAAAATCTACTCATACTCTGACTTTTTCGTTCTTCTTCATTACTGATATAATGTTGGCTACCTACTCAAGATAATCAAATACCTCGATGAAACCGACCTCGAGTAACTTTCTGACTTCTTTCTTAATTTTCAACAAGACATCTAGTCAGAACCTTCTTAGCTTCTACTTTTTAGGTTTGATATCCTCTCTTGTAGATAAGCGGTGAACTACGATTGATGGATCTAATTCGGGCATATCTTCATAAGACTACATAAACATATCTTGGTATTCAGATAGTAATGCAATCATTTTTGCCTTTTGTTCTTCTTTCAAATTCCCTCCAATTTTCAATGTTTTAGGGCTATCATTAGTCCCAATATTAACTATCTCAGTTGGTTCATCAATGGAAATTCTACTCATTTTATAACTTTGCTATCTTTCTTGCACGTCACTATGGTTATTGATATCATTCCCAACAACTAACCTAGTAGGGCTAGAAGTGATATCAATACTTTCATCACCTATCTGCGTAAGGTATCCATAACTTATATTAGAAGCATTGGATTTGAGCAAAAAGTATGTAAAGGAAAGAGTATAAGGTAGAATTGAAGATAAAGAAGACTTATTCTTATTTAGAAGAAATTCTTTTGAGTACAATGTTGTAAAATAAAGGTAATTACTACAAAACTTTGTGAAATACAAAACCGTGATTCATCCTTTATCCTAGAGAAGACTTATTGCTATTCATAGGAATAGAGAACCAATTCTTTATATGTTGGGACTTGTTAGATGGACTAGCTGTTTTATTCCTGTTAGAAGCAACTTTTTTGATAGGTTCTGAATTCTAGACTTCGGCCTAGATGAAAATTTCCGATAACAGTGGGAAAGTCATCGGGGCATGATATAATTTGTTACCTCTTTTCCCCCTTACTTGCATATTTCGTAGCTCATCCACTAGAGTTGGGATGTAACGTAGCTTATAGGTTTCAAAATGGCCTTCCTTGAATTTTGATCTCTTATCTTTCTTCTAATTAGTAATCATGCATACCTCTTCAAACATTTGGAGCCCAAAGTCCTCTTGCTCCTTAGTATCAATATAGGGTATAGCCATTTCCTTATATATTTTGTAATCTTGGTCACTCGGAATCGTTATAACTTAACCATTTGAGATGAACTTAACCTTTTGATGTAGGCTTGAAGATATTGCCCTTGCTGAATGTATCTAAGGTCTTCCTAATAACAGGTTGAAGGACCTTGGGATATCCAAGATTTGGAATTAGATGTTGAAAGTTTGTAAGCCAATATCAACTGGTAAGTCGATTTCCCCTATAATTTCTCTTTTAGATCCATCGAAAGCCCTAACTGTTGTCAAACTTGGCTTGATAGTGACTGTATCGATGCCTAATAGATCTAAGGTGGCGAGAGGGTAAACATTTAAGGATTATCCATTGTCAATGAGGACTCTTAATGTGATGATGTTGTTTATACTCACTATTATGAAGAGAGACTTAGTGTGTTGGTTACCTCCTTCTCTTAGTTCCTTAGTAAAGAAAGAAATTTGATCCATGGAAAGGATAAAGTTGGTAACAAACCCTATTCTTTCAGCTAGTATTCCACAAGGGACTTTGACTTCCCTTAATATTTTGAACAATGCTTCTTGATGCAGTTTTGACGCCATCAATAAACTCATGAGAGATATTTATATTGTAGTCTTAGCGAGCTAATCCATTATTTTATACTCACTAGAATTAATTATTTTGGTGAAGGAAAACAATCCTTCTTCATGTTCAATTGGTTCATTATTTGGCTTTTCCAGTACAGTTTTCTTTTTTAGGTCCTCCTTTGGGTCTTAAATTCTACTAAAGTGAGTAATAGCTTGATTGTCTTTGATTTACTACTTGGTAGTTGAAAGGGGCAATTTTATAATTTTCGAGGGCTATAGGTACGTGAAAGGTGTACATTTTGGCCTATGGACTTTGCTTCTCCTCTTATTTATAGAATCTGTAGACCCTGGGCTCTTGGTTAGAACCGATCATGTTGATGGCAAGATTTGAGTCATCAAATATCATATTGATGACGGGCCCATGATTAGGCAAGGGGTTGTTGTTGATGTTTAGAACTGGAGCCTCTACGAAGTTTAATTGGACTGTGCCTTCATAGATTAAATCCTAAATTTTATTTCTTAATCTCCAGCATGGGTTTATTGAATGGCCCACTTACCTTAGATGATACTGATACCTTACATTGGGATAAAAAATTCTTACCTTGTGTCTTTCATTGGGAGCTCCAGAATGGAGCAAATTATCCTTTCTTAGTTTTTTAAGTATCTGACTGAGTAGAACAGGTATTTTGGTGAATTGCCTTGGGACCCTACTAACTTGTGATTAGCTTCTGTACCGTTGTTGAGTTAGTAGAGCATTTGCCCTAAAAGAGACTAAGGTGTTAGGTTTGGTATTTGAATTGACCATGTTGATAGCAGCTTCTTTGGGCTTGCTGGTGGTAAGTTTAACAGAGGGTAGTCTTCTATCTGATGGTTCTTGTAGCTTGCTAGAGGAGACGGCGATTTCAATCCGATACCTTATTGCTACTACTTCTGCAAAACTAGAAGAGGCTTGCCCAATCAAGTGAGAGAAGTAGGGTTTCTCAAGAGTGTTGATAAAAGTTGAAGTTAGCTCTTTCTCAGTCATAAGGGTGGATACCCTTACAGCTAGGGACCTCTACCTTTAGGCATATTCTTTAAAAGATTCATTATGCCTCTTCCTCAGGGTAACTAAATCCGTCATGGTTGGTGCCACCTCAACATTGAACTTATATTTCTCATAAAATGCCCTAGCTTGCTTTTCCCATGTATTTACTTAATTTAGAGCCAATTGGGCATACTGGGTCAAAGACGGGCTAATTGGGCTGTCCTAAAATGTTTAGACCTTGAGTTGGTCATATTGCATATGCTTACCCATTTTGCGTATGTACAGCCTGGTGTATAGTTTAGGGCATCCGATACTATTGTATTTCTTGAAGTCCGGTACTTTGAATTTTTCTAAGAAGCTCCTATAATCGTAGGCAGAGAAGTCTATTATGGCAACTTACTCGAAACCATAATACCCTTCGAGCATTTTCATTTTCTCTATAATTTGTTAGGTCAATCACTTCTCAAGCTCTTTTAGTTTGTCTCGATCAACTTTAGGTTTTGGGTTAATAGGAAATAAGTAAGTATTTGGCTTGAAAGTCGGTTGACCTTCGGATAGACTCCTTTTGTCTTAAAGGATTTGAAGGCTTAGTTGACTTTGGGTAAGCGTCTTTTTCTTTGAGGGGTAGGACTTCAACATTCTTTCCAAATTGAGCTTTGGAGTTTTCGTCATTTGATGGAGTTGTGGACTTGAGTAAGGTGATGCTGTTAGTAAGGAAGCTCAATTGATCAGTAATCTTCCTCACTATTCACTCCAAAGAGTAAAACCTAATGATTTTAGGGTTGTTGGTGTTGGTGTTGTTGTTGTTGTTTCCTTAGTTGGCCATTTTGGTTTGTGAGCGGGTCTGATAGGAATTCTTTAGAAGGTTTGACACTTGTAAGCTATCTTGGTGACCTATTTAAGATCACTTCTCAACAAGTTGGCACATGAATATTTTTAAAAGAGACAAATGAAAAACAAAGAAATGCATGACATATGAATGCAGAGACATAGAATTAGCGAATAACTAGTGAGATGGTAATTTTTATTATTTTTGTAGCTTTTGGAGTTCCCTTTTACATTATTTGAAAAAAAAATACATTTTTTTCTAAGAGGAGTATTCCTATCTCTAAATGTCTCTAAATGTTCTTTTGACGCTTGGCAAGTGTTCCTTTTTTTGCTTATTGAACCCTGCTGGTGCTTTCTTCCTCTTTTTTGGGTTGGGCTCCTTAAGTTTTCTGAGCTTTTTCTAAGTCATCCTTAATTCATGTTCTAAGGCCTAGGAACGTTGTCTTGATTCCCAAAAGAGATCCTCCCACATGTTCCACTCTTCATAAATTACTTCTACACGGGCTTGTACTTTGTCTATGTAGGTCTTGATTTGAGGATTTAGTTTAGTTGATGCAAGTTGAATGATTTCTGGTGCTCGATACTAGATCTCCCCTATCTTATGGAGTTTATCATACAAATATTCTTTGGTGACCCAATGCTTGTTCACTTCTCCTAGCCAGATTCCTAAATCAATGTTTGGGCTGATAGTCTTTGTTTTCCATAATTGTTTGATTGGCCGGAGTTCGGACATTTTTTGTAGCTGTGGGATTTGAAGGTCCTCATAATCTAAGGTCATGATATTTAGTGGAGGTTTATAAATTATATATTGGATACCTTTGGATTGTCTGATCATATTGTTAGGGTAATAGCCTATGCACAATTTCATCCCGATCAGGGGTATTGCTTAATAATTTTTGTAAACTAGGATTACCCTTTTGAAGTTGCTCCATCTTGCTGTCCATAAGATATTAGCGACTTGGAAATATCTCAACACTCCTACCCAATAGTAAGTGGATTTTTCTTTGGGAGATGAACCTTATTGATAAAAGAATCAACTAGATCAATATTATAAGCAAATTCTCCTCGAATCATATCAAGTACATAACATTTCATGTGGCTCATATACCACACCGTTAGTAATGCCATGCTAGTTTTTAGTGTGCCATTGTTTTTTTCTTTCAAGATGTTAATGCTTTTGATTTGTTCTACGAAGAAGGCTAAGATGTATGATTTGCTTTCAAGAAACTGGCTCACTAACTCAGTGACCCTGAAATGGATGAGGAACTTTTCATTAGGGAATAGGAGAGTCCCGAACGTAGCTAGGATAAATGCTTTTATTTTGTTCTGTCACTAGTCTTTGAGATTACCATAGAAGATGCCCCGTTGGTTGGATTTAGGCTTAATGGCGAACCAGGCTTTTAAGTCTTCTAATTTGATACGGTTCCCATTACAGATTCTGAAGGCTTTGTTCGCTTTAGCTTTTTTGATCCCTAAGAATCTTAAGAAGGCATTCATCGGGTTAACTTACAAATTTGGAATGCATATATTTTCCAAGGAAGGAGCTTAAAGTAATTGGGTATACTCTTCAAGTGTTAGACTAATTAGGTGAAGCCTAACTCAAAAAGCTACTTCCTTAGGTTCTCAAAAATTGGTGAGGGCCCTAATTAAATTAATCTCTATTTTCACCTTAGGAAGTGATAATGGGCCTGATCTTACTGATGATGGTCTCTTGTTCTCTCAGATTGAAGTGTCAAAACCATTAATCCAAGATGGGCTTATGGGCGTGCTAATGAACTTTTCCCTAAAGTGGATAGAGTTAGATAAACAAGCCATTTCCTAATCTGAATTACAAAAGAAAAAATATGTTACAAGATTGACCGACTATTATTTGCAATAATGAAACTTATTTACAACAATTCTATGTTTATAATACATTAAAATTACAAGGGAAATTAAGAAAACTCCAAACTATTATATATTTTCATTCCTATCTCGCTTGATTATTTGTTGATTTCGGATGTCATGAATGCATAAAAGGTGGGTTTTAAAGGTTCTTAAGCTTGTGCAACCTTACTTGTTAAAGAACACTTTCATTGGTCACATTAAGCTTAAGTGGGAGTGGCCTAATCAATCCCGAGTGGTGGTTACACCACAGCACTTAAAGCCTACACAATGACCTCTCGTCCTAGGTTCTTAATACGGTCCGAGTTTGACCACTTCGATCATACGTTTGTGGAAAAATAAATTCCCTCCTAAAACAAAAACAAAAACCTGAAAAAACATTAGTTATGATATAAATAATAACAAATTAACAAATATGTAAATAAATTACACTTAGTAAGGTGATTTTTAGAGATTAATTTTAATCTTGGAAATTTGAATGGCTAACTCTCTTGATGTCCCCAATGGAGTTGCCAAATTGTCGAGTTTAGTTTTTTCTTTTTGGTTTTTTATAAATTAGTCTTCTTTAAACTAATTAATATTAAACCATACCTATTTAATACTAACTCTTAACTAGGGTTTAAAGAAAACCAGTTCTTTTATATTTGAAACCGCTTATGGAGTTACCACCTGACTGAAGTTAAGAAAAAAAGTTAAGGTATAATCAATTTGGTGGATTAATTATAACTAAGCTACTGATTTTTCGATAAAATTGATTTTTTAAAAATAATTATAAGAACCAGAAAAACGGGTGTATGGGTTAGGATTTTTGAACCCTTTATGGGTACCATTGATTTTCCAATTTTAATCTTAATCTTAAAAATTACCTTTAAATAATTATCTTGGAAAAATGAAATTTAATCATTGATTAATGAATTTGAATCATTTAAACTAAAGTGGAAAAACAGTTTTTTTTTTTTTCATTTTTTACTGTTCCCTTATAGGTACCTACGTACTAGCTATTCGAAGTCAAACATATGTAGTTCTTTTGTTTGAAAACTTTAGCGAGTTGATCGGTTTTAGTTTTGAAAAAAGATTGGGTTTACTTTTTTACTCGTTTCAATTTATTTAAGGAAATTTTTCTAAAGGTCTTGATCCAGGTTTTATTTAGAAAATTCTAAATAGAATCCTAATTCTGAAAAAATGATAGATTACTTTTATTTATTAAAAAAACAATTTTTCTAAGTAATAAAATAACTTTATTGTTTTTATGTTATTATTATTTATTACCAAAAATAGAAAAAGTAAAACTTATCTTTTTCTTATTCTTTCTTTTTTTTTCTTTCTATTTTCTCTTTCTTTTTCTTTTTTTTTTTTATAACTTATTATTACATTTACAAAGAAAATAAAATAAATAAATGAAAGGCTGCAAACTGGGTTGGTTTAGATCAACTCGATTTAATTCGGTCAGCTTTGGTCGACTTCGATTGGCTTCGGTTGGCTTAGATTGACTCGAAGAGTTGAATTAGAGTGTCTAACTTGAGGTTTTTGGTTGTGAGTAATCCGATAGTAGTGATGGTTTTCACTGAAAACCGCCATAGAGGATGTATCGTAAAGAGAGAGAGATCGTACTAGAGAGAGAAAGTGTAGTGTGTGTATTGCTTGGAGAGATTCTTGTGTTTTTGTGTATTGAAAGTGAAGAGCAAAACCCTATTTATACTGTAAGTATAAGGCTTAAGTTAGGAAAGTCAAGAAAAATGAATTAATTCGTTGAAATTCATTAATGGGTTTTGACTCGAAAAATGAATTTTTTCTTGTTTTTGAGCTTAATTTTAATTGCATAAATGATTGAATTTAGATGAATTTTGTGATGAATTCAAAAGTAGGCTATGCGTACTACATGATTTCACCATTAATTTGATGAAATCGTGTAACAAATGGGGGTAAAAAATGGCCCTAAACCGAGCACATAGGAAATGAAAAAGGATTGAGATTCTGGAGTTGAACCTGTGAAGGAGGAAGGGGGCATAGGCCACATGCAAGGCACGTGTTACGTGCCTCTACGCATGCTTGCATTTAACGTATGCAATCCAAAAATAAAAGTAGCGTGCTAGACGCGCTCTTATTCTCCAATCGAGGCATCGCCTTGTTTAATGTTTTATAGACCAATTTCTGGTTCGCATCGAATGTATTATTTTTTAAAAATATATATTAAATAAATACTTAAAATTAAATACTTATTAAAAAGAAACCTTATCTTAAATGCATCCATATGTTTCCTTTCAAAAAGGAAAAGGCCCTTTGCATTTGGTGAGATTCAAACTTGGGTTTCCTTGTTATTTATGCATATGTATTACTATCAAACTATTGGCGTGCACCTTGTCCATATATGTAATTAGACTAGGTCAACCTGGGATGGATTCAAATTTAAGCTTAAGCTCAACGGTCCTTATTATTTTTTATCCAAATTAAAAACTCTACTCTTTTCTAAATTTCCTAAATCCTCTTTTTTTTTTTCTATTTTCTTAATTTTTTAACTTTCTTAAATTTTCTACTTCTTTTTGTATTTTTCTACATTTCTTATTTTTGGGGCTTTTCTTATTTTTCTATTTTTTTGCACTTTTTTCCCAATTTAAGACCCTTTATCTTATTCTAAAAATTCTAAAAGGGGGACAAAAATGAGGTGTCTACATAGAAAATAGATACTTATTCTAAGGGGGAAAATTACTTATTAGGAAAGCTTACAGTGGTGGACTCTCCGGGCATTTTAGGGAGAGAAGGACTAATGAATTGTTGAATGGCCATTTCTTCTGGTCGAGAATGAGATGAGACGTGTATTGAGTTGTAAAAGGTTATACTATGTGCAAGAGGCGTAAATGCCGAGCCAAGCAAGGGAAAGTAATGCCTTTGCCTGTTTTAACGAAACTATGGACTAAATTGAGTATGGACTTTGTTCTTGGACTACCACGAACTGCTTGAGGTAAAGATTCTATAATGGTTTTTTGTGGATAGATTCAGCAAGATAGCATATTTTGTACCTTGCTCTAAAACTAACGATGCTTCAGCTATTGTTTCTCTTTTCTTGCAAGAAATTGTTAGGTTACATGGCATATTGAGAAGTGTAGTCTTAGATAGAGACTTAAAGTTCTTCAGCCATTTTTGGAGAACTATGTGGCAACGGATGGAGACCAAATTGCTATTTAGTATTTCTTGTCATCTACAAATGGATGGTTAGATAGAGATAGTCAATCGCATTTTAAGATCACTACTTTGAGTTATAGTGGGTAAAAACTTGGCTGATTAGGATGTCTACTTACCAGTGATCAAATTTCCTGACAACTGAACGATATATGATACAACTGAACATTACATGATACCACCAAGCAGACCCCCTTTAAGGTTGTCTATGGTTTCAATCTTGAGTCGTCTCTCGATCATACCCCTATACTTGAGACTGAACGTAAAGACCCTGAGTGAGAACCTAAGCATAGTCCCTTCAGCACATTTACAACAAAGTCACTCAGCAAATCGACTAAGCTGCTAGAAGAATGCAAGAGAAGGTTAAGGGTAGAACGGTTAAACAATTCCAGTTAGGAGACTTAGTGTGGCTATACGTCAACAAGTAACTATTGCCGACTAAGAGGAGAAATAAGCTATTTGCAAGAGCTGAAGGACCCTTCAAAATCCTCCAAAAGATCAATGATAACACCTACGGGTTGGAGTTGCTCGAAGATTATGGAGTTTTTGACACCTTCAACATTGTCGACCTCAATCCATATCACCCTATCGGAGAGCTGACCGAAGACCATTTGAATTTATCCCAAATCCTAAATCCAAATCAACCTGGAGGGAATGATAGGAATCAAGCTATTAGGCCTTTGACTTGCAGCCGAGCCGGAGGATTAGAGGGATTGGCAAGGCAAATCCTACTGCTCCAACTGACTCCTACTGAGGCCAAATATCTCTTTGTCAATCCACTTCACATGCCCAGCCGCATGAATGTCCACTTTTTGGAAGTTGTATGCCGAATAGTAGAATTCCCAGACAATAGTTAATGCTCACTCTCTTACTCACTCATGCCCAAGCCAACCAATTGCTCGACATTATCCTTGTCGAGAGGTAGAGAAGGCAACCTTGGACTAATTCCCACTTACCCCTGCTTGGAACAAGCAATAGGATCATACTCTTTTGTCTACATCTTCCGATGGCATCACCAATGTATCTCTGCTACGTATACAGGACCACGTGTAAAATATACTACACTAATCATTGCTTTCTTCAATATTCATTTTTATCTTTTTTTATTCTTGTACTTTATTACTTTAGGGTAATATCATTTTTGTCTTTTTCCTTTTAGGTAAGTTACCTTAACTTATTGAGTATAAATACCCCCTTATATTTGTAGCTGTAATCATCAAATTACCATTAATGCACTTGATATTTGCTCTCATAAATACTCGATGTTTACTTTCATTTCACTCTTATCTTAACCCTTAAGCAAGGTTAGGTGACGAGTAACCTCATCAGACCAATTCGTGCGTCACATTGAGTTATGCTGTAAATCTTTGAAAGTTCAATTGATGCGTCATATCTTTTGGAGCTATTCGTGCGTTTTGCTTACTTTTCATTCACTCTTTTGTGCAATCCCCATCATCCCTTTAAGCTTTCGACAAGCTTAAACCCATCCCCACGATTAGCCTTGTCTATCCTTGGTTGTAGTTTGCATCAAGATATCCTTCTCTAAGTATATTTCTTATATATTCTTATTTAATCTTACCGAGTAGCTTGAGATTAGTGACAAGTACACCTTAGTATTAGCTTGTGAGTCATATTAGGTAAGATACTAAGTTATTCTGTGTCCGTTAGTATGTCACATCCTTTAAGCAACTCCACAGAAGCTACTGTGTTTACTAACCTATTCATCTCCTTTTCTTTGATATTTCGAAGGACTTGCTTGGTAATTACTCCCTATGATAAGCCTCAATGATTATTAAGCACTTAAGCACATTATATAAATTTGGTATCAAAGCTTGAGGTAGTGATCGAGAGCTTAATGTTGAAGTATTTCTGTTAGATTGTGAACATTTTGTTATACTTTATTTCTCTAGTGGAAAACAAAGCGGGTTCATTAGTCACTATGTGAAATTGTATTATCATGGTTGTATGTAATGTTCTATCGAGTAGTGAAATTTCTAGAGTTTTGTATTGAGAATGTCGAATCCTAGTTTTCAAGGAGAGATTAATGAAGCTGATGAGTAGTTGCAAGATCTTGTTACTATTGTAGCTAACCCGGCTATCTCTCTATAGAGGGTAATCGAGATTAGACCATAAGAGAGAGTTGTTGAGTACTAAGGAGTATTGCATCTGATCATGATTTGAAGTTTACGAGCTTCTTTTGGCAAACACTATGGAAGAAGCTTAGTACTAAGCTTATGTTTAGTACTTCTTGCCATCCACGGACAGATAACTAGACATAAGTTGTGAATAGAACAATGGGTAACCTCCTTTGAGCTACTATTAGAAAGAATCTACATGATTGGAATCCATGCTTACTCATCATTGAGTTTGCTTACAACCGTTCTACTCATAACTTGACAAGAAGATCACCCTTCAAGGTTATATATGGACTTAACCTGAACTTACCCTTGGACATAATTATTAGCCTAACCTTCTAAGGAGAAAGTTAATTAAGCCTGTAGCGAGCCGAGGAGTTTCAGAGACTACATCGGAAGGTTGGTGAGCAATTAGTTAAGAATGTAGCTCAATAGAGAGAATAAGGAAACCGAGGAAGGAGGAGATTCATTTACAATCTAGGAGACCTTGTTTGGATCCATCTTAGTAAGGAGTTGTTCTCAGGGAAGAGGACAAACAAGTTATCTCCTATGTCAAATGATCTCTTTAAGATCCTTTGTTGCATTAATGACAACGCCTATGAACTAAAACTACTTGATAGATATGGGATGTCTCCTACCTTCAATATTGTCGACCTGATGCCTTATGTGCCTAAAGAGGAAGAAGAAGATCAAGATTTGAGGGAAAATCTTCAACAACCCTTGGGAACTGATGGATTATTGACCTTCGGACCCTTAATGCTTGCCTGACATTGAGTCCTTCAATCTCTTATTAGGAGGATCATCTCATGTCAGCCCACTAAAGACGAGCTCCCATACATGGAAGAACTATGGTTGAACTCTTTAAAGTCTTATCTTAGGCATACTAAGCTTTACTCAAACCTTTACCCAAAGGTTGACCTGCCAAGTGCCAAGTCTGAGGTTACTACATATGGAATCCTCCTCTTCCAACCTATAGAGCCACTAAGTGTTGAGGCCAAGGTTACTACACGCTGAGCTTTACTCTTCTAGTATACAGTATTGTAGCATTATTCAACCACATTAGCGGCTTTGAGCATAGATTAGCCTCAGCACCATTTTAGCCTAGATACAATACCCTAAGATCCCCGACTATGTTCCCATCTACAGTCCACTAATTGTCTTTTACTTTTCTAACAATTGTATTATATTCCTTTTTGTTATTTGTCATATTTACCCTCTTTTGTACATCTTAGGAATCTTTTTCTTATATTGTCTTTTGGGTAATTTTCCTTTGTAGTCCTTTTTATTGTAGTTGCAATCATCTTACACCTTTTACAAATATTGAATATACTTATTCTTGCGAGATATTCTTCTCTGAGTATATTTCTTGATATGCTTAAGAGCTCAATAATCATTAGAACTTACGTAAGAAATAATAACCAATTAGGTCCTTCGAGATATCAAAGAAAAGAAGATGGATAGGTTAGTAAATGCAATAGCTCTTGTAAAGCTGGTTAGAGGATATAACGTACCAACGAATACGACATAACTCGAGACTTCACTTGATATGACTCATAAGCTAATACTAAGGTCCACACGCCACTAATCTTGTGCTACTCAACAAGATTAGATAAAAGTGTAGGAGAAAGGTGTACTCGAAGAAGGATATCTTACAAGAACCAAATATTCACTAAGTGTAAGGTAGATGATGTATTGCGGCTACAATAAAAAGGACTATTTATAATAAGTCTTTTAGGCAGTAACATAATAAAGAAAAATCACATAAAAGATAATTAGGAAAGATATTCTTAGTATGTATGAAAATGGTAAATATGACAAATGACAAAAAGTAAAAATAGTGCAAATGTTAGAAAAGTAATGGATAGGTGGTAGCCTGTCAATGGGTTTGTATTTAGGAATCTTAGAGTGTTATGGTTGAGTCATATTAAAGTTGTGCCTGTTGTAGATGAATGGTACTTAGAGTTGCTGAGATGAATAATGGATGCTATTGTTTAGTAGGCTGAAAGAGTAGAGCTCGAAGTGTAGTAGCCTCGACTTTAGCTTCGACATTGGACAGGTTAGCCTCGATATTTGTCATTCCTGCACGTTGGAAGAGTAGGGCTTTGTATGTAGTGACTTTGGTATCGACATTCGGTAAGTTGGCCGTAGCATTTGAGGGGTTGATGGCTGGGCAAGTGTTAGAGCAAAGTAAAGTGCATCTGAGTTGGGACCTTACAAAGTTCACCCATAACTCTTTCATATACAAGAAGTTGTCCTTAGTAGGTTGGCGTGAGAGTATCTTCCTTGCGAAAGATTATGAGCCTTGAAGTCGAGTGCGAGTGAGGGGTTTAGAGGTTGGCAATCCATCAGTTGCCTGGGGTTGTTGAAGATTTTCTCTGAAATTTTGTTCTTATTCTTGTTCTTGTTCTTCTTCTGGCACATAGGGCATTGGGTTAGCATTGATGAAGGTTGGAGATACTTTGTATCCATTGGGTAGCTCTAACTCATAAGCATTGTCATTGACACGTCGAAGGATCTTGAAAGGTCCAACCTAGGGGATAACTTGTTTGTCCTCTTCTCTGGAAAACGTTCCTTGTTGAGATGATAAAAGTAGGAAATATAAAAATAAGGGGGAAAAAAGAGGAATGTTGGTGCCAACTTAGCTAAGAGGAGAAGGAGAACTTTAAGTTTGATCTAGTAATAACTTCCCTTTCTAGATTAAGTATCAAAATACTTGGATCTATAAAATTAAGCATAGTTAAATAATAAGTAAGATTGAAATCGTAAGTTTAGGCATAGTAGGGTAACAAACACAATAAATAAATAAGTGAGAGGAAGAGAGAGAGAGAGAGAGAAAGTTGAGTAAAAATATAGAGTTTTTGCTTCATGCACTATTTTCTCTATCAGTTCAACCATTAGGAATCCATCAAGTATCAATAAAAACAATCCTTAATACTCTCATAATCATAAGCAAAAGTCCTATAGTTGCTGTGTCTTTTACACTAATACAAGGTTCTTTATGACACTCCTTAGTTTAACCTTCTAAGCCACTTCACTTATATAACTTTTCCTCACTTCTCTCACTCATGACTAAAGTATCACTTATTTGCAAAGCAAAACCTCATTACGATACTCAAAATTACTCTTAAAACATCTTAGTTGTATATTTTAAACAAAATGCATCAGCTCTTTCACTAGTTAGTGTCACAAACACTTACCATAATTAACTTAATCTTCATCAACTAATTTGAAATATGAATTAAGGGAGGATGGCGAACAATAATTTAAAAGTATAAGCTTTTAATTCCATAGGATTAAAAAGTTAACTAAGTGAAATTATCTAATTAGTGACCAAGTAATAGAAGAAAGCATTAGAAAACATCATGAATATCATTCATTTCGTTAAAGAATGGTAGTTTCTTCAACCTCTATTTATGTATAATTTTGTTTTCGTAGTTGAGGGATTAATTAGAGTGGAGAAGAAGAAAATAGATTGACCTTAATTCTTTTCTATAAATATATATTTTCTTAGAAAACAATTATGTGGGAGGTTGTTGTTACTTTTAGAATTTGAAGCAACATAAATGGATTTTGATATAAAATAATAAATTAATGAGTGATTTAGGTGTTTTGAGACAAGTATGAGTTAAAATTTTGTTTATTAACCTGTTCTTTAAGTAGGTCAAGAAGTGGAATTGAATTAAAGTTTTGGATTTGATTGTTTTGAAAAAAACTAGAGTTTAAACTTAGAGATTTGGGTCCCTTTTTTTAGAGAAACCAATTTTGGTGACTACAATGATGTTTAGCCAATTAGATTTAACAAGAGGAAGAAGTTTACAGGTGATGTCCAATTTGATCAACTAAATTAAAGAAAAAGTTGATCAAAATGCCTAAGTTGTAGCATAATCAACTAATTTTAAGAATGACTAATCAAACTAAGAGATTTCGAGATGTTACTTTCCCTTGTTGAAAAAAGTAAACTAAACTCCTTTTTATACTTTTACACTTATATATCTAAAAGAGATCATACCTTAATGAATAAGATTAAATTTAAATTTATAATAACGATATTATGTGGTATGACAAATAAGTGGGTTATAAGGCTTAGGGTTGTTGTTTATTAATGTTTTTTAATTATATTATTTATTCCATTGCAACTTCCTTTATTATTATATTCATAATAATGAACCTAAAGGCAGTAGATTTAATTACACATCATGACTATCGATTGATGCTTGAATTCTATGTTTTAAGATTATGTTCCTAATTGCAAGTAAAATATACAATCAACTTGATCGATAATGGCTACTTAGGTGGGATGGGATGCCAAGAGGAAATGGTTAGATAAAGATGGAAAATGAATTATTGGGTGCTTGTTGCTTCATGTAAGGTAAGTTACATGGGCTATGAACCAACCATAGCCAATCAAGTTGGCCAGGAAGTTTAAACAAAGCAAATCGAATGGTATATTAGCTCTAAAGCCCTTTGGGGATACTAAGTTATGGGACTTGCTATAGATGATTATCATGAGTTAGGAACTTGGTAAGAAGTAGTAACTTTAAGTGGAATTCGTTTAATGTAATATGTATAAGACCATATTAAACTAACTACTGGTGGTTAGATTAAGTTGAGTAAGTAGAACTCATTGGTTATTGAGTGTTAAATATGAATGATTTTGAATAATCTCATGAATGGACTTAAAGTGAATAGACACATTAAGTGTGATATTTGCACTATATCTTTGTTTATTATTCGGTATGGGCTTCACTAGGCTTTATGCATATAGTAGGAGCTGGATGTTACACTTTCAAATAAAACATTATACTTTAAATAATATGACTTTAAGGTACTAAAATTTTTCAAGAGATTATGATAATTAATTTGTTACTATTTGGGACTTCGAGTATGTTAGATTTCCTACAATGATTTTTTATATTTCATTCATTCTTTTGGATTGATGAGACTTCTAAAACTGTTATATGAGTTATTTTTTATTTTGTATATTTGATCTCCTTGTGTACCACAAAATCGGAGTATTGCTATAGAGTTATAATAATTAGTTTACTTTAATTACTTAGTGGTTCAAAATTTGAATATTTGTGGAGGTAGATACTTGTTATGTGCAATAATTAATGCCTTAAATTTGGTGATGTTAATTAAGGAAGATTGATAAGCTTTAAAGGGTCAAATGAGATTATGGTAAATTTCCATGTCATTTGAGGACTCTGAGCATAACAAATATATTTAATAGCTTCTTTAGAGTAATGGAAAGGAGTTAAATATATTTTAATTACAAATGGATGTAAGATTAAAATTAGGGGAGATTAGGTTTTATTTGAGGGGGATGGGGGTGCAATTACAATATCATCAAAACTTCTAAGTGCATAGGATTACTATTGAAAGGAAAATGTACAACTTAAAATGTGAAATTAAAAGGGGAAAAAAAAGTTAAACTCTAATCTTTATTAGTATTGTAGTGTAAGGTGTTATATATTGCAAATTATATAAATATATATATATGTTATGTATATAACTTTATCTATAGTCATTTTATAATTTACTATTTAGATCAAATTATATAAAATATGATTAGCACCTATATAGTATTATTTAAAAGTTAACAATATTTAATTATATGATGCTGTGTCAAGGGAGCCTTATTGTTAGGAAGAAATTTTACATGTCGGCCTTGCGAAGGAACACATTTTTGGGCTTGACACCCATATTAAACCGAAAACCTTAACTTATTAGGTTATGGGTTTTTTTTTTTACTCATAAACCATCCACTTAACTCACATTTTTTCAATTTGGGATTTCCTTTTTTCACCTACTTACACTTGTATCCTGATAATCTTCCTCTCAAGTGTTAGTTTCTTCTATATATGACTTATGTTTTGATTCTCCTCAAGTAGAAACCTCTTGCAGCCTCATCAAAGAGCTTATCAATTGACTCTACTAAGCTTGTCTTATAAGCGTCTTGTAGCACATCTCGTTTGCTTCATATCATGGATTTTACCTAAGTTACTATCATACAGCTCTTCTTTTCACATAGACTGGCCTATCTATGGGAATTGAATCGCTCCATTCACTTTGTCTCATCCAATTGAACCATTGACTTTGATACCAGTTGTTTCGTTAAAGAAGGCTTATCACCAATGAGAAAATTTACATACTAGCCTTGTGAAGGAACACATTCGTAGGCTAGAGCACCATATCCAATGAAACTTTAAGGTATTAGGTTGTTAATCTTCTCATCCTTCACTTAACTCTTACTTTTCTAATGTGTAATTTTTTTTTTCACTTACTTATACTTGAAATCCAACATATGAATTAGAAAGTATTTATCGGTTATAGTGTTTATAATGATTGGAATGTGAAAAAAATACAAGGAGACAATAAACAAAAACCAAATTAAAAAGAAAAAAATTTCACAAAATGAGATGAAAAGATCAAAAAGACAACATAATATAATTAGGATAAAGGCAACCAAAGTACCGATACTTTTAACTTTTGCAATTTAATGTCTAGACTTTTATTTTTTATGATTTAGTGCTTCTTTTTTTAGTTTGATTTCAATTTAGTGTTTTCATTAATGATAAAGTTAATAATCGTTATAACTTTTTACATTTTAGTGCTTATACTTTAGTTATTATTGCATTTTGGTGTCTTTTTTCTGTAAAAATTGTATTCTTGTTATTTAATTTTGATGCATTTTAGTGTTTATTCACTTGTTAATTTATTTAAGTCAACTTTTAATATATTATTTTCAAGATTAAAACAATTTATCTATATTTAATGATTTTAATTGTACATGATTTCTATATTTAATGTTTAATTTTAGAAAATATTATAATTTTAAAGTCTTAAGATCTACTTTGTTTGAAAATAAGATCTATTATTTGTTGAGTACATGAACCAACTAAAATTTTAAAATATTGATAACTTATAAATCAAGTCTCGATTGACTTATTACATAAATTTTTTGACTTACGTAATAATATACTTTTATATAATAATATTTTGTTGCATATTCGTTAGTATTTTGATATTGATTTTTTGTAATTTTACACTCTCATAATTTACAAATCAAATATCGTTCAACTATAATTATATATTCTTTACATTTTCTACGCATTAGAATTGATCTTACATTTATGGATTTATTAATTTTTATTTTAAATGACCTTTATATATTATAGATGTATTTTTATTATATAATTTTACCAAAATTTTCATAATCATATATTATTTATAAATTTTCATACTTCTTAATGTAATCATAAAATTATAAGATCATATTCCTTAAAACATTGTAATGGTTACAATCTTAAAGTCATATTGGTTTAGAAAATATATAAAAAAAATAAAAGACTTGGATAGGTATTCTTAAGGAAAATGACAATTTTTGCATGTATAATTTTAAAGTAAACAAATGCATCAAGGGGTATAAAAATTTACAAATGATGTATTATTACAAAATTTTTTTAGTAAAATTGTATAATAAAAACATGTCTACAATATATAAAGGTCATTTAAAAAAAAAAATAAATAAATTCGTAAAGGTAAGGTTAATTGTAAAGTATGAAAAATGTAAAGATTTAGACATGAATACTTATAATTTTGAGTTTAAAACAATAATTTTTAGGTGGCACATAATTTAAGCTTTTCAACTACTAGTCTCATTCTACTATGTTTAATTTGTAAAATATGAGATCGTAAGATTATAAAAATCAATATCATGATATTAGCAAATATATAACAAAATACTATTATATCTAAGTATATTATTTGACAATTCAAAAAGTTTATGTTATAAGGTAAAATGAGACTTGATTTATAAGTTATGACTATTTCAAAATTTTACTTGATTCGTGTACTTAACAAATAATAGATTTTATTTTCAACTAAAAGTAGATTTAAGACTTTAAAATTATATCATTTTCTAAAATTAAACATCACAATTCACATATAAAAATCATGCACAATTGAAATTATTAAGTATAAATAAATTGTCTTAATTTTGAAAATAATATATTAATTTAGCCAAATCAAAAATTTATTTTAAATAAATTAACAAGTGAACAAATACTAAAATATATCAAAATTAAAGTGCAAACACCAAAATGAGATAACAACTAAAGTATAGACATTAAAATATAAAATGCTATAATGATCATTAACTTTACCATTAACAAAAACTTGAATTGAAACTAAACTAAAAGATCAAGCAGTAAATTGTAAAAAATAAAAATTTAGACATTAAAGTGCCAAAATTTAAAAGTACAAGCACTTTATTTACCTTTGTCCCTAATATAATCATATAATGAAAAGAAAACTCCCAAGTAAAAGAAAACATATTTCACTACATATGATAAAGATTACTTGCAAAGTTGCAGATGGAAGCAATAATAGTAATGTCTATGTTCAAGTGATAAAGATGATAAAACTTAGTGTTTCAACAATAAGATTTTTATGATATTTGATTGATACTCGTGTACTTGGAAAGAATACTTTACAGCTCAACATGCAATGCCTTGAATTTATACATGTTATATAGTACTTAATTCTTTGCTCTATGTATAAAACAAGTTGAAAAAATTATTCTTTTACCAGTAAAGAAGGATTTTATGGTGTATTAATTCAAAAGCAACTATATGGTATATGATATAATCACTTTATTATTATTATTATTATTATTATTATTATTATTATTATTATTATTATTATTCTATAGTAAATAAGGTTTATTAACATTAGATTTGCAATTGTTGACAATATAAACAATTTTCCACAAAGGTTATTTGTATTTTCTTTTTGTTGTTAATGGGCATCATTTATTGTGATTTTTTAGGTAGATTATTAAAATCTTTTAGGGTAGTTTTGAAATTAGATGTGAAAAGCTTATGTTTTTTTATGGGGAAAAAAGAAGAAGAACTTTTGTATGGATTTTTTTAAACTATCTAAAAGAAAGATGGAAAGAAAAAATGCCATAACAAAAAGTATCACGTTAGGTTAATCAAGGCGGCACTTTAATCTTCATTGCAAAGGAATGTTGTGATTCCTTAATTGCAAGCCGTCACAATTGATTACTTTATGGGTCATTAGACATTGGCCCAGCAATCCATTGATAAATGGGTTTCACTCGATTTTTCAAAGGTAGATTTGGGCTAGGGGGGGCGCCAGGGACCCTTTGGGCCCTAGTTGGGCCCCGTCCCGTTTATAGGGTTAATTATAGAAACCAATATTTTGGCCTTATTTTTTATTTTGGATGCCTCTGCTTTTATTTTATTTCTTTTTCAATTTTTTTTAATACCTGCATTATGTTAGATAAAAAAGCATGTTGAACATTACGTGAAGTGAGGGGGAAAAAAATCCAAAAATACTTGGATTGGTAAATTAAAAAAAGGAAATGTTCTCAAACCCTTTTTAGCCCGTATATATTCCACATGCCTATTCTCAACATCCAAAATAATATTTGGAGAGAGGGAATCACAAGTATAAAAAGCAAATACGAAGTGAACAAAGTAAAAACATAGATATATTTTCTGTAATTGACCTTGTTTGTAAATCGAATAATAAATACACGAACACTTTCGACCAAAAAAAAAAAATACACGAACACAAATATGTTTGTAACACAATATTATATATAATCAACGCTTATGAGATATTTCTAATTTATACCTCACATGTATCTATATAATGAAACAATATATGATAAAGAGCACATTGGGTGGATCAACCTTAAAAATATTAAAAATTATAGGGATCCATAATTTTTTAAAAAGTCAATACTTATGACTCTTGAATTTTTGTTTCTCTCTCTCTTTCCCTAAGCTGCCATATGGGAAACGAGTTTATGTAGACGTTTGTATGGGAATTTCGGGTTAATCAAAATAAATTTATCCGTATATTTAAGTCAACATAAGTTTTCTTTCTTTTCGTTTTTGTTTTTAAGTTTTCTTATCCCTAGTCAATCTATATATATATATATTTACTAAGTACATTACAACATAGGGAAAGGGGGTTCCAAATTTGATCTATCTTATTTAAATATGAGTATTCATGCTATCATATTGTAATAGCCTTAATAGCTTTAGTTAATTTAATTAATTAAATTTATGGATAAGTTGCCACGTAAATGTCCAAATGATTTTTTTTTTTTTTTATACTTGACAGCTTATTCAGCCTATAAAAAATAAAAAAATCGCATTTGTTTCAGGAGTGATAAGTGTCAACATTTAAAAAAACGGAAAGCTCGAACAATTTTTAAAGTTTTTAGAATGTGTAGAATTTAATCTATAATAAATAAAAATAGCCGCATATGCTTATATATATTAGCAATCTATTTATGTGTTAGGTTATTTGACAGTTATAATCATTACGAAACATTTAAACGTAATTCATATATTGTCCTCCCATTGTAATATTATATATATATATATAGCCAAACTTTGTTGACTAAGCCTTATTTTTAATCCATCGTCAGTTAATTGTCATTTTTGAGTTACTATTACTTGAAAATTTGCCAGAGCCAATGGCATTGCTCCAAGACATAAAACAAGGGGCAAGGCTATGTATTGACTGAAGATACGACGCACGGTGTAGTCTATCCGCGATCCCGTATCACGAAAAGAAATCGAAGACCTTTTCCTCGTCTGAAGAATCATTTTTCTCTTTCCTTATATCCACCCATGTCGATCCAAGAATATTGGAGCTTTAGGATCATTTGAATTTCTTATTTTAGAAATGGGAGTGATAGGTAGATGGTGTGATATATTTGATATATACGTGAAGGATTTATTAATTAAACTGCTTTGAAGCAAACCAAGCAACAAAAACTATCATATAAGCAAATTTACATATAGACATAAACCAACCAACATGCCTATAATTCCCTCAGTGCCTAATACATCATGGACATAAAATACATTTGTTGTCTCTAACCTTCGAGTATAGCTAATTGTCTTGTAATTGCATAAATACCAATACCAATACCAACAAGGAAACTAGCGATATACAATAACACATAAAATAATGATTTTGAACTCAAGAGCTAAGTGAGAAATTAGGAAACCAAGTTAGGAATAAGGAATCTTATAAGATAGTTTCTAATTGTTGTTTTTTATGATATACATCTAGTGTTAACCTTGGACAAACTCTTGACATAAACAAAAGTGATGTTACCACTTGTTCATTAGATTTAGGTACAGGACACAAGATTATTTGTTGTGCTTAACTAGTTTAGTCGATTAATTGGAATAAATTCAAATTTAGACTCATTAATTTCGATGTTGCTTATACTTCGCTTTGACCTCTTATTGGTAAGGTTTAGTAGGTTGGCGAAGCACATGGTGGTCATATGTGATTTACCTTATGGGGGTTCCATATCAAGACGACTCAATTAGATTGTAGAAAGGGTTACTTAGGTGATGATAGGACTTACACCAATACTACTATATGTATATATAAATATTACTTTGTTTAGGGATCATGTATTACCTCAAGTCCTACGATGTTAGGACTATTCTTTTGTTGGCTAATGAATTAGATAATTAAATTATGCTTATTGCATTAGTTTATTTATATTTGCATGTGAATTTTGATGGTGTGTTAACATATGCATGTGCTTTTAGTGTTTTGTACTAGGCGCAGCTCACTCTTTGAGGACTTAATGTTTTTCAATTATAGGTGCAATTTATATGAAGAATATTGAATTTTATCAGGAGTCTAATTACGACTATTATTATTATGACAAAGAGACTGGCTATTATTATTATTATTATTTTGACAACGAGATGAGATTCGCTTAGAGTTAGATTTGCTTTTATCGAATACCATTGGAGAGATGTCAACAATTATTTTGTTATGAACTTAATTTGTAGATTGTCCAGGGGTCGCTTGTGACTTCCTAGTGGATTTAATGTGTTGTTGGAGTACAAAACTCCTTATTTTGAATGAATTTCACTTAAGTTAAATGTTAGACAAGTTTGAGAAGTTCTAGAGGATGCATACAAATGTTATATACTTGAGACAAGTGGTTAATTACACTATCCTTATTTAATATTTGAAGAGATATTAACGTGAGTTAGTGATATCCATTTATTTATAGATTATAGACACATGACAGATTACAAAGCAAACACATTGCATAGTTATGGCTTCGCGGATTTTAGAGCATTACATATAAGGTCATAAATTCTCTTGAAACCATATCATATGTGCCATGCTTATTGAGTATGGCTTGATTCTTCATAGTTTTTATACATGATTTTTGGCGATGCATAATGAATTTTCAATCTTCTGGACGTATGGATTTTGTATATCAATACAAAGGTCAATCAACATTTGTGGAGACAATTCTAGACTTAAGCGGTCGACTAACTCTATTGATTTCTACAACTAGCTTTCCTGTTGTCCCATAATTTTCCTTATATGATCTCTCTCCTTTTTTTTTTTTTTTCCTTTTTTTTTTTGCCTCCTACTCCAGTATAGGCTTATAAATAGGCTTTCAACATAAACTTTGTATCACATTGCATTACTTGTGCCATGTCTAGATGGAGCACCCATAGTTAGAATCGTGATATTTGATGATGGCTTGTGGGTTGTCTTGAGAATCTTCTAATTCTTATCTATTTTGCTACGATAATGAGCTTGTATTCTTTCTCTCACTTTTTTTTTTTTTTCCTGTATAGGGATTTTCTATTTAAATTGTCGTGTGAGTCTATTCTCTCTTGTCTATTTGAATTATTTTTGCTTGTTATTTCACTTGCTATAGGCTTCCATCCCAAAAGCACTTGTTGGTACCCCTCTAAAGAATCAAACGTGAATATTGGTTATGTTTTTCCCCTTGGCATGTCCACAGTTATCACCTCGAAGACAAACTGTGGAGATGTGAGCACGCCAATAGCTTATTGGGTATACAAAAGCTAATACTATATAATCATGCAAGTTCAACTAAGATGAACAACCATATGGACATCTCCATATTGTTTTTTCAGTCTAATGTGATGTTATGGGAAATAAACCCACTCACCGGTTTAAGGGATTGTTGTAAAGGCATATGTTGCCGTGACTATTGACCTCAAATGGTACAATGGATGGCCGATGGCCTTAGTTATGTATGTCTTAATATACTATTATCATGTACACTATCTAATAGGAATAAGTATAGTTTGGCTCAGTATTGATTTATCTTTCCAAATCAAATTGAACCTAATATTATAATTCAATTCTTTTTTTATTTTGTTTTTCGTTTGAACCTGACATTACACTTCAATTTATAATTTTTTCAAACATTAAATAAAAAAAAAAGGTTTGTTTTGGTTTGGCTTGCTGTTCAAACTAGAAATCATAAAATGTATTGATGCAAGTTTTCTTTACCATCAACGGAAATAATATGTTTTCAAGACCAAGAACTTGAAGTTCATACTATTAATCAATTGGTACTTCAAAAGTTAGGTCAACATATGAAAATAAACAACCACTTTGCATCGTAATTTTTTCAAACTTTAAAAAAGGGTTCAATTTAGTCTGTAAATTTTTTTAAACCTAAAAAAATGGTTCTAACCCTACCTGCAGTTTAGTTTTGTCTTGTCAAGTCGAGATCGCAGTTTGGTTGGTTGTTTCCCCAGCCTCACTACCAAAGTGGTATACACATAGATAGATTATTAAATATCTAATATATACTCATAATATTTGTATTTTAGTAGGTAATAAGTAATACGTAATATATTTAATATATTATACTACTATTTATATTTTAAAAATTATTTATTTATATGTAAGCAAATAATATTTTGGAAAAAATAATATTACTTCGTGATTGTATAACAATACCATTTCCATGACTAACATAAGTAGTACTTGATATATATATATATATATATATTTCAATAATATTACTGTGAGACTCGATTTTCAACCTACTACCTAATACTTAGGACAATGAATTAGTTTTATTAAATGTGAGATTTAGAAAGTATAGTTAGGAAAAATAATGAAAGGAAATTGTTAAAGAAAACTTGAGAACCAAGTTTTGTCATGTGACAAAACCTTAGTTGCTTGGAAACGATATAATTTACAACTTCCGAAAAATATTTTCCAAATTAAAATCAAACACTAATATAAGATTACAAAAGTTAAATGAAGAGTCTTCTTAAGATTTATATTGCAAAATAGAACTCATGGAATATTTAATTTAATAAATTGAGATTTTATCGATATTGTCCATTATCAATCAAAAACTCAAAATTTGAACTTTGAAATATAATAGAACCTTAGAAATAAATCATCCGACTAATGGAAATAATATTTTGGATTCGAATAGTATATAATATAATTATAATAATATATACATGATATATATCTGATATGTATATATATAAGTGTGCTGTTGTTAGGCGTGGCAGCAGCTAAAAGTCGAGCCAGAATGAATCATCATGAGAAGTGGAGGAGGCATCGACACGAAATACATTGAAAATTGGGAATTTGTGAGCAATTGGCGTATGTAAAGTGATTTTTGGACTTACCCTCCTCTCCCGCCGATCAAGTAGTATAAAAGTAGCAGGATGGTTCATATTATACAGTTGGGAGGAACAAACGGAAAAAAAAAACATTAATAACTAAGGAACTTGAAAGGGAAAAATTAATAAATTACGAAAAATAAGTAGAATATTTGGGTCCAGCAGGCGTCCTAGAGTTATGTTAAAGCTGTAATGAAGGCAACTTGGCGTCCCATGTTTGACGCCATGGTGAGCCTTTACGACAAGAAGGGGTGGTTGGACGGTTATCGGAGTGTGGTGAAGCAACTACTCTCTATTTTTCACTTGTAATTTATTAAAATATTAAATATTATTTGAAAATTATGAAACTTAGTTTTTCTATGTATTTTTATATGTAGAATTTAAATATCAATCAAGAATTTTGAAATTAGGATCACTTATATGGATTTCTTAAGAATATGTCTAATTCCAATGAACTTTGTATAAATTTTTAAAAATAGTAAACGATATTATTTTGAGCTAAATTCCGGTCAGTATATTCCTCATATGATATATTTAATTTATATAAAAATAATTTTTTGATAAAATAGATGTATAGAATTTATTAAATTTATTTTATATAATTTTCCCTATTTTTCAAGTTAAAGGAAAATTGAGTTTTTAATTACATTTCTCAATCAATTTGACTTTTAATGATTTATGGAGCTTAGTTATGATTTTGGAAATATATTCTAACCTTATAATTTTCTTTCATCATTTACCTAATTTAAGTTAATTTCTAGTAAAATTGAATGTAAATTTGACTTTTTAGGAAATATTATATATTACACTATTTTAGTACTTTTCATGATCATAATTTACTTAGTATAATATATTTTTTATAGCTTTAATGGAGTTTAGATGCTAAGTATTGTATATTTTCCTAACTTTTATGCTTATTATGTTAAACATGATAATATAGGGTAAATTTGGTATAATTGGTAATGTAATATGGGATAGTTTTGGCTACTGTTGTATTTGGAGTAGTTTACAACGATCTTAGGTTTATTTGAAAAGTGGAAATTGAATAAGTGAACATGATATTCTGGGCGAGTCATAACCTAATTCTAAAGGTATGACACCTAAATGTTTTTGGGTAAGTTGAATCTAAACAATTGAATAAGATGTAAAATGAGTTTCTATAACTAAAAATTAAGAGAAAAGTGAGCTAATAAATTAACTACAGGAAGTTGTTTAAGGGCAGAGTATAGTTTAGATGTTTTGGGAATGAATTTGGCACTATATGTAGTACCCTTGACATGCTTGGAATATGAACTTTAATCATTAAGGTGCCTTTTGGTGTAGCAGCTCGGAGTACATTGAAACTCCAAAGTTAAGCGTACTTAGATTGAAGCAATCCCAAGATAGATAACCTTTTGGGAAGCTGTTGTACTTGGGGATAAAATCGTATGGCATTTTATGCCAAAGTGGATAATAACTTAGTGGGAAGAGTTCTGACTAGATTGTTACAAGTGGTATTAGAGCAATCCATTAGTCGGAAGGGTGAGCTTTGCCTAGTGGTGATTCTAGACCTGTGTAATGAAACTGACTAGGATGTTAGTTTTGTAAGGGGGGTGGATTGTAATATCCCTTACATGCTTGAAGAATGAACTCTAATCATAGAGGTGCCTTTTGATGTAACGGCTCAGACTATGTTGAAACTCCAAAGTTAAATGTACTCAAATTGGAGCAATCCTAGGATGGGTGATCTCTTAGGAAGCTGCTACACTAGAGGACAAAATCGTATTGCATTCTATACCAAAGTAGACAATACCTTAGTGGGAGGAGTTTTAAAGCAATCTACCAACCGAGAGGGTGGAGCCCTACCTGGTGGTGATTCTGGACTTATATAACGAAACTAACAAGGATATCAATTCTGTAAGGGGGGTGGATTATAATAATCTTTACATGCTTAGAGAATGAACTCTAATAATCAAGACGCCTTTTGGTGTAGTGGCTCAGAATACGTCGAAACTCTAAAATTAAGCATGCTCAAACTGGAGCAATCTTAAGATAGGTGACCTCTTGGGAAGTTCCTGCACCAGGGGATAAAACCATGAGATATTTTACGCCAAAGTAGATAATACCTCAGTGGGAGGAGTTTCGGCCAGGTCGTTATAGGTAGTATACATCCTATTCCTTCCAGGATGCAATGTGTAACTTGTGTCATGTGCTTTAGTCATTATTTCATTCCTCAGCTTTGAATCATTAGGTACACAGACTTTATCCTTATATCTTAACACACCTTCAACATCAATTTTAAAGTCAGGTACATCACTCGTATTTAACTTTTCTTTGATTTTTCTTCAATCTTTGGTTCTCATCTTATTGAAGCTTAGTTCTTTCTATCAGGGTTGGTCATACTACTAAACTCATCAATTGTGCTTTACTTTCATGCCATTTAAATTCAATTTCCAACTTTTCAAATTCCTTGATCAAGTAACGTTGAGTAGTGAGTAGCGAGGCCACTTGTTTATAGTTCTTACGACTCAACGCATCTATTATGACATTAGCTTTACTAGGATGATAGTTTATGGTCAAATCATAATCCTTGATTAACTCCAACCAACGTCTTTGTCATTAGTTCAACTCTTTTTAAGCAAAGAAATACTTTAAACTTTTATGATCTATATATATATCTCACAATGTTGCCCATAAAAGTAGTGCGTCCAAATTTTCAAAGTAAGTACTATAGCCGTTAATTGTAAATCATAAGTCGGACAGTTCCTCTCATAAGGCCTTAGTTGTTTAGATACTATGTTACCACTTTCTTATCCTGCATTAATACACATCCTAGTCCATTCTTGTAAGCACTTGTGTAGACAACAAGATTTACTTGGATTTGGTAAAATAAGTATTGGTGCTAAAATCAAACGATCCTTCAATTCCTAGAAACTTTGTTCCCATTCATCACTCCATTCAAATTTAACATCTTTTGGCATTAATTGAGCTAAAGGCTTAGTGATTTTGAAAAGATCATTTATAAATCGCCTATAATATCTTACAATTCTAAGAAAACTCCTTATTTCTATTACAATAGTTGGTTGTTTCCATTCAGCTAGTGCGTTGACCTTTTTGGGATCAATTGACATTCCTTCGCCTGACACAATATTTCTCAAAAATTATATTCTATCTAGCTAAAATTCGCACTTACTCAACTTAGCATACAATTGATTGTCTCTTAACTTTTGCGAGACTAAATGTAGATGATCGACATGTTCTTCCTTAGTCTTAGAATAAATTAAAATATCATCAATGAATACCATAACAAATATATCCAAGTAAAGATGATGGATTCGATTTATCAAATCTATAAACATAGTTGGTGCATTCATCAGACCGAAAGGCATTACTAAAAACTCATAGCACCCATATTTAGTTCGAAAAGCTATCTTTAGTATATCTTGTAACTGATGGTATCCAAACCTTAAATCAATTTGTGAAAATACATTGGCACCATGCAGTTGATTAAACAAATCATCAATCTTGGGTAGTGGATATTTATTCTTAATAGTCACCTTGATAATCAATATACAACCTCATGGTTCCATCTTTCTTTTTCATAAATAACATTGGCGCTCCCCAAGGAAACATACTGGGTCGTATAAATCCTTTGTCTAACAATTTTTAAAGTTGCTTCTTTAACTCTTGAAGTTCTATTGGCGACATTTAGTATAGTGCTTTTGATATTGGTTCAGTTCTTGGCACCAACTTTATAGAAAAGTCTAACTCTCGTTGTGATGCTAATCTAGGTATTTCCTCTAGAAAGATATCAAAAATTCACTTACCACTAGTATTTCTAATGCTTTTGGGGTTTCCTTCTTTACTTTTATAGCAAATATCTAACAAAATTGCTATTCTTCAGTAATTTCATTCACTTCTTCGCTTACTTCAATTACTAATAATCTTAGACTTTGCTTACCCATTTTTCCTTAAAACTTAACCTTAACTTCATCTAAGATTATATTCTTATTTTGGCAATTCACTTTGGTTCTTTATTTAGATAACCGATCTATTTCTATAATAACATCATATCCCCTAATTGGTAAAACTATGAGTTTTATTAGGAATTATTGTCTTTAGATTTGCAATTGTCCATTATCTACTATTTCCCATGTTAATACTTATTCTCCTGTAGGTGTTCTTATTCTATATGTGGATTTAACTTCACTCGTCTTAATTCCATTTCCCAAGACAAACTCCCGATTATTAAATGAATGTGACACTCTAGTGTTAAACAATCCATAAGCAACTTGTCTATTACTATAGTTATTTACTTCTAAAGTACTATACTTAAGTCATGTATTCTTACAGTTCTTAACACTATTTACACATACATAAATTTGTAACTAACTTACTAATAAGTAAAAGTTACAAGTTAGTTTTACATACTTGTTACTAAACCTTGGTTAGTTCCATCAATATCCATTTCATCATCTGAGCTATTATGATAGTATTCCTTTATCCATTCATCAAAATCCTCAGTATCCTCTTATGTACCTTTGATTGCAAATACCTAAGTTGGTACAGCAATTGTCTCTACTCCTCTAAATTTCTTACCCCTTTGTCTGGCTTGACCATAATATTTAGAGAAGTGTCATCTCATTCTACACCTATAGCACTTTACTACTTTCATCTTTGGACATTCCCTTGACATATGATTCAGATCACCACAAAAAAATGCTTGCCCTTCAATTTAGCACATTGCCTAAGGAAATATTGAGCTCTACACTTTCAGCATCTCATATTTCCCGCCTCATCATAAAATCTAAATCCAGTCCCATTTGAAGTAAGGCCACTAGTTACAACAGTTAGCTTATTTCCTTTCTGGCCTGAGTTGTAATTTGCACTTGGGAATGTTCTCTTGAAAGCAGGCATGTATTGATTAACTCTCCTCAGTTTCTTACTCTATTCGTTTTGCATGGTCAGTTAATTATTCTCCAACTGATGTGCCTTATCTACTATTTGATGATAAGTGGTGATTTCATAATACATTAACTTGCATCTCATTATAACATTAAATTCATTAAGAAAAAGATCTTTCTTCAGCTCCTGATTATCCCTAGATGACTCAGGTACATATTGTAACAACCTATTAAATTCATTCTTATATTATGCCACACTCATAGTGTCTTTATTTATTCCCATTAACTGTCAGGTTATCTGATTTTATGCACTAACAGGGAAATATTCTCTCTTGAATGCCTCCCGAAATACTTAACATGTAATAGGGCTTGGCATTGTTCTTGCTATCGAGTCCTACTAGGCTCGTGCTCCCATCTTTAGCAAGAAAGTGCCATAAGAGACCTTTTGATTTTCAAGAATCTTAAACGCCTCAAAACTACACTCAATCTAAGTTAACCAATCATCAACTAAAGTAGACTTACCCATTTCACCTTCAAAATACCAATTTGATTTCATAAACTTAGGAAGTTGACTTATATCTTGGGGTTGAATTTCTTTAGGTTCAACCTCTGCTGGCATTTAGTTCATCACTTTTCCACCTACAATCAAATGCTGGATTAAAGTTCTTTATTAGTTAGATCATGGTATTCATATTAACCAACATTTGTCCAAATTGAGTTGGGTCCATCATGTTTGGAGCAGGTGGTGATATATCAATTCTAGGTAATTCTTGTAGATTAGGAGGGTTAAGAGGTGGTATTTCTCCTTTAAGTCGGTCATTTCCATGTCTTTTTCTATTTGCTTCCTTTTCCGTATTTAGATTTACAATTCACTAATTATCAACCCTGTACTCACAATGTGTGTACTTGAAGTTCGTATCTAACCTAGGTGATTCATATTCACATATAGATTAATTATTCTCTACGTTAGTAATACACAACTATAGATTTTCTCATCAAGGATCTCAATCAACTTAAGACCTATAATATTTCATCTTTGTATAAGCGATGATATATTCATATATTACTCGTTACACACTCTCTGTATGTTCAAATATATATTTGTACGTCCTAAGCTCATCGCGCTTTACCTGTAACATTATATCATATTCATGGTGGTATCTCATACAGATACTAAATAATAAGGATATGTACTTTATAATAGTCATAGGATAATCAAAACTTTACATTCAAAATATCATGTTACTTTATTTACAACATCAAATTACACATCTGATTTTCTATTTACATCATTTACATATTTAGTAGCCACAACATTCAAAAGTACATTAGTTATATTCAAAAAGTCGAAAGCACATCAAAAGTTACTAAGGAGACCTAAATACATCAAAACAACTAGTTAAGGTGATATCAAAATCCCTAGACTTGTCTTCTTATCATCTTCTTAACTTTTAGTTACTTACACTATCTGAAGTTGCTACATCTTCTAGGGGAAAACCAATCTCCCATCCCAATCTTATCAGACTTTGAGCTAATACACCTTGTGTGGACTATAATGTTTCAAGTTATTACATGACTCAACCGGCTTAAAGCATCCGTTTTGATACCTGTGATTAATTAAACCTGTAGTATAGCTTTACAAAATACTTGTTCTATATATCATGTTGTCTCATAACACGATAGTAGTTACATAAGGATCTCATATCCAGAGTTATAATTTACAATCAGAGTTTACTAAAAACCATAGGTTTTGTAAACTATTTACAATAAGTTAAGAAATTAGTAGGCGTTCTAGGGAATTCCAATTAGTTTTCTCAAAATTCAAAAGCTCAGATTCAGTTGATTCATCATTCCTCACTCCTCACTTTCCCAATCAACAACATGCTAACTTGAGAGTGATGGTACTTGAACATATTGACCTTCACTCGGTACCTGAAAAGGAGTCTATAGGGATATGAGCACAACTAACTTAGTAAGTAGGATGGGGTCAAAAGAGTACCAAACAATCACATATAAGATTATTAATTATGATGAAATGCAATATAATCATTCACTTAGGACATCACACAATGTTACCTGATCTATTATGAGTTTAGAGAAATTACATCCGCTTCAACTAGGATTAAAGAGTTTCATCGCAACTCAAATTAGACCAAACCTAAGCTTGTGAAATGAAAAACACCCTCCTCTCATGACCACCTTCAAATTACGGTCTTCACCTTTATTGTGACCTCTTCTCTTATCACTCAGTTTAACTAAGAATGGGGAAAAAACCATTTCAACTATCCTCATTTAATGGAGTTGGTATTTGGCCTAACACTCCTAATCGTTTTCCCTAATGATTGTTATGCATGTCCAGTTTCGTTATAATCAAATCATTATTAGTTGTAATTAAGAGTGACCAAACAAGTTTACACAATACAAAAATGATGTAATCATACAAAACAACATACTAAGGAGTTTAACTCTTGTCACAACTAATTATCAATCATACGTATGGCATGTATACAAACAACTAATTACGTGTACAAACAAAATTACTCTTAAGTTTTCAGATACTCTAATACAGTATTTTAACAAGTGGTAAAGCCACGATTCTAACTTATCTATTTAGATGCTTATATAGGAGACTTGAGTCATCAATGGTCCGACTACTAGGGGATCCTATATACATAAAATTCAAATTTAGTTTTTGTAATAATTACGAAAACATTAGCATTTTATCTAAAATGGCTATATATATATATAGTATATTATCATAATAATATATAGTTTTATTATATACATATCTATTTAAGTTATTAATTATTAATAATATACGTAATTATACTATTATGTATAATTTATTGTTTTGATTATAACGAAACGTAGTTTTAATTGGTTAAATGACATTTCAATTTTGGTAGGATTATTATAATACTTACATTTCAGTAATATTATAGAGTTATAGGGTATATTACCGAAGATTGTCGAATTTTAGTAAAAATAGCGCTATTGGATTCATATAAACCTAACGATATGTATTACCGGTCTTATATCTAGAGACAACTTTCATCGGATAGTTCGAGTTTTTAACAAAATTATACATATTTAAATAAATATTATTGTCCTATACGTACTTTATGTTATTAAATTATACTTTGCCTAATATGTCAATATATCTCTATAATAAGGGTATTAACTAACCTTAATACATATATAACATATCCTAGTTATTAAAATATTATTAAATATATTAAAAATATACTTTTTATCCAATCTAACCTGTACACATATAGATAGTTTTATTCAATTATTTATCATATTTTAACCTATTGTTAATAAAAATAGGTTCCGATTAGTAATTTAAGTTAGTTTATTATGTAAATTCATAATAAATAATTCGGGTCACCAAATAATTCCCTAAAAATTTCTATAGACTCCTAAAAATATGGGGAATTTATTCATCACTTAGTTTTGTGTTATCGATTCATCACCTATATATTCAAAATTACAGTTTTACCCCTAAATTATACTTAATTACCTAAATATGATTCTTTTTGCAAAAAAATTATTTTTACTTATCCTAACATCATTATACTTCACTAAAAATTAGTATAGGTTAATTTCACCATTTAATTTCATAAAACCTATTTATTTTACATTTTCACCCTAACTTCTAGTTATTTTTAGGCCAAAAAATACAATAAATATTAAAAATACTCAAATAAAAAAATTGAGCTACACAGCAAATATATATATATCATGTATATCTATACAAAAATTTTGAGCTAGAAACAATATTAGTTGATACATTTATTTTGAAAGGAAAAATTTTGATGAATAGTAACTTTCTTAAGCAAGTGTATTAAATATTCAAAATTTTACAAAAATAAAAATACCACACAAAAGCATATATAAAATAACATGACTACAAATTTTTCCATAATTTTCTAGGTAAATTTGCTATTTTTTTTAAATTATCGAAAAATAAAGCAGAAGTTTGACCTAACTATTCTTAAGTGCTTCAATGGCTAGTGGTGGATGGGTGGTTGTTGGAAGGGCTAGACGCTAAGAGTCCTCTATGGCAGTGGAGTAATTCAACAGCAAGTCAAAGGTTGCCCTAGGAATTAGTCTAGCTCAGTGTATGCTCTGTTTTTCCCATTTTTCTGTCTATTTATGTATATATTTTTTTCCAATTTTTTCTTTGGAGATTCCAAGCTTCCAAAATGTTAAATTGTTGGTTAGAAGTCATATTTATAAAGGACTTAGGTCGTTTGATTTTTCTTAGGGACTAAGTATTTTTTTTATTAATTATCCTATAAATGTATGTAGGAGGTAGCACTTTTATGCTAATTTGCTTTTAAATTAGCAAGTTTCATCCTCCATAGCTTGCTACGGAAGATTTCCAACCATCCTCAACAATTTCCAAACATTTTGAAGCTAATTGAATAAGTTTTTGTAGATATTTTGATTAAATATTATTATTATTATATATATTATGTTAATATTTAGTTATTTATTAATATACAAGTATATACCCTATGTATATATCACGTGTAGTATGTAACTATACTCGTATAATTATGTTTCTAACATATTTTCTATTTTTAAGATATATTTCTTAATTATTTTCATGAATTCAACACATAATATATATAATTAAGTAATTTGGGGTTAATTTACGTATATAATTATTACTTATACTAGGTATATTCATAAAAATACATATATATTTATATAGTAAATTATACTATATTATCTCATTTTATAGTTTAATTAACTTATATTAAGTTCCCATTGCATTCTAAGCTCAATTTTAGAGGTTTTGAACAATATGGCACTGTATTATATAATTATACTATTAGGGGCAAGATTGGGATTTTAAATTGTTATTTTCAAAATCCAACTTTACAGAGTCACTTCAACTAATTTTTCTATCTTAATTGTAAAGTTTGGGTTCAATTAAATAATTTTTTCCTAAAGGTTTTAAATCTAGGTTCAATTGTATTAAACATAATTTTAGGGGTTCACATTTAATTTTAATACCCCTTACATGCTTGGAGAATGAACTCTAATCATCGAAGTATCTTTTACTGTAGTGACTTAGAGAACATCGAAACTCTAAAGTTAAGTACGCTCAAACTAGAGTAATCTCAAGATAGGTGACCTCTTAAGAAGTTGTTGCACTAAGGGACAAAACTGTACAGCATTTTATGCTAAAGTGAACAATACCTTAGTAGGAGGAGTTTCGGCTGAGTTGTTATAGGTGATATCAGAGCAATCTCCTAGCTAAAGTTATCAAACTCATGGTTCTACCTAGAATTGTTAAAGGGTTTGTAAAATCGAAATGTAAAATCGAAACATAGAAATGTAAGTTTTTATAACTTATGTGAAATAGCTTTAAAAAATTATGTATATACTTATAGTAGTTATTCAAAACTTGAAATACATGATGCAAAATTTAAAAAAATGAACAAATTAAATTTTTTTTTATAAAAATTCTTAATATATAATCTAACATGTTTAGAAAAAAGATAAATAGAGTTAAAATTAAACTTTTTCCTAATTTTTTTTAAAGCTATAAATTAAAGAGAACCAAACATTTCAACTTATTTTAAATTATTGATAGTATAAAATAAAGTAGACAGTTTTCTTTAAAAACTTTGTTATTAGAGTTGAAACTTAGATAAAAGTTATGAATATAAAATAAGAGATTGAGAGAGAAAGAAAAAAGTAAAAAATTAGAATAGAATAGGATAGATGTTGTAATGCCTTAATAGTTAATGGCTTGTAAAAGGCTAATTGTATTATTTTTTTCCTTTAATTTTTTAGTCCATTAAACTCAGATTTGTAAAATCAGTAAACTTGGTAGAAATAAAAAATGTAAGTTTCTACCGAGTTTATAGGTAAACTCGAAGAAAAATATAAGTTTCCATATGAAAAAAGATTCTATACCCAAGTTAACTCGGAAGAGATATATAAAATCATAAACTCGTAGAATCACATAGATAAAATCATGATTTTGACAACTATGCCACCAACTGGAAGGACGAAACCTGCCTAGTAGTGATTTTAGACTTGTATAACGAAATTGATGAGAGTGTCAGTTTTGTAATAGGAGTGGATTGCAATAACCCCTATATGCTTGTAGAATAAATTTTAATCATTGAGGCGTCTTTTAGTAGAATATCTTAAAGTATGTTGAAAATTTGAAGTTAAGCGTGCTTAGACTGGAGCAATCATAGGATGGCTAACCTTTTGGGAAACTGTTGCACCAAGGAACAAAACCATACGACATTTTATATTAAATCGAACAATAACTTGGTAAGAGGAGTTTTAGTTAGGTTGTTACACTAAAATACTCAAAGGATAGGTTAGAAGCAAAATTTATCAATTAAATAAAAAACAGGGGACTCAAAAGCTTGATCAAAGGTTGTTTTTCTTAAAAACTCTAAGAATAACAGAGTCAAAAGATAACTTAAAGGATAATTTAATAAGGACCTTAAATTGGAGAAACTTAAAAGTTATGTTAGAGGATAAGACTTAAAGGATTTTCGACTAAAGAAAACTACCATAGAATCACTCAGAACCTATCTTAGAGAATTTGACAATTTCAAGTAACTTATAAAAATCATTGATTGGTTAAGAAATTATGATTTGCAAAAAAGGATAGTGTAATAAGAAACTGTTTCAAAAGCTAACTTAGAATCAAACGCGGAGACTCCAGCTTATAATGAACTAATTACCAACAAGCAAGTATTTAACTAGTATATATATATATATATACTCATGACCTGTAATTGACCTTAGAAATACTTACTCTTACTAGGTGAATTCGTGGAAGAGCAAGCTTATATTAACGAGTAAGATTAGGAATATACGGCTAGCTAAGTAAGTGGATGTTTGTACATGCTTAGGTAGATTTATGTCTACTCCTAACTTTATATGCTCTATGATGTTTTAGCTTAACTGAACAGTAATTGTGAGTTGATGTGCTGTCCAATGAACCATATGGAGCTATTTGTTATTATTATTGCTAATGGAATAGTGACATGATATTAAACTTGATTGTTACGTTGATGTTGATGAATGCATATGTGAGATTTGCTAGGATTTGTGTTATCTTGGAAAAAAAATCTAAAGATTAACTCTAGCTCTTAAGGTGTTTACTTAAGTGAACTTGATACTGAAATCTTAAAACTGATAAAACTACAAAGTAAAGTTTGGGTAATAAGTAATGAATAAGTTTGCTTGGATTTACAAGGTTTTTCTTGGTGTATAGTTTCATGCATTCATGGCATGACACATAACAGTATGAAAAAGATTTATGGATCAAGTTTTCTAAAAACAAAGATTTTGCTAGGTCAATTTCCATATGAAAAACTGGTTTTATCAAGTGAGTTACTTGATTTGTGAAAGCTGGGTTTTGAGCATATAGAGAATGTATTGTATTTTTTGGGTTAGCTATATATTAGATTTTTTAACCACTCTATGTGGTTATTATTAGGCTAAAATGTTTGCTAGGTTCTTGAATATATTATCCAAATCCCAGTTTAAGTTGACCAAACTAGATGAGTTGCTAGGCTAGGTTAAGATATGAACCGATGCATGTCACGTACATGAGTATGGCACATTCTTGTCGCATTTGTATTCTTTACCTAGAAAACTATAAGATAACGTAAATGGACTAATGACTTAAATGTTATGCTTATTCTATTATGCTTGTTGTTGTATATTTTTCCACTCTCACTCAACTCACAACAGTTGAGGAGATAAGTTTCTCTTATCCTTAAGTTATAAATGAATAGTTAGAAGAAGGTATTAGGGCAACAAGGAGACTTTATAACTCTAGTAAAAGATAGGATCTTGAAAGAAGTTATTGACTACACAATATAGCTTCAGTGCATGAAGATAGCTTTTTAAGAAAGTAGTGGGAGTTACTTCACCAAAGGTTTAATATAGTCATATAGTCACCAAAGGTTTACTTCATCAAAGGTTTTTGTAAAACAAATACTATGTTGTATGGAAATATATAACTATGATACTCTAAGTATAGCTCGCTAATGTAGAAGCTTCCATTGTTGTTTATCGTATTAAAGGAGAAATAATTCGGAAGTAATTATTTATGGAATAAAAGAGTAGGTTGGATATAGGTTCTGCCTTATCCTTAACTCAAGAACGATTGTAACAAACTATTTTTAGGTACCAAGAGGTTAAGAAAAATTTTTAAGTAGACACTTGGAAAGTGGGGCATTATAATTACATATTATAACTCTAGAATCTAGTCCATTTTGTTTGAGATCAGTATTCATACTACTAGACTATAGTGGCCTTCATACTACGATTCAAAGCGAGTAAGTTATATACTACTACACTTATTTGTTTATATGGGAATAAGAAATGAGAAGGAAATTAAAATGATAGGTTTATATGCTCTATTTGCTTCTTTATTCTTTTAACTTTTTCCCTATCAATGGGGTTTAAGGTTATGAGCAATTTTTATTTTTTTTATATTTGATTAATTGTACATTTCTATTTTCAAATCCTCTTATTCCATTACTAACACTAGGCATACTGTTATTTTTTGCTTCTTCTTCTTTTTTTTTTTTTTTTTGTTTTCTCTCATTCTTTCCCAATACCAATTTTTTTAGTACTACAAGAAAGGCATGTAGACTAGTAAATATTAGAATTTTGATTTTTTTTTATCACTATGCTTCAATTTACCATCCTTACAATAATTCTTTATAATGCATGAACTCTAGGGTATTTGAAGAAGTCATAAGATAGCTATTGTCTCCAAAATATGAGATAGTGTACCTAGAAAAGGGGGGGAGGATATGAATAGCTCCTCATACTTTACTTATTTTATATCCACCCATCCTTATTAAATATCTAAGAGAAGGTACCTTACCTTGCTTGCTGAGCTTTGTAAAACCTATAAGTTCATAATTTTTTAACGACCTTTACATATAATCACCTTACTAAATACATATATATATATATATTTATGAATGAATAACTCTCATATGAAAAATAAAAATATCAGTACATATTAAAATATTATTATAGTATATGAATACCTATTTGTAGAATGTACACTATTACTTAATATAATGTTACCAACTTAGAAAACACACGAACATATATATATATACATATATATAATATATTTGTATATTATTGATATACGATAATACTTGTATAATATGATATTGTATCTTTATTCAGGGTATAGTTTTACTTTATGATATTAAAGTATATAAATGTACTAACTATTATTTAATACCTTAAATTAAAAAGATTGTACACTACCATATACAATTGTAGATGTATGGACTTTATATTTAGGATCAATATAAATGTACTAACTATTATTTAATACTCTTACGTTAGCTTGCTAAGGATAAGCTCTTGTATATAGAAGAGTTATGGGTGAATCCCAACTTGAATGCACTCTACTTTGCTTTAATATTTGCCTAACCACTTACCCTTCAAGTGCTAAGGCCAACTTATTGAGTGCCAAGCCCAAGGTTGCTGCACACAGAGCCCAAGAATGACTAGTTCAAAGGCTGAGGCCACTACATGCTAAGCTCTATTCATTCGACTTACTAAATAGTAATACCCATTATTCATCTCGGTAACTTTAGGTACAATTCATTTGCAGTAGCTACAACTCCAATACAACTTGGCTACAACAGTCTAACATCCCCAAATACGAACCCATTAACAAGCTACCACTTGTTTATTACTTTTCTGATATTTGTAATATTTTTACTTTTCGTCATTTGTCATGTTTACTCTTTTTTCATACATACTAGGAATCTCTTTCGTCATTATCTTTTATGTAATTTTCCTTTATTGTGTTATTGCCCTAAAAGACTTACTATAAATAGTCATTTTTACTAGCCGCAATATCATCCACCATACACTTAATGAATATTCTTATCCTTATGAGATATCCCTCTCTGAGTACATATTCTTCTATACTCTTATCTAATATTACAAAGTAACTTGAGATTAGTGGCGAGTGAGCTTAACACTAGCTTGTGAGTTATATCAAGCGAAGTGTTGAGTTGTGTCATGTTCGTTGGTATGTCATATTCTTTAAGCAGCTTCATGAAAGCTACTATGTTCACCAACCCTTTTTATCTCATTTTCTTCGATATCTCAAAGTACCTGCTTTGTTACTATCCCCTAGGTAAGCCTTAGTAATTATTAAGTTTTTAGGCACATTAAATAGTAAGTTAAATATAATAATAAGATTTTCTGAAAAATCATAAATTCTTATAATATAAACCTAAGGATAAACAAAAATTAACCTACTCACTATACCTATAGCAAAGTTAAATAGAAACTTAATGTGTAACTTAAGCTTAGGAGTTAGAACTTCTTGTTACCTATCATGTCTCATTTAAGTAAAGCCACCAATGTCGATATGTCTACAGTAGAATATTGAACACTAATGATCAAGTTAGTAAAGGTAAACAAATCACTTCTTTATTTTACTTGTAGAATACTAATGACTATGCTTATGAAATATATGTATTTTGATGCGGATGCATTAAGATTACAATACATGGAACATTACAACAATTAAAAATAGAGGATGAATTGAGTTAGAAGGCAGAAGGATTGGAACTAAAAGTTGATCACAAAACAAGTAGAAGCAATAAAAAACTCATAACTTTTGATTTTTTATTCTCATTGAAGAGCTAATTGTGAGAGGTAATAACTTTTTGTGTATGAAGAGTTATAGAGCCCATCATATGTTAATAAGGACTGAATTTAACTTTACTATAATTTAGAGCAAATTGTTTCGCTATTTGACACTATTTAGAAAGATAAATTTGTGCATTTTGGCAAGATATTCGGCTATTGAAGATTTAATGATATTTTAATAAATTATATCTTACTTGTATTTCATTCTTAATTTATTGGGATTTAGATTTTATTCAGTTTGCTTAATAATTTCGAGGGTTATTAACTATAAATATTGTACATCAATTATGTTTACAATCTTTTTGAATTAGCACAAGTTTATTCCTCATGTATTTATATTATCACACTTATACTATATCATATTTGAAACTAGTTTCCTGAATGAATACCCTCATTAGTATAAAATTTTGTTTGTTGAATATGCATTTAGATAATTATGTATAATGCTAAGAATTTGCAAATTACCTTAACCTAATGAGAAGATAGGTAATGATGCTCTTGAAATATTAGTTGACATGCTAGGACATGATACACACCAAAGGAGGATGAAATCTTCTTGTTGATGTTATTAGTTTCAAACTAAGTGACCTAAGATAGTTGTGATGTGGTTAAAGGCAAGTTTGAATTGATTCCATCGATAGGCATAGCTCTATAGAGATAAGAGATATCTTATGGTCATCCATTGCACAACATGGGTTTGGCAACCCAATTATAACTTAAGTGGAAATCACCTCAAACCTAAGGTAGAGAAGTGCTATTTTTTTTTTATTACTTCACATTAAACTAAAAAATGACATAAGAATGTTCGTGTAGTTGTTTATGTGTGGCATACAAAAATTGGTTGACAACTTGATTGATATTGTGAGTTATAGGATCTAAATTTCCACACATTTGATGAGTTAAGATTTTTCTTTTATTCCTATAAATTTTGAATTCAGATGCACTAAATAACCACATCAAGGGTTTCTTAGCATCAGTATTCTTATACTAGTTTGTCGGATATAAACAAATTATGAGCATACTTACGTTATTTATAGGAGGTAATTTGATGTTGTATATTAATAGTGTTGGGAATTTTTTATAAGGAGAAAGCATAAATTTAAAATATTTTTCATGAAAATGTTAAGATTTATCTAACTCGTACTAAGATTCATGTGATAGATAATTATGTCATAAACATTATCACATAATAATTGTAAACTAGTTTAGGATCAAAGATCACTTGCCATTTACTAATATCATAATAATTTGTGATTTTATACTCCAAGTTTGGTGTAAACACCAACAGGCTAATACTTACAAAGTTTAGCCTCGCTACCACTTGCCACTAACAAGCACAACTTAGAGTGGATGAACCTTAAGTACATAAAATCAACTGTTTATAAGATTAAGCTAACTTAGTGATTCCAGATTGATTCAATTCTAAATCAGGATTATGATTTCCATCTAAAAAATCTTCAAATTTCTTCATGCACAAATAATTGGGAATTTATTTATTAATACTAACTAAGTTGCTAGATACTATTACACTATATTGGGGAATTTCATTTCTTAAAATTGGATTAGAGGGAGTTGTAATAAAATAAATAAAATACAAATTAATACTTTAATAGTAACCAATGCAATATATGTCTACAACATTTAAAAAAAAATTGCATAATTACCAATTTTAAAAAAAAATACTATTACTATGTCGCATTTTAAAGATGCGAATGTGATATTAGCATTTGTATATATGTTATATCTTTAAGATGTAACATAACATTGAGTAATGTCACATCTTGAATATCCGATATATATTCAAATGTATTTTTAAAAATATCGTATTTTCAAGATGTGATATAATATTGGTATTTTAATAATATTTTTTATATAATTTATAATTATGATTTTTTTTTTATTTTGATGGTAAACATTTAATTTTCTCTAATAGCATGTGTTTATAATTCAATTTGCTAATGGTAGTAGTTTGAATTGTTAAATAAACAAAAATTTGCCTGTAATTACTTAAACCAACTTTGACTTAGTCTTAAGGTCTATTTTGCTGATATGGATGCTAATTCACCTAATCAATTAATACTCTAATCGAAAAATTAAAAAGAAAAAGAAGTAACACATCATCATTAAAAAAATGATTAGAGGAGATATAATCAATTTTGAAAATTTGGAAATTATCTACTTTCCCCTAACTTACTGGAAAATTACCCAATAATAATCCATAGTGCTTATAAGTTGTAATACATTGGTATATGTGGTGAATCATTCCTAGAATTATGAACATGTTTTTGGGAAAATCTCTTTTAAGTAAACTCTATTTTACAATAGCCAAAATAATCTAATATTATAAATATTAGTTTTTTAATAAGATGTACCAAATTTAAATGCCTTTCATAAGTGATAATTTCATTATCCATTCTTCAAGAGATGCAGATTTAAGTTTAACTAAAAAATAAATAGAAAATTTGAAATTATTTTTTTTTTTGTAGGCTACATTTTGCAACTTCAACTTAAGTATATTTGCTCTAAGGTCTAGTGATACAATTACTAGAAAATCACTACAAAAAAATTAAGTTACGGGCAAAAATACTTTTTTTTCAATAATTTATTTTTCTTAATATAACCAATTAATGACTACAAAAAATTATGTAATTTTTGTTAATACTATTATAATGACATGATATCAAAATGCATAAATAAAATTTTGTATATTCGGTACTTAAATATTTGTATGTTTTATTATTTTGAAAGAAAACGTATTTCATAACTAAAAATATTGACATCAAAGTAGAGTATGCATGATAAAATAAACAATTATAAATTATTAAAAGGTATCACTAGTAAAAAGAAAGTAACAAAATATTATTCCATGAAAAAAAAAAAAAAATACAGATACCTTTTTATAGTGGCTAACTTATTGTATTAGAAAAACAAAATCGGTGCAAAAAAAATATTCTAGCATAATATTTCATCACTAAAGTTTGAATTTTTTTCTAGTAAATGTTACAAAACATTCTTATTTGTTAGGAATATAACATAGTAATGAATGATAAAATATAATTAGTGGATGTCTTGTGACATAGACAAGGATATGTGGCTTATAGTAATAACACTAAAAGAGAGAGTCTGTATCTCTTTGTATGTGTATGTGTATGCATGTATGTGTATATGTGACAGAAAATGAGAGAGAGGATAAGGGCCTGGTGATATAGAGACAAACACTTAGTTCTTACTCTCTTGTCAAATCCAAGGCAAGGCGGCGCCATCAATGCCACACTCAATGGTTTCCTCTTTGTCTTCTCTATTTTCCTTATCGTTTTAAACTTTTAATTTTCCTTTTCACCTGTAATAAACATTCTCCATACTTTTCGTGTAACTTTATTTGTGTGACTATAGATTAAGTGATATTTAATTTAAAAATATATGTCATTCTTTAAGAACTTTTTTTTCCCTATTTCATCTTTTATTTAGCAGTCATAGTAACTAGAAAAAAAAAGTATTTGTTATGACAAACAATATAAATATACACGTGATGCATAAGCATAATAAAATTTCATATAATTATAGAATTAATAGTTTTTAAAATCTACCACTCGTGTTTTACATACATTATATATATATTAAAATATTAATAATATTTACATATCACTTTATTTATAGTATTTAATAAATAATTGTTGAGGGAAAAGGTGTCATTTTATATGCTATGTCTCAATTTATATCTCATGAATTTAAAGTTGAGTATATCGAAAACTATGGCAAGTTGAAGTCAAGTGGCAATAATTATGCAAATAATTATTTTTCCTTTTTCTTATTCTTAATATTTTGGTAGATCTCAAGTCTACAATTCTACCCACAATATAACGGGTATATGTGTCGTTTGGTAAGACATAAGATCATAATCCGGGGTTTTAGACAAAGGGTTTTTCATTTTCCAAATTTATACTTTTAAAAGTTTCAATTATGTGCTAAAAGGTCTTATAGCATCTAATGGTTCAATCCACTAACATAATCATTACTTTTTATATGTTATATATCTTTTTATACATTCGTTCGATCATATTATTCTGATTAATACAGTCTACGGACGCAACAATTACAATATATTTCCTGTTTGACCAAAATTTAATTCAATGTTTATCTATATTTTTGTATCTATGTTTTCGCATCATGTATTTCTCTCCATTTGTATCTCCCATGACCATATACATAGAGGAGTTATTGGGTGTGTGATGACACAAATATAAACAATTTAAATGGGCTATTTAAAACATAGAGGACACCATTATATCTTGTCACAAAATTAAATGATATGAGTGAATCCTTGAAAACATATATGAATCAAATGTCATGTGCTTTAACTCATGGGCAAAATATAATTTGCAATCAAATTAAAAATTTAGATGTATGCTTAAACTTCATCGATCACATGATTAGGCTAAAGAATAAAAGAAAATATCAAGAGTAAAAATGATTGATTATAAATATCTATATAGTCTTTTTAACAAATGCATTAATCTTACGTTTGGTATACATCAATAATTTAGAATAGAATGAAACAAAAATCGAAAAGATAAATCTTTTTTCTATATTTAAAAATACTATCTACATTAAAAAAACGTAACATGATGTTAGAATATCTAATAACATTTTGCAATTTACATATCCATTACTTTTGCCATTCCCCTTCCCCGACAGAAGTTCAAACATCTTGTATAGCTGTGTCACAACTTTGTAAAACACAATGACCAGGAGACATCATTTTCTTTTGATTGAAAAACCTATGTTTTGTGTATTTACGATTAAGGTTTCACCAAGTTTTAACCAATCTTTTTCACTCTCGTTGTGAGGGATTTGATCCCTTTTGTTTCAGTCCCTTTGGCCATTGCATACAACTGTAGTCCTTCATCCGTCTTCATTCATAAAATCGACCCATTTGGTTTTCGTCATCTCTTATCCTTTCAGATACGAACTGATGACCAATAGGACATTCACAAATAATGAAGTAATCACATTCTTTACCATTAATTTAAGCACGAAAAGTATCGACATTGTTCTCAGAGGGGCCGGCCCAAGAAGATGTGGACCCCAACAACTAAAAAATTTTGTCCTGTTCTTGAGAAACAATACTGCCAAAGTATAGGAGAAACGGTTAAAACATGTAGCAAAAACGACAAATTTGCCTCTTGATTACAGCTTAAACTTTGTGGAGGTGATGATTTGGAGGTGAATACTACATAACTCTAATCATATAAAATCAAATTATTTTTTTGTTTCCATTTCTCTTTTGTTTTCTTAGGCAATCTCTACTCTAGAGACAAAGAAACCCTAGCACCTAATATTAATACAAGATAAATGTTACGCATGTAGTAAAAACATCCGTTAATATAAAATTAAAAAATAAAAATTTAATTTTTTATATGCACTTATTTTATTTTATATTTTATAAATTATGTAATGAGTATTTAAAAAAGTAAGAAGTTACTTTTTAAAACTCTTACTAAATATCCTATTAACCCATGTTATATAGGATCTTATTAATAATTTTCAACAGCCACATCATTTTTCTCGTCTTAAATAAAAGTCCACCATATGTACTAGCAAAAGAAAAGACAAAGCCATTATAGTAAATCCTCCAAAATTGATTCAATTCCAAGTACATTGTATATATTAATTCTTTGTGGGGCATGAAAAATTTTATGATCAATTCTTTGTGTAGAACCATGGGCTCTCTCAAGAGTGATAATTCATCATGCACTATGTTGCAACCTACTTCTCCAACCGAATCAGCCAATAAGTCAGAATCCAAAAAATCACCTTCATTGTCTTCTGACATGGAAACTACTAGCTTAACACCACCAAGCCTGAAATTTCCATCTCTCAAAGTCCTATTAGAGAATGAAGATGTTGAAGTCCAATCCCCAACAACAGCCCTACTTGAATCCTTTTTCTCTGACCAAATCGATGGGGATTTCATGATATCTTCACCGGTTCGAGTTAGTTCGCCGCAAGCCCCAGCTTATTACAACAACCATTATAATCACAACATGACACACCAAATGCAAACGGGACAGTCCTCTCTAGGATCATCAAGTTTTAGTACTAATAACATCTCCTCTAGTCATAATAATAAAGGCAAAGGTCTTAGTCCTCTTAGTAGATTCTTCAATTCTCCTAATAATAACCACTTTATGCAACCTAGTGATCAAAATCATGCCATGCCCACCATTGAGGACTTCCTAGAGGATTTCCAAAAGGCCGAATTCCCGGATTACTCGCAATGTTTCGATATGCCGAGCATCGGGCTAGGTGGTGGTTTTGATTGTTTGTCTATGGACACTAATGATGGTGGTTCAAGATTTTGTGGATCAGTGAGTGAGACTTCAGGCCATGGAGGATCTCAAGTTACTCAAGATAGTGATGTCAACTACCAAATGAGGACCATGTCCAGTTCAGGATCTTTTTCACAACTTCCACAAGAGCCTCACCAGGAGAAGCAACATCATCAACACCACAACAATGTGAACAGCTTGATGATGCCCTCGATGCCCGTCGAATCAGAACAGGTGATTATACAACTTGCTCAAACATGCATGAATGTCTACTCTATACATATTTAAATGCACGGAAATTTCTTATATAAACAAGACAGCATGCTTTACACCTTTAAATTTGGAACCTAGCGTTCTTTTATGGGGGTCGCATAAAGTACCTATCCAATCATGGGACGATTTTTTGAGTTTTATATGGAGCATTGTACTTCAATTTGACTAATTAAAAAGCATGGGAATTGATTACCTTTCAGGTAAACTGTTCTTTTTTTTTTCTTTTTTTAAATTATCCGATCATATATCATGATGTGATCTTCTTTTCTTCATATAATTTCAACTATAATCCACTATATCTTAAGGATACTTTTAGGAAAATTTTATGAAAGTAACTTTAATTTCAAAATATCCTCTCATATGCCTTAGAAATTAAAACTTTTATTTTTATTTATTTTCTTCTAAATTAATCATACGAGTAGTCTAAATTTTGTGATTGTTATTTTTTCTCGTGAATAAACCATGATAATCGTGAAAAAAGATTCAATAATATTATCATATTATATGAGTACATTTATTAATAATATTTAAATACTTGCTAATAAAAAATTATACTTTTTGAAAAAATACCAATTATGTTTTTATGTATCAAAATTTTATTAATACTTATATATCATTCATCAGATCATATAATATATTAGTACCATTGAAACCTTTTGCAATAATAGTTTTTCCTATCATCATTACTTTTCCACGTATTATTGTAATATTATCCAATCAAACCGTGATGCTCATGCATTTAGCTAAAGTTTACGAAGTCTGACTCTGACGTCCTTAGTTCAATTATAACAAGCACGTTAGATTGCAAAAAAAATCTAAGAATCACCGGCCGCAAGTTTAGATTACATCAATCATCTTGACCATTCTTTTCTCATAATCTATGTTAAAAACAAACAAAAAAAAACAGTTCAATAATACTAATAATACTAACATACTAAATGAATTAATAAATAATATATAAATATCAATAATATTTAAATAGTTTATAATAAAAGAAACATATCTTTTAAAATGGTACAAATTATGTTTTCACATATTAAAAATTTATTAATACTTGTATATTATTCATTAATTTACGTAGTATATTTATAGAATTGATAAAGTTATGATGATTTTACAATATATTTAAAAATATCCAAACAATATTAACCGTTATTTTAGTTTAGTAATAATAAGACTAAATGCTTAGAACCACGAATGAATCTGATCGTTTTCGTAAAGAATTCACCTGCTTTCCATACAAAGTTTGTCATAGGAGTTTGATTAAAGATTTTTAATTTTTGGAAAAAAAAAAAAAAAGAAATTAAGAATAAACCCATGAAAGAATCCCGTGTCAACCAAAATTTCAAAATTTTTTCTAAGTTTTAATGTCCAAGGAAACTCGAATATACTGCTGGGATCTCAATCTCGGTAAAAAAATTTAGAGAATCAAGCAGGCCTAGAGGTTGGTAGGATATATTCGTATTTACAATTAGAAAGAAAATTCAACCTTTTTTTTCCTTAATATGATATCAATCATTAGGGGGGCACTTAGACGTAAGCCTAGATGAGAATAGAATATTTAGGTTTTTGTATACGAAACTTTTTATTTGTCATTAGTAAAAAATTGTCCATAAAAAACAACACGAGTTCATCGCAATGAATGTTTCCTTGTTATCAACTAATAATCCTACGATTTTGTCTCTTTCAGGATCAAGACAGTGGCTTGCAACTAGTACACTTACTACTAGCTTGTGCAGAAGCCGTGGCAAAAGAAGATTACATGCTAGCAAGAAGATACCTCCACCACCTCAACCGGGTGGTGTCGCCGCTCGGCGATTCGATGCAACGTGTTGCCTCCTGCTTCACGGAAGCCCTAAGCGCGCGCCTTGCCGCCACTCTAGCTACTAGGCCAAGCGCCCCACGACCCTACTCCCCATTTCCACCAAACTCTATAGAAATCCACAAGATCCACCAAATCCTCTACCAAGCATGCCCTTACATAAAATTCGCACATTTCACTGCTAATCAAGCTATTTTTGAGGCGATCGAGTTCGAAGAGCGTGTCCATGTGATTGATCTAGACATCCTCCAAGGTTACCAGTGGCCAGCTTTCATGCAAGCCCTAGCGGCCAGACCTAATGGCCCTCCGTTCCTCAGAATAACCGGGGTCGGCCCATCTCTCCAATCGGTACAAGAGACGGGCCGATGCTTAACAGAATTAGCCCACTCTCTCCACATCCCATTTGAATTCCACCCAGTTGGTGAGCAGCTTGAAGACCTAAGACCCCATATGCTCAACCGCCGTGTCGGTGAAGCCCTAGCCGTGAACTCCGTCAACTGCCTCCACCGAGTACCGGGCAATTGCATTGGAAACTTACTAGCAATGATACGTGATCAAGCTCCAAACATCGTAACCCTAGTGGAACAAGAAGCGAGCCACAACGGCCCTTACTTTCTGGGGCGGTTCCTAGAGGCATTGCACTACTACTCAGCGATTTTCGACTCGTTGGACGCGACATTTCCGTCCGAATCAGCTCAAAGGGCGAAGGTAGAGCAGTATATATTCGCGCCGGAGATACGGAACATAGTGGCATTCGAAGGGGCGGAGAGGACGGAGAGACATGAGAGGTTGGAGAAGTGGAGGAAGATAATGGAAGGGAAAGGGTTTAAAGGAGTGGCATTGAGTGGAAATGCAGTGACTCAGTCTAGAATATTGTTGGGGCTTTATTCATGTGATGGGTATAGATTGAGGGAAGACAAAGGGTGTTTGCTGTTGGGGTGGCAAGATAGGGCTATCATTGCTGCTTCTGCATGGAGGTATTAAGATAGAGATTTGATTTTCATGTGGTTATTATGTTGTTTTGACGTTTGCATGCATGATTATGCATATTCTCCATGCTTGTGTTCAATTTCTTTTTCTTTTTTTTTTTTTATACCATATATCTTTTCGAAAATCGATGGTATTGTTCTCGAAATGAATCAAAGTAGATGTTAATAATGAAAAAACGAAGATTATTATTAAGAACATTATGTATGCATATGACGACGCCTTGATCTCATCGGAACACAATTTGATTGAATCGGAATTGCTCTTAATCTTATTCTCAACATAATTTTTATTTTATCCGTATTTAGAGATGCAAATATGGGCTTATGGATTCTAAATTCCTTGTAATCTGGTTCCTTTCTCGTTTGAACATTAGGATTTCTATAAAAAGGAAACTGCAAACTCATGTTTCATAATTGTTACGATTACTATATGTTCGATCGAAATCTCAGTACGAACAATAATAAATTGGATTCCATAAAATCCTTGTTCCTAAACGAGCTTGGGCTGATGATATGTTGTGTCATTTTAATATTTACATGTTTTGTATGGTTAAAAAGTCCAACAAGAAGCGCCAGAGCCTTCATGGGTCAGTGCTTGAATACATTCTCCAAGCATAAGCATGCTTGAGGCAAAAGCGAACCTAGGCTTTGCGTGCCCCCTACTTGAGCTTTTAATTAACATATGCATTGTGGAGACGTATATATACATATACACACATACTTTCAGCAAAAATTTACTTATCCCCCTCTTACCGCTAAACTTGACCTCCAGAAACTATGTTTTTGTCATGGTAAAACTTTTCTCTTTTTAAGGCCAACTTTACTCCTGGTTGCTTAACACCGCACGCAATACCTGAGGAATGAGACAAGTACTTTTCCGTTAATTGGTGCTCCTTCACGAGGAAAAAAGATTCAATAATCTAATATATGATATAAAAATAAAAGATATTTAGATATTAATAATATTTAAATACTTAAAAATGAAAGACTTTACTTTTTAAAAAAGTATCAATTATATATCTATAAATCAAAATTTTATTGATAATTATATATTACTTATCAATTTACTATATTAGAGTTAATGTGCCTTATCAAAGGAGCTCACTAGTTTATTTTATTTTATTTTATTGGTGAAAGTATTTATTAGGGTCAACAAGAATAAAAAATAATGTTAAGAAACTTTTGTAAAGTAATTAAGGGATAAAATCTTAAGTTTCTTAAAAATAGAGTTGCTTATATGTATGATCTAAAAACACCAAATAGATTCCTTAAAAATAAAGATACTCTAAAGCTTATAATAAGATTAATGCTTAGTATCCACTCTTTCTCTTGTATTGCCTACTGAAAGAATGTCACTAGCCAATAACATATACTATAGTATAGTCCCTAGAATATTTCTAATTGAGTTTGTTCATGACTAACGTGAATATATGAGATCTTACAATTGAACTTTAAATGTAAGTCTTTCTTTAGTAATTAAAAAATAAAAGGAAAAAATAAAAAAATAAAAAAAAAAAAAACAGAAAGAAGAAGAAAACTTGTAAGCCATATGACAACTTCTTACCAAGACATTTAGTCCAACCTCCTTTTAAAGTTTTCATCTTCTTGAATATGTCTCAATCTGTTACCTTAATTATTATTATTATTATTTTGTAAAATGCTAAATTCCTATTCTCCATAGACCTTAGCTCCCCTAAACCGGGTTCCATTATCCTTGTCGTCTGTGGATAGTTGATAAAAATATGTGACTCGCATCTCTTCATTAGCCTTATCATTTACTAAGAACTTATTCATTTCGTCCTAGAAGGCATTTAACTTAAAATAGATTTCTTTTCGTCCTGTTTCTCGCTCGAGCAATTTTATATACATCTTACTCTTCCTAATTGGCATTGAGCCACCGATAAGTTTCTTTAAGAGGCTTAGTTTTAACTTCATGCCTTTTAAAAACCAAACTGCTACTCGTCATGACCCAAAACTCTCCACCTCAACCCTCTTCGTCAACTTAAATCCCCTCCCTTTCAATACTGAATAAGAAAAAGCAATGATTAAAACTAAATGAATTTCATGACTTAAGTCTTAATGGACAACTCCTTTTCTACCCCAAATCAGATGGATACGGAAGGCAACCTTCACTCCGACGCTCCAGCGCATGACCAGGCCGCTCCTGTAAAATCAGAACAGTTTGACAACCTACAGAAGGAAAAATAAAAGAAATCATACAGAGATATAGCAGCAACCATCAATCTTGAAGCCAACGCTAGAAATTTTCACTTGGTCAAAGGACATGAAGACATGGAGGAACGTTTAGATCCCTCCACAGAACCCCAACAAGAGGAAATAACTAATAATGAGCCAAACTAACATGAAACATTACAGGAAGGAATCAGGAAGAATTTCCTTCGCCGAAGATGAAAAGCAAACAACTCGTAAACCATGGAGAAACTCTATTATCATCAAAATTTACAGACAAACTATGAAATATCCTGTCCTTTATCCAAAATTGAAAGCACTGTGGAAATTTCAAAACGAGTTCACAATGATTAGCTTAGGATTGGGGTACTACGTGATCACCTTTCAAACATCGAAAGAAACTCCACTCCGTAATTGAAAAAGGCCCTTAGTTTATTTCCAGACACTTCCTCACCGTCAGGAAGTGGGAACCTAATTTTCAAATATCTCGAGCGACTTTTACCTCTATTGTAGCTGTATCCCTATACCAGAGTTGCTATTAGTATATTATTTTGCAACTGCACTACGGAAAATTGGCAAAGCTTTTGGGCCGGTTTTGAGATACAGTGTCGTTACATTGCTAGCAGAAAGACGATGATTTGCTCGATAATACAGTCAAATTAATTTAGCTAAGCCGCTAATTCGCAATATGAAGGATTAAATAATTTTTGTATTATTTGTGGAAAAACATGACACACGAAAATATCATGCCAAAAAACATTTGACAAGACACTAACACATTAAATGAAGTAGACCCTATGTCGCGACTCGAGAGGTAGCCTAATCATTGTTTATCGTCATATATTGTACAAAAAACTATAGATTAGTTTTTCTTTTAATCAAAAACCTTTTATATGATATACAATACTGCTATTACTGTTATTACAACTAGTTACCTGAGAGTTATACAGATAAAGATAATATCTTAATACATATCATAACATAAGATTTCATATAGTAATCATAGTAAGTGAGTAATACAGAATTATAAGTCTTAAAATACTAATCAATTTATGGTAATAGAGAGAGTAATTCTATATAATTTTTAGATATCGTAATATAAAATGTCATCCAAATACTAATTGAAAATATCTTTATACATCTATATTCACTCAAACTCACTGCTTCCACACAAATCTTTAAAGTGCCAAACTAACCTTGGGTATACTTCGGCCAGATACAATAAATAAGCCCTCCTACATCAAAAGTTTATAAATGTGTTAAGTTATAAACCTTAATAAGTTATCCCTTAACTATATATAGACAAGTAAATTATTCAACAATTATTTGTAAGTATATGAATGCATGGTTAAACAAAATTCCACACAAATACATACAATTGATTAAATATCATATGCAACTCAAATTTAATATCCTTTGAAGTTAGGGTTAGAGAATATATCGTGCTAGTTAAATCCGAGTATCATATCTAAACTTACACAGCGAAACTCTACGTTTCGTATTTAAGTAAAGACAATCTGTTTAATTTTGGTTAAAAACTAAGTTCAAGATATAATTGTTAGTGAGCCCTTACAATTCATGCTCACCCCTAAACAAAGACCTTTAGACTCAATACTTAACTAAGCAATTGGCGTTTCCAATGCCTAATAATCCTACGAACTAGTATAAGGTCATATTGTACGTATGCACTGTATTAAAACACTTAAATTTCTAATATAAATATCAACTCCCTCATGGTCTCTCGCTATTTCTATATAATGTGATGACCAGAATCATTATAATGTGATGCATATACATATATGATTCGGTTTAATTATTTAAAGTAAAATATTCTTAACTCTAGTTATTTAGTAATCAATCAATATCACAGACAACCAAATTTTCTATAAATATTTATAATACAGCAAACAGTTCATTATCATAATTTAAGGCATTTTCACGATATAAACAAGCAATAACAGTCACGTATATACCCTAACCCCACATATAATTCAATTATCAATAATATTTAAATATCATTACCTACAAGTACAAATAAGTATGAAATCATTAGGAACACTCACCCAGCCATAGCAAAGCTTAAGGATTGTAGTTATCGGTAAGGATATCAGTATCCCCATCAAGATCACCTAATAATTAAGAAATATGAAATATAATAAGTATCTAAGCGAAATAGTTGTTATATGTATATATTTATCGAAAGTTCTACCTAAGTTTCCCATTTATCTTACATAATTTCTTGGTTTGAGCTTTTTCGTTAATCGATTGTAATATTTTCTTTTTAACTCTAATTTTTATGAACTTATAATCGATCATTTTTTTATATATTTTCACATAGCGAAGTCTGTTTTGAACGCTAAAACCAGCATTTTTCATTATAAACCTAAAATGTTACGAATTTAGTTATTCCTAGCCTAAATAGTTTTAATTATCAATTTAAGTTTTTCTTTATTGTTTCATGGCTTAATTAATTTCTAAATAATTAATTTTTATCATTTTCTTATTATTTTTGTAAGTTATGGTTTCAATTAGATAATTAGGAAAGTTAATGTGGCAACTTCCTATTGATCTACGTAGCAAATTTCTTTTTTTTTGTCTAATTTTTATATTTTTCTAATTTTGAAATATTAATATATATATACATATATATTATTATAATTTATGAAATATTGAAAATTAACTCCTAATTGTTTTTTACGGGTCACATCCCACATGTATGCACACACACACACACATATATATATATATACTTATTAACTTATTTTAAGGAATTAGGGTATTATTATGCATATACTTGTATTTTTAGATATGCACATGTACTTATACTTATACTATACATATACTTATATATGTACATACATGTATATATTTATTTTTTCTTATTGTATTTTTAAGAAAATTAGATACTAATATAAATATATATATGTATTTCCCAGTATATATATATATATATATGACTATTCTATGTGTATATTTATTTAAATATTGCAATATACAAATAGGCGCATATATACATATTCCTATATTTTCTTATTTATTTATATATAAATTTACACTATTTGGTAGTATATTTATACATATATATTGAAGTGTATATTTTTAGTAGTAGATAAACTTACATGTACTAACCACACACACACACACACACACACACACACACATATATATACATACGACAAAATAGATATAACATATATGCAATAAGTTAAGTATACTTAAATGTATGTATACTTGTATAAACACATAAGTATAATGAAAAAGAACTGTATATATCACCAAATATATATTCATCTAATTCATATTACAAGATGCTAAAAAATATATATTTTCTACAATATATCCTCTAATATATATAATACTAAAATACACATGAATAGAAAAAGGAAATATAGAAACTTAAATTACAGAGGAAAATTGAAAAAAAAAATCATTGTTTACTTTGATCTTTGGAGTTCTTGAGGTTGTAGGTCTTTATTTCCTTTTGGAACTAGGAGTAAATGATGAGGGGATATGAAATAAATTGTGGGAGTTTCATTCGAATGGTAGTTGGAAAAGAGAATAAGAAAAACAAAGAGAGAAAATTAAAAAGGGGAAGGGAAGTTGTCAGTCCAAAAATGGGAGGGGGTGATTTGATTTGTATTTAAATTGTGAAGGGAAATAAAAAAGAAAGAAAATTGTGGATTATTTTAAGATAACAAGTGGCCGACAGTGAAGGAGAATAGGAAAAAGAAAAGGAAAAAGGAAAAAGGAAAAAATAAAAGACAAGAAGGATAAAAAGGTGAAAATGACCTAATTTACTTTAATTTCAAGTTTCAAATGTAATTGTTACATGTGCACATGGCAGTCGTGATTTAGGAAAGGGAAAAAGAAAAGAAAATAATATAAAAAGAAGAATGAAAAGAAAAAAAAAAAAAGACAAATTGACTTTTTGACTTTTCTAAATGTATTTCCCCATTTTATATAATGTTTGGAATAAAATATGATGTAGCTATAATAGGAAATATAGGATGTAAAATTAATATATATTATATAATCCATAAACATAAAATATGTACTAAAATTAAATTCCAATAATTAAATCAATATAACACTAACACACACATATATACATATATGCAAAGTCACAATAATCATATAATAATATTTGTAATTTTGTTAATCTAATTAATTTATTTGTGTCTTTTTATGTTTATAAATATTTTGGAGTTATCTCTAATCGTTCATCAGTAATTTTAAACGATTACGTGAGTCAGTCGATAACCATATCTAATTAGGGTTTTATCACCGTTAGAGTAAGTTTTATACATTTTATATGCTTAAAGTGTTATTTTTAAGGTTTTTATCAATTTTAAGTTCAATCTCTTACTTTTACGAGTATTTAGGGTTTAAGGTTTTTGTACGCAATTAAGGTTTGATTAGTATATTAGGGTTTTTCTCATTCGTTATGTATTCGGGGGTTTATAATTTTAGTTAAATTTTTAGTTGGTTTAGCCTTATTGACTCGTGAAATTATCTAGGGCACCTAGACCAAATTTAGAGTTTAGACTAAAAGTTTATAAGATTTACATCATTTCCCCCTTAAAATAAGTTTTATTCTCAAAACTTGAAAAGCGTACCTAGCATTTCAAACAAACGTAGATATTGATGCTTCACTTGATCTTCTACTTCCTAAGTCACTGATTCCCGTATATTAAATCTCCTTATTCCTTAACTTCTATACCTTACGATCTGTAATATCCACGAAGTGTTCTTCATATGTCAAATTCTCTTGTAATTTTACTAATTCCAACTCAACAATATGGTCAAAATTAGGAACATGTCTCCTTAAAACAGACACGTAAAGCACATTGTGGATTCTCAATAAATTAGGTAGTAGGGATAACTAATAAGCCAAATTCCCAACCCGTTCCAAGATTTCAAAAGGACTAATATATTTTGGATTTAGCTTACCTTGAGCTTTTAATCGGATTCACTTTAAGATACACATGATCCCCTACTTGAAATTTCAATTCCATTCTCTTCAAATTATCCCAACTCTTTTGTCTATCTTATACCTCTTTAATCTCTTGTCTAATAATAGCAACCTTATCAACTACTTCTTATACCAGATCCAATCTTATTGCTGCCTTCTCTACATCATCCCAAAACAATAGTGATCGACACCTTCATCTATATAAAGCTTTATATGATGGCATTTGAATAGTGGAGTGGTAGCTGTTGTTGTAAGCAAACTTTACTAAAGGTAAATGAGCATTACAACTCCCCTTAAATTCAATGGTACATACCCTTAGCATATTCTCTAAAGTTTGTATAGTCCTCTCAATTTGTCCATGAATTTGAGGATGATACGTTGTACTAAATTATAATTTTGTTCCCATGACTTTTTGTAAGCTTGCCCAAAACTTCAACACAAATTGGAGATCTCAGTCTAATACAATCCCTGCTGGTACACCATGTAACCTCATTATCTCCTTTATGTAAATTCGAGCCAACTTTTCTAAAGAAAAGGTCATTTTAATTGGTAAAAAGTGAACTGACTTAGCAAGTCAATCAATAATCACTTAGATCGCATCAAAACCAATAGTTGTCCTAGATAAACCACTTACAAAGTCTATGAATATTTGATCCCATATCCATTCAAGGATAGGTAGCGGTTGTAATAATCCACCTAGTGGTTGTAATAATCCACTTAGTAGTTGATGTTCAGCTTTTACTCTTAGGCAAGTTTCACACTTTAATACAAAATCAGTGACATCCTATTTAATACCATTCCACCAGAAGTTTCTTTTTAAATCTTGATACATTTTGTTCTTTTAGGGTTGATAATATAAGCAGAATAATGGTCTTTGCTTAAAATTTCTTTTCAGAGCTCCAAATTTTTAAGTACTCATAACTTGTCATTCATATAGAGTGTTCCCTACTCATCTAATTTGAAATTAGTATACTTCCCATTTGCTATTTATTCTCTTACTTGAATAAAAGCAGGATCATTTTATTATGCTTCTCGTGTTCTTTCCATTAAAGTTGGCTCAACCATTAAATTTGACAATTCTGCATCTACCTCTTGCTATGAAAATTCCAATTTCAATTTTTCAAATTCTTTAATTAACTCTTTCTGATCAGTTAAAAGAGATGCAACTTCAGTATGATTCTTTCTACTTAAAGCATCAACAACTACATTCACTCTACCAAGACAGTAATTAATTCCCAAGTCATAATCTTTTATCAACTCAAGTCATCTCTTCTGCCTTAGATTTAATTCTTTCTGAGTGAATAGATATTTAAGGCTCTTATGATCAGTGTAGATCTCACATCTTTGTCCATATATATAGTGTCACCACAGTTTTAATATGAATACTACAACTGCAAGTTTAAGATCATGTGCTAGATAGTTTTGTTCATGTGGCCTCAATTGTTTGGAAGCATAGGTAATCACTTTTCCTCCTTGCATTAGTATACAACACAATCCATCGTTAGAAGCATTATTGTATATTGTGAAAGGCTCATTGTTATTTGGTAATACAAGAATGAGGGCAGATACTAACATCTGTTTCAGCTTTTGGAAACTCTTTTCTTGCTTTTCACTCCACTTGAACCTTACATCCTTTTATGTCAATTGAGTGAATGGTCTTGCAATTTTTGAAAAATCCTTAACAAACTTTCTATAGTATCTAGCTAAATCAAGAAAACTTCGAATTTCTGTCACTGTTTCTAGTCTTTTCCATTCCACTATATCCTTAATCTTTTCTAGTTCAACAAAGATACCATTTCTTATTATTACATGTCTAAGGAAAGATATCTCCTTCAACGAGAAATCACACTTAGACAATTTGGCATATAACTTGTGCTCTTGTAATGTCTACAACACCATTCTCAAATGTTCCTCATGTTGTTTAGGTATAGCAAAATATACTAAAATATTATCAATAAACACAATCATACACTTATCCAACAATGGTCTAAATACATAATTCATTAAGTCCATATATGCTGTAGGTGCATTCGTCAGATTAAAAGGCATTACAAGAAATTTATAATGGTCATACCGTGTTCGAAAAGTAGTTTTTGGAACATCCTTTGGCTTAATTCTTAATTGATAATAGTCTAACCTTAAATTAATTCTAGAAAAGATACTTGTACCTTGTAATTGATCGAACAAATCATCAATCCGTAGGAGTAGATATTTGTTCTTGATAGTCACTTTATTTAGTTCTCTATAATCAATACAAAGCTTGAGTGATCCATCCTTTTTCTTAACAAATAAAACTGGTGCAACCTATGGTGATACACTCGATTTTATAAATCCTTAGTCCAACAACCCTTGTAATTGCTTTTTCAATTCTTTCAACTCAATTAGAGCCATTTTGTATAGGGCTTTTGAAATTGGTTCAATTTTTGGTTCTAAGTCAATGACAAAATCAATTTCTCTTTTTAGTGGTAATTTAGGTAACTCATCAGGAAACTCATTCACCACTTGAATTTCATCTATGCTTGGCTTCTTTGAGTCAATTTCTAAAGCGTTCAACCAACTGACATCTATCATCAATTCTAAAGTACTAAATTCTTGTACTCCCGCTAGAGCAGAATCTTCTTTAAGTTCAGCTTTTGTCCCTTCAAAAGTTTCAAAAACTGTCTTCTTTTCCGAACAATCAATGGTGGCTTTAGCACCCATCATCCAATGTAGCATCATACTTTCCCATCTCAAGGTGAATCATATTTGCTTTACTATCAAAGTCTTGATTTCTCAATGAACATCCTTTCACTATTTCCCTCATGATTACAACACTTCCTATAGGAGTCTTCACCCCAAGACTAGATTCAATTGCATTAGTAGTCAAACCTACTCATTTTACCACTTTAAGGGCTATAAAGGAATGTGTAGCTCTAATATCAAACATTTTGTACACAAAGTGCCCATCTATGTTAATATTCCGTGAATCATAATTATGAATCTTACTCTCATGTTTTATCAATATAACATATACACTCTTAAATTCTGTTACTAATTACTACTTTTCATAACTATACTACTTAATATACTTTTAACAACTTAACAAAGAAAAAGTTGAGTTACATAACTAGTATGAGCTTAATACTAACAAAATCCTTTGTTTCTTCATACACTTCCAAATCTTTACCCAAGTAGTCTTCATAATTTTAATCGCCCTCCAAATTGTGCATTCTGGTGGAATTAACTACACCTGGGCAAGTATTCCTTACAGCTAGCCCTTCAATAGCTTTTCTAATAGCAGTGCATCCAACAACTAGTGGTAGCTTAGCAGCTTGAATAATGGCGGCAATAGACAAGTAGTGGAGAAATGCCCAACCTTAATGCAAATAAAGCAAGTGACAATGTTTTTCTTAAGACAGTCAATCACTCGGTGCAAGCCTTTATCACAAAAGAAACACTTGCGTTACAACTGGGGATAGTCTCTAAGGTAATGACTTCCTTTACATTTCTAACATTTAGCTATTTCACTAGTAGTCTTCTTTAGAAGTATCCTTTATGGTCTCAAAAATCTTCTTATTTTGCTACTGCTGTTGCCACTTGGTCCTTTAAAAGGTCTTTTACCAAATATATTAACCTTACGTTTACCTATTTCTTCACTTTGTTTTCTTGCATTATCCAATACTCTTGCTTTTTCCACCATGTCAACAAAATATCTCAACTTAAATTACAAGAGTCTCCTTTTCATATTAGCATCAAATCCTCTAGAAAATATCTGCATCTTCAGCCAATCATCGGTTTAATACTTTAGAGGTGCAAATTATAGCAGTTTGTTGAATTCAACTTCGTACTACTCTACTATGCTTTATCCTTAAACTTCCTGGAAAATAGTATGCCAAAAACTCGCGTTTGAAGTCTTCCCAGGTAACTAAACCTCTTAGATTCCGTTGCTTGGATTCCTACCAAGTACGTACTCGCAGCCTTAGCAAATAAGTACCATAAGTGAGTCTGAGGTATGGCAATACCTCAAATGGCCTCTTTATTTGGTTTAACCAATCTTCATCCTCATCAAGATGACCTGCAACACCCTTAAAATACTTATTATAGCGAATGAATTCTAGTAGAATACTACTTTACTATATGAGGTCAGGGAGTATTGGAGGCATGACTCTTATATAACTCTTAACGGTGGATGAGGAGGCAGTGGCGAGGGAATCTCTCGAGTTGCTACTAAGGATGGAGCTTAAGTAGGTGGAGTACTCTCTCGAGCTAAATATGCTCTTAATAGTTCATTATGTGCATTAATTGCAGTTAAAATTTCATTAGTACGATCTTGCAGTGCACTTGGTTCTTCTTCATGAGCAAGTAAGGCTCTAACTAGAGTCTTCCTCTATGCCTGTTTTGAATGACAATTCATTTCCAACTTTAAGTTAGAAATAATTAGCTATAATTGAAATAGCTAGCTATAATTAAATAAACTTTGAAACTGTAAGCATAAAATGAAAGTAGAACATAAACTCATATAACAACAATAATAAAGAAGGTTGCAGTCTTTTATTTCTTATCAATAAAATGAGGTTACATTTGTTTAATGGTCACTTCAATAAGTGAACTCCACATCTAATCATCTATACAACCATATAAATCTAAATCAAAAGGCAGAGTTTCAAAGTACAATAGAGCTTCCCATAATACATATGTCCTTACCATACAAGGAGCTCTCAAAAACAACAAAACTCTTAGAAAACATCATCACCTCACTACAAGAAAACTCTTGAAATATAAAATGATTAGATATGATCCTAAAATATACAATAAAAGGAGCATATATGATCACTTTGCTGGCATGCAGCAACTCTAAAAAGCAACCTATAAGGATGAACATCGACCATATCTACCAAAGGTGAAAAGACAGTCTCGCACTTGTGTTGCCTTGAGGTCTAAATCCTGAAATTGAAAAAGTAAAACCAATACTAGAGTATATACCCAACTCCTCATTAGCAACCTGTCAAGCCCACTCTTTAGGTAACCAAAAATCCAAGAGATCTTACCAAATGGTAAGTACAGAAGTAGGATCACCTTAGATCAATACTATAGGAAGGAGTCTGGGGTTAACCTAATGGTGCTCAAAATCCTTAGTAAGGGGTAACTCCCGAATAGGCTCAGCATAAGAAATAGGGATATCCATATGTACATCCTTGATTCTTATACCCCATCTAGGTCCATCAACCTCAATCCCCTACAGATAATCAAACCAATAATCTATGCTAGCCCAAAAATCATCCATAGCTATAACATTGTCCTAGAAAATGATCCAAACATGATTAGCATAGTAGTCAATAACTAGGGCTATACCATGACCAACATCTCGCTAGTGGACAAATGAAGGCAGCTCTAGTCGAGGCTTAGTACATACTAAGAATATCAACTCGTGAGTGTGCCCAACATTTTCCTTCACTTCTAACAAGTAAACCATTTCCTCATCCGTCAGTATCACACCTAGTGTATGGATAGTCCAGTAAACTCTTCGATCTTGCTAGTAGGTATTAAGGCTCACTCCCCAAGTAGTGAACACCCTATACAAAGTATACAATTTACCTACTAATGTTAAATCCTCACATAAAATCTGTAAACGACACTTATACTCATATAACGTCTCATTAGCTCGAAAACGAAACAGGACCTAATCAACTAATAACTTAAGGCTCGACATCTAAATCATCAAGGCATACAATTACTTTCATTATTATATTAGTATAAAGTTCATTAATTAAGTATTAGTGCTTAAATACTTATCCCATTTCAACCCCTCTCAACCTTACCAAGTAAGTTATCCTAATTTCTAGAGTCAAATTTTATTTATTCTATTTAAAATCATGATCCGATACCACCTTTCTTATCATGACCCAAGGAATAGCCTAGTCGTGGTAGGTTGTTGTATATCGTGCAAAAGACCGTGATTGGTTTTCCTTCCAATCAATGACTTTTTATACGACATATAAGGCTACTACTACAACTAGTTACCTAAGAGTTACACATATAAAGATAATATCACAATATATATAATAACATAAGATTTCATACAATAATCACACTATATGAGTAATAAAAAATCATAAGTCTCAAAATACTAGTAAACAAGATATAATATCAATCTATGATAATAGAGAGAGTAATTATATATAGCTTCTAGATATCATAACATAAAATGTCATCCAAATACTAATTTAAAATATCTTTATACATCTATGTTAACTTAAACTCACTACTTCCATACAAATCCCAAAAGTACTAAACTGATCTCAGGCATGTCTAGATTAAATACAATAAACAGGTCCTCCTACATCAAAGGTCCATAAGGATATAAGCTGTAAAATTTAGTGAGTTATTTCTCAACCATACAGACAAGCAAGTTATTCAATAATTATTTACAAGTATATGAATGTACAGTTAAGCAGAATGCCACATAAATACATACAGTTAACCAAGTATTGTATGTCACTCAGATTTAACGCCTTCTAAAATCAGGGTTAGAGAATACATAAGATCAATTGGATCCGTGTATCATACATGAGCGTACATAGCTACAAAACTCCATGTTTTGTATTCAAGTAAAAACAATTTGGTTAATTTTGGTTTAAAACTAAGTTTTAGATATGATTATGAGTGAGCTCTCATAGTCTACACTTATCCTTAAATGGAAGCCTCTAGACTCAACCCTTAGCTAAACAGTAGGTACCTCTAACGCTTAATAATCCAACAAGCTAGAGTAAAGTCTTGTTATATATGTGTACCATACTAAAACACTCAAAATTTCTAATATAAATATCAACCCCCGCATAAGCTCTTGCTACCTTCGTATAATGTGACGCTTGAAATCATTATAATATGATGCATGTATATGCATGATTCGGTTTAATTATTTAAAGTCAAATTTTCTTAAGTCTGGTTATTCAGTGATTAACCAATATCATAGATAACCAAATTTTCTATAGATATTTATGATACAACAAACAGTTCATTATCATAATTTAAGGTATTTTCATAATATAAACAAGCAATAATAGTTACATGCATATCCCAACCCTATACATCATTCAATTACCAATAATATTTAAACATCACTATCAACAAACATAAACAAATATGGAATCATTAAGAATATTCACTCAACCATGGTAAAGGTCAGGGATAGCAGTAATCGACGAGCATATCAGTATTTTCAACAAAATCACCTGATAATTAAGAAATATGAAAGATAATAAGTATCTAAGTGAGATAATTATTCTATGTGAATATTTATCTAAAATTCTACCTCTGTTTCCTATTTATCTTACATAATTTCCCGATTTGAGTTTTTTTTTTATCAATTACGTGTAACTTTTTCATTTTAACTCCAATTTTTATAAACTTATAATTAGTTTTTTTTTTTTTATCTTTGTTGGATGTACTTTCATATAGTAGGACTCATTTTGAATGTTGAAACTTGCAATTTTCATTATGGGCGTGAAATGTTACAAATTTAGTTATTTTGGCCCAAATAGTTTTATTTATCAATTTAAGTTTTTCTTTATTATCTCATGACTTAATTAATTTCCAAATTTTATATTTTCAAAATATTTTATTTTTGGGTTCATTTTACAACAATTTCTTTATTTTACCATTTAAAGCTTAAATTACTAATCATGTTAATTTTTGTTACAATTGTAATTTTCTAATTAATTAGATATTATTTTTGTATGTTCCGGTCTCAATTAGATAATTAAGAAAGATGATGTAGTAGCTTCCTATTGGTCTATGTGGCAAATTTCTTAATTCTTCTAATTTTTATATTTTTCTAATTTTGAAATATTAATATATATACATATATATTATTATAATTTGTTGAATATTGAAAATGAACTCCTAATTCTTCTTTAAGGGTCACGTCCCACACATATGCATATATATATATATATATATATTTACTTATTAACTTATTTAAAGGAATTAGGATATTATTATGTATATACTTGTATTTTTAGGTATGTACATATACTTATACTATACTAATATTACACGTATACTTATATACGTACATGCATGTATATATTTATGTTTTCTTACCCTATTTTTAAGAAAATTAGATATTAATATACATATATATATGTATTTCTCAATATACATATATATATATATATACTTCAACTATTCTATATTTATATTTATTTAAATATTAGGATATATACATAGGCCTATATATATGTATTCTTATATTTATTTATTTATATTTATACTATTTGATAGTATATTTATACATATATATTGAAGTGTATATTTTTAGTAGTACATGAATTTAAATGTACTAACTACATATATATATATATATATGAGGTCAATATCACAACTTACACCTCAACTTTACCATTTTTTACAATTATATACCTAAAATTTCAACTTAACTAATTATATACCCAATTGAAAATTTAGTTGTCACTGTCTATATATCAATTAACTTCAATTCGTTAGTCAATTAAGCACAATTAGCTAGAAGGACAATTGCCAATAGCCTTAGGAGGCTTATCCAACCTCCCATAAGTGGGCACCGGCCACCTTGTAAGAAACTATAAGTAGTAACCCACTTCAAAAATTGCGCATCGCATAATCTACTATTAGCTATCTATGGCTGTCTAGAACTCTACGGGGGTTGCAGGAGCCCTTTAAGGCCATAGGCAATCATCCCTTTGGCATATCATCTCGATTAAACTAACGATATGAATTAAGATTAATTGAATTATAGATCGTAACAACTAAATCTTCAATTGGATGTATGATTAAATAAATTAAAACTTAGCTATATAATTGCAAAAAGTGGCAAAGTTAAAGTGCAAATTGTGACATTACCTATTTATATATATATATATATATATAACTAAATGATATAACATATATATGCAATAAGTTGAATATACTTTTATGTATACATGTATAAATACATAAGTATGAAGAAAAAAAGTTGTATATACCACCAAATACATATTCATCTAATTCCTATTACAAGATGCTGGAAATACATATATTTTCTACAACATATCCTCCAATACATGTAATACTAAAATACATACAAACATAAAAAGGAAATACACAAACTTAAATTACAAAAAAAAAAAAACTGAAATAATAATAATAATAAAAAAAGGAAATCTTTGTTTACTTTGATCTTTAGAGTTCTTGAGGTTGTAGGTTTTTATTTTCTCTTGAAACTAGTTGTAAATGATGAGGGGATATAAAAGAAATTGTAGGAGTTTCATTTGAATGGTAGTTGGGAAAGAGAATAAGAAAAACAAAGAGAGAAAGTTAAAAAGGGGAATGGAAGTTATGGGTCCAAAAAGGGGAAGGAGTGACTTGAATGGAAGTTTTGTGGAGTATTCTAAGATAACAAGTGGTCGACAGTAAAGGGAAAGAAAAGAAAAAGGAAAAAGGAAAAAAAAAAGATGAGAAAGATAAAAAGGTGAAAATAACATATTTGACTTTAATTTCAAGTTTCAAATGTAATTGTTACGTGTGTACATGGCAGTTGTGATTCAAGAAAGGGAAAAAGAAAATAAAAGAAAAAGAAAAAGAAATAAAGACAATTTAACTTTTTGACTTTTCTAAATATATTTCCCCATTCTATATAATGTTTAGAATAAAATGTGATATAATTATACAAGGAAATCTAAGACATAAAATTAATATATACTATATAATACACAAACATAAAATATGTACTAAAATTAAATTCTAATAATTAAATCAATATAACACTACTACATACATGTATAAGCATACGCGAAGTTACAATAATCATATAATAATATTTGTAATTTTGTTAATCTAATTAATTTATTTATAACTCTCTATATTTATAAATATTTAGGAGTTATCTTTATTTGTTCGTTAGTGTTTTTACACAATTACGTAAGTCGGTCGATAACCGTATCCAATTAAGGTTTTATCATCGTTAGCATAAGTTTTATATGTTTTATAAGCTTGAAATATTAGTTTTGAGATTTTTATTAAATTCGAGTTTAATCTCTTATTTTTACATATATATAAGTTTTAAGGTTTTTATATGCAATTAAAGTTTTATCTGCATATTATGATTTTTCTTATTTATTCTGTAATTGAATTATAATTTTAGTTAAAATTTTAGTTGGTTTAAATTTATTAACTCATAAAATTATCAAAGGCACCTAAATCCAATTTAAGGTTCATACTAAAAATTTATGGGTCTATATCCCATGTTGACAAATCACAAAGTGATATTAACTTCCCATCGCATATACCAACCCCATTTACATAAGGAAAGAGCAATGCATTTGATGCGAGAGAAGAGCTGGCACCATCAAATGATGCCAATACTGTTCAACCATTAATGGTAGCTCCTTCTTCCAATGTCTCCAATCATGGAGAATGGATTCTTGTTTAACGAAGACGAAAGACAACTAAAAATGCCAAAAAAAAATCCTTACTCGACTCGAGAAACAACAAAACCCAACACCCCTCACTAAACCAACCCAATTAACTATGGAGAGTCTCCCCATTGAAAATTTTCATTTAAATACCAGCATTGCACCTATAATAATAATAAAAAAAAAAAAACCCAACTATGTCTACTGTGTATAATCCTACAAGTGTATTATCCTACACAAACTAGTGAGCAGAAACATGATGAACTACAGCCACCGGCAAATGCATCTCTCAACATTAATAACACTGATTCAAGTTCATTATTACCCTCAAACAATCAACAAAACCCAATGATTATGTTTAAATCACCTCCCCAATCACATAATCAAAAAAACCCCAAATCAAAGTTTACCTTTATTGAAAAAACTTGCTAAACCAAAAAAAAAAAAAACACACAATGGACAAGTGAGTTAACATCTTCATGTCACTCGAAATACTCCACTACAACTCCCACTACCATGCTTGATGCCTCCGATGAGAATCATATATGTTCCGTTCCTCAATGACTAGACTTGAACATTGATAGAACTTCATCAACAAACCTACATGAATGACTTCATTATGCCAAGAGAACAAGTTCCTCAAGTCCGGATCTACATAACGTCGGAAAATAGATGCCAAGTTTGGAGAAGTGGAGTGCCTTTAATAACCATAAGGGAGTACATACCGACCATACCCACCGCGGTTCCAGATTAGCTAGTCCATCTAGATCTGATGTTGAAGCAATGGGAGATGGCATGCGTGATAACAATCCGAATGTTATTCTGGCATCTGAATTTCGAACCCACTCTAACACTACTATTAGTGACCTTCCAAATGATAAGGCATGTGACAAACTTTGATATTCTGCTGCAAAGGGGAGGCATCAACCTTTCTAATCTATGATTTTCGACCAGTTAAATTCCACCTAAAGATAAGGAAGGTGATCGAACTTCCTTCATAGACGCAGTGGTACCAATTTGCTACTTCCTTAATGTCTACCAACTTCCCAAAAACCCATCAAGGTGTCTTCTTGGAACATCAAAGGAGCCAATTCACTCCGAAAAATTAATGTTGAGAAAGAATTAGTACATGATGATAGACCTGATATGTTGCTACTCGTAGAAACAAAGCTAGACATGATTAGTGCATATGAATTAGTTGTTGACCGACACTTTGATGGCTTGATCTGCGTGGAAGTTGATGGAGCAAAGCAAGGCCTTCTGTTACTGTGGCAAAAGAACTCGCTCACAGTAAACCGCATCAATCAATCTCCCCAACAGATTCATGCCCTAGTCTAAGTCAGATTTTTTAACACCTATCGGTTCTTCACTACAATATATGCAAATAATAGTGCCAATATAAGAGAATTGCTCTGGTCAGATCCTAGAAACTTTCACTCTCAAATAGGTGACCAAACCATGGTGTTTATCAGGAGATTTTGATGATATCACAAGTAGAAATGCGTGTTGGATTACGGCCTCATTAACCTAGGCTTTGTGGAACCACGATACACGTGGTCAAATAGACAAAAGATCTCAAGCTTTATACAAACCAGAATTGATCGAGGTTCAGCCAATTATTCTTGGAAAAATCTCTACCCAAATATGGTCATAAAACACGTGAACAAGTCAATATCGGATCACTGTCCAATACTGTTGAATAGCCAACCCAACTGCCCTACCGAAATGCCTAATCGCCCGTTCTGATTTCAACTAATGAGGTTTTCACATCCTACCTTTACAAGGCTAGTTAGATCAGTTTGGGAAAGAAACAACAATGAATTAATAAGCACACAAAATGATTTTAAAGAAGTGTTATAACAGTGGAACAAAAATATCTTTGGCTTCCTTGAAACTAAAAAGAAAGATACGCTAAAGAAATTCAAACGATTAGAACTTCAAATAGAAAACCGGCCTCGCAAAGATTACTGGATCTAGAACAGTGACTAGGAAAATAATTACATCTCATTCTTCGACGAGAAGAATACTTATGGAAGTAGAAATCTAGGAAAAAATGGATAAGAGATGGGGAAAGAAATATAAAATATTATCACGGCCTAGTTCTTGCTAGAAGAACCAAAAATAAAATTTGTAGACTTGAGGATACCGCCATTTCTTAATTCTTGTCGATAGTCAATTAAGGTTTGCATGTGCTAGGCCCGCAAAACAATGTAGACTGAGGAGACACTAGAGGGTTATTCTGTATGGTTATTTCGATACTTATGTTAGCAATGGACTTTTAATAGAGTAGAATACATGATACGCAGGTTTAGAATGCAGAGTTTGTAAAAAGAGTTACCATTAGACAGTAGCCTGGTATTTGTATTCGAGTAGAGCTAGCAGATGGAAATTAGTTGAGGGAAGAGATCTTCTCTCGAAAGTGGGAAAAGTGGAGTTGTCATGCTTGACACACCCCTAATGTTTAGGATGTGACTATTTTATCCTTATCTTATGGATAATGGCCGTTGTAATGCTTTATAGACCTAGGCTATTCAAGACTAGGCTTAAGGCCGACGGAGGTGAACCAAAGGTAACGAGGCCTGAGGGATCCGGTCGGGCCTGAGGGATCTATGCCCAAAGTATCTTGTCAACACTTGCCCCCACCCCTACCCCCCAATTTCATTGTCGAGAAAGAGGTAAAGAGAAGGAATACATGAGTTGCTCATGCGTGATCAATCCAACTCCTAGAAGTTCAATCTAATGTCGCGGGTGCCGATGCAATGAGATTGTAGATCCAATGTGATGGACTATTTAAGGTGGCGAGGTTTGAGGTAGGAAAGCCTAAAGTGAGAAGTCGTTTGAAGCGGTGGATCGCTAGTCCAAGAACGTTTGAGGCTAGGTGAGTAGGGGTGGTCAGGTGCTCCTACTTTATAGACCTGCTTGTTAGAATAGGGGTTAAATCGACGTAGATGTGTGTGTTCGTAATGCCGACTGGGTAGAGGTCGAATAGGTCATGAAGAAGCTTCCTATTGAAGGAACTTTTTCAAAATTCAACTTTTCCCTCCTTATATTCCATGCATTAAATGCGACGTAATAGGTGTCATGCTGTAATAGAGTAGCATGTAACTACATGCCTTTTGCCTTTTAAAGATTGCCATCCAATTGAGATGCTTTCCAGGTGTTTGCTATGCAGCACTCCAAGGGATTCGTGCTCATACAAATTCCTATAATCGCTTATACGACTTCCCAAGCGGTTTCACCTATAAATAGGAGTATCACAAAAAGAGTATGCTTTTTTATAATCTTCTCTCTCAGTTATTGCAATTTCTACCTTTCACATTCACATTCTCAAACCTCTTTCAAAAGTTTCAAGTCTTCCTCCTTCAAGAATCATGACCAGGTCAACCAACAGAGGTGAGATTAGCTCCTCTTTGCCAATGCTTACTTTCAATTCCGACTCTACGAGGAGTGGTTCCCCTCAAGCGTAAGAGGATGAGATCTCGTCACTAGCATAACTCAACCAACCTACTAAGATGGCAGTAGAAGTGCTAAATAGGGCAAAAATTATTAATGTCATCCCCAGGGACATTTATGCGGACGTTCCCTTGCCTCCCACGAAGGACTTATGCGACGCTTCTAGAATAGGTAAGGGGGCTGAAGGTAGTAGAAGTAAAAGTAGGCCATCTACCCTTAGTTGGGTCATTAGTAACTTTCTTACGGGGGAGATTCTTGGGTGGCACATTAGGTTCTCGAGCAGGGACAAATGGGTGGCCCTATTATTGGGGAGGTGCTTCACCGTTTTTGAGAAGTTCCTAGAGTTTGAGCAATGCCTCCCTCCAAGTTATTTTGAGAAGGAATTTTTCAATTAACGCCCCTGCAGCCTATCGCAAGTCCCTCCCAATAGGTAGAGGGTGCTGAAGGCCTTCCAGGCATTCTATAAGTACCTGGTGATAAGAGCTACTCCCAAGCTTTTCTGCCACTTCTACATGTAGAAGAGCGTTAGGGGGTGGCCTTAGCTTTAACCATACTCGGGAAAGAAATTGTTCTATAGCCTTGTTGACTTAGTTAAAGGCTGGTAGGATGAATACGTGGTGATTGATTTACGTGAAGCGGCTAACTTTTGGACTCGATGGACCAAAATGGTCTGTACTGGAAGTAAGAAGAGGCTCGGTCTGATCAACACTAAAGCCATCCGGGAGATCTAAGCCTTCATGGAGCTAAGAGGTGGCTAGGAGATCAATGCTGTGAAGACCATAAAAAGGTATTTCTGGCACCCGATCTTCGAACTCTTCCTTAGCATGAAGAAAACTGTGATGAAGAAGTAGGTTGGAGGTACTAGTTCATTCCTACGCACCTGTTTGTTGTGCTAGTGTCAAGGTGCTTTGTCCGACGCTCGAAGGATGGGAGGATTTCCTTGGCCGTACTGGTCAGGGTAATGTTTCGCTAATGGTAGTAGTAATTTCTTTTGATTTGTCCTTGTTTTCTTTTTTCTAACTTTTGATTAGTGTTCTTGTAGGCAAAAATTTAGCACCGAGGGTACCTCATCTATCTGTAGACAACTTGATGAGCCGGCACCAAGCGTGATCCAAGGCGGCCTAGCCAACAAGGAAAGCAGCAAGACCGAAGCTAGGGTTAAATAAGATTAACAAGGCACAGCCAAAGTCTATACCTCAGGGAATTCCCCTCGTCATTCGAGAAGAGCAGACAAATGTAGAGCCTTTGAGCATAGCTTTACCGGCTACTACTATCCATCCATCTAAGCCCATCATCGCAGGTAATGAAGGCATTGAAGCGAAGGGACACAACGTACAAGTGCTTTCTTCTCCAAGGGCATCGGAGGGAGGGGCAAAGGAGAGGGACCCTCGTCCCCACCCCCTACAACGGTAGGCCAGAAGCGCAAGGTTCTCAAAGCATCTAAGGACCTGACTCTAGCGGCAAAGAAGCAAACGGCTATAGCGAAGGATCATTTAGCGAAAGGGAAGTGGAATGAGTGGCCTCTAACTTATCCTTACCAAAGCGTCGATCACATAGGGGATGGGTTTTTGGACATCCTCAACAACTTTTAGAAGATGGAGCTGGTGCCGAACTCATTCCATGAAGTGCCATACATTTCCTAGGATAAGGCACTAAAGAGGGGGGGGGGGGGGGGGGGGGTAGGAATTGGAGATGAAGAGGGCCTAGGGGAAGATCCTAAGACCGAAATGGGAGGTCAATGCTGACGATCTGACGCTGCGGCACTAGACCTTTAGCTATCAAGCTTCAATGGGTCTTATACCCTTAGTGATTGGGCTATCTTGAAGAGGATCTCCTAAGAAGGTAGGGGCAACCCCATAAAAACTGTGGGCCACTTGAGTACACTAATGCGACAAGTAGGTCTTCCTTGCTATTGTGGTGTTGTATTTTAGTGTCTTGTACTAACTTGTGGGTTACATTTTCATCTTGCAGTATTACAGCCAAGTGCTCCTTGAGTTGAGTAAGTCTCATGCCGCTCAAAAAGGGGTAACAAGGTTATGAGAGGAGTTGCATTAGTAGAAGAAGTGCCTGCTAGAGGCAGAGTCTTCTAGCAAGAGGTACTTAAGAAAATTTGCTCAAACTAATAAGCGTTTACGCTGCTTTATTGTACAGGTGGCGAGGCTTCAAGTGAAGCTCAAACATGCCGAGCAAGAGAAGGGAAAAGTCGAGAGAGCGGCCTAAAAGGTTACGGAATTGAAGGCTTAACTAGAGAACAAGCAAAAGACGAAGGCTCATCTCTCACAAAGGCTGGATGAAGAGGGCAAAGCCAAGGCTTAAGTCGATAAGGATAATGCCAAGTTGAAGGCTTTCGTAGCCAAGCTAGAAACCGAGCTGGCAATAAAGGCGTCCGAGTGCAAAGGTGTTAGGGTTACATCGCTAAAGCTAGCCGATTTGAAGGTCACTGTAGAGCAGCAGGTTAGGGAACTGCAGGATAGAGTTTTGGAGATGGAGGAACTCATCTCCAAGATAGAGAGCAAGGAGGTCCTCAACTATGCTGCCACTAAGAAGATAGTAGCTAACTATAGGACCACTAAGAAGTAGCTAGAAGAGTTGGAGGACCTTTCCACTAACTCTACCCACTTCACTAGGAGAGAACTCCTCTCTCATTATTCAGACCTAGACTTAAGTTTCCTCGACTTTTTGGACTCCCTTACATTTAATGAGAAGAGGGAAGCTCTGGCATGAGAGAAAGAGTCCGCCCAAGCAGCTGACAAAGATGTAGGCATGCCCCTTACTACTAGGACAGGGTAAGGCACTTCTCTATCTACCCTTACCTTAGTAGCTTAGTAAGGAGCCACCTTAGAAGCTATCTCGAGGGAAGATCCATTCATGTGGGGGGGATCCTGCTGCTCCTAGTTCTCATTTGTTAGGCTCCTCTCTAACTCAAGGCCTACTATCTGAAGTACTTACAAATCAGTGCTCAAAACAAATAGACGCTTAGATTTTTCAGAGTTACTAAAGTTAGCTGATCTTAGGTGATAGCAGAGTTCTTTTTTTTTTTTTTTTTTTTTAGACTTCATGTAATTAAGGCTGGAATGCTAACCTTTGCTTTATAACTAAACATCCATGGAAGAAATAAATGAATGTTTTTCGAACATCCTCCGCTGTTCTCTATTCCTCTTTGAATGTATCTGCCAAGGAATTTGTCCAAGGGAAGTTAACCCTCGTCGAGGTCCTATTAAAGGGAATTCCTCCATACAAAAGGTATTTCCCCTTTCTGAGGTAACCTTAGGAAGGTTGGGTCAATGGTGTTCTGACCTACCCAGTGTATAGGAGTTCCTCTGTGCAAAGGGTGGTTCCCTTTACCGAGGTCACCCTGAAGGGGCCTGGGTCGATGGTGTTCTAACTTATCTAGTGCATGGAAGTTCCTCTGTGCAGGGGTATTTCCCCTTACCAAGGTTACCTTAAAGGGGGTTAGGTTAGTGGTGTTCCGACCTACCCGGTTTAACTATCCATGTCTCTTTGGAGGCCCGTAAGGCAAGAGAAACAAAGGGAGAGAGAGAAGTATGCGATCAATTGAGATATTTTATTTCGACACAATTGGAAGAAAAATTATACATAATGAAATTCTAATCAAACTATAGACTTAGATTATCGACATTCCATGTTCGCGGAATGAGTTCACCATCCAATCTTTCCAACCTGTATGCATCGTTGCCTAATCTTTCCTTGACTATGACCAGATCTTCCTAATTGGGAACCAGTTTGCCCTACCCTTCGCGTAAACCTATAGCTTTTAGCTTTCGAAACACTAGGTCACCAATCTTGAACTTCTTGGATCTGACCTTTTGATCATAATATCGGGTGGCCCGATGTTGGTGTGCGATCACCCTAACAGCGATTGTAAGACCCACAACTAACTACTCGGGGTTTTGATTAGCTGAAGAATTTGATTAAGCCTAAATTATAAAATAAAGCTAGAAATATTAGTAAAAATGATCCTGTAAGTTTGAGTTCAAAAAAATAAGTAGTAAAATAAAAGAATATAAAATTTTCAAAATTTAAGTATATTACTCGTTATTTATTGAAAATGCATAAAATGCATTCCAATAATTAACGAATCACTAAAAACAAATTATATGCATACAAAAAATCATAAAATAACCTAAATAATATTTAGAAATATTTATTTATACTATATATGAATTTACATGTAGGTAGAAATATACGTAATTACTTAAATAAGTGAAATGTGCTAAAATAATGCTAAATAATTAAAGAAAATTCATAATTAATTAAATAAAAATCAGGAAAAATCCAGAATTAAGGTGTAACAATATGGAATTAAAGAAATAAAAGCAACCAATCAAATTACAATAATTCTCTAAGACTTCTATAAATATCCCAAATTTTTCAAAAGCTCATTTTGGATATATAGAATTTGAAAAAATTAGAAAGAGGCAAAATTAAGAGGAAATTAGAGTTTTACAAAAAATTACAAAAAAACTGCACAGTTAATGCTTCTAAAGAGAACCTAGACCCGATGAACACCAGCAAGTGGACGGCCACCACCACCACATGGTGGTGGTAATGCCCCCATCAGCCAATAAGGCCATGACGGCCAGCGGTGGCCGGAGCTACCCACACAAGTGAGTTCGATTTTTAACCCAATTTTGTTTAATTTTTTAAAAATATTAAATATTCTTAGAAAATTATGAAACTTGTTATTCTTAAACATTTTTGTATCTAATTTTTACGAAAAATATTACTTTGATGAAAATATGTCCCGTGATATATGGTCCTTAAGAAATTGAACAAAACCGAGCATGTTTAGAATTAGAAATAAATAGACTTAGGAGTGTAGTTTTAGACTCAACATTTTTATATAGACTACGTAGATGATATAGAATAGTGCTACGAAGCCCTTTTTCAAAAATTAAAAGCCTTAAAATGATACATAAAATGGTTTTTTTTTGTTAATTAAGTAATCAAATAGTTAATTATTGATTTAGTAAATCATTAGATATTTTAAGATGTTCAAATCCGATGAGGTATGATATTTGTATCCTTTAGGGTGTTAAATGTAATTATTAGGGTAATTATGTAGTAAATAAGTAATAGAGAAAAATAGTAAATTTTAAGTTAATTTTGTAAATTAAGATAATTAAGTATAAAATCTTATTTATGATGAATTTAGATATTTTGAAATATTAATTAATGTTGGGAGATAGTAATTAGAGTAATAGAAATATTAGATGTGTATTATGTACATAATAGGTGTAATATATAATATATAATTATTGAAAATATAATAAATAGAAGAAATTAGGATAAAAATTGATATTATATAAATAATAGGAATATACAATAAATCTAATAGAAAACTTAAATTTAGGTAATTATATGAAAAATGTAAAAATTTCTCACATTATTAATAAATTTGGTACACTAATAAGGATTTAAGGGTATCGAGTGGAATAAAACACTGGTTAGGGGTACTTATGGTATTTAGTATACTCGAAAATAATGTGATTAATTTCACATTATAGGTTAAAACGAGTTTCTAGGATTCGTGTATAAAATTGTATTTAAGACTGAACTAAAACCTAATTTAGAAATCGATGCGGAAACTGAATTAGAACCTAGCCCTAAACCGAGAATAATTATAAAAAAAAATTGAGAACCTAAATAATTGGATATATTAAACCCTAAACTAAGGATAAAAAAAAAAAAACTTATAACAATTATATGAAAACTAAGATAACGTCGGCATTATAAGGATCCTTGGCGATGGATTGAACGAGACCCACCTCGAGTAAATAAGCGAGGAGTTAAGATAAGTTGGGATTAATATAGTATTATATTTTGGAGGCTTGAAATTGTACTTGATTGTACTTGTTTTGAGGTAATGATATGATTTTGATTTGCTGCTTGGTTTATATTGTATGATTTATATGAAATAATTGATCACCCTAAACTGAACCTAATCAAATATATGACCTGTAATCATAAATTGGACCTGCATAGCAACCCATTAGGGGAAACCTATGATTCTCTAGCCAAATACCAACCCCTTCAAAAGGGATGGCACTAGATAGCATAATGGGTCCCTTCTTCTTCCTTAGTTGAATTAAGTGACAGGTGAGGAGATCGCGGTAAAGGTAAAGTCAATAGTTCCAACGTAGTCGCAGGAGGAGCGGTGTCTCCATTGCACAAGCTTGAGTTTGGTCGTGAGCTGTTGCATTAACGACAACTTTTCAACTTGAATTAAAGGAGGCACAATTTCTCTAATCTCACAACAGGTCGAACAACGTCATGTAATGGTATTTTCTTGAACATGCATTGCACCTAATGATTTGGTTGATAACCTTATTTATGTTGGTAGTATAGTTTTAAGTCCTCCATCTTGACTTACCGAGCTATGGTTGCTCACATCCCTATAGACATTATTGTAGGTGCTAGTTAAAAAGTGACTTACAACTATCCTAAAGTTAGTAACTGCTAAATCCTGGGGAGTAAGGAAAAACATTTGAAGAATAGACATATATTTTTAAGGTTTAAGCTCTTATTTTATAATTCTTCATCTCTGAATAATGGATTAATTAAGAAATAGATTATGGTGACACATTATAAACATTAATTGTAATAACTGAATTCTAGTGTATATATATATTTTCTTACTTTCTTAGGTAAATAATTTACTTAAATTACGAAGTGTTTACTTAAATTACGAAGTGTTTACTTCAAAGCGGGTTAGATCAGGTTTAGGATAGAGATTGTAACGCTAACTTCTATCTTAGAATGGTTTGCACAGCGGGGCTATTACAATTCTGCCACTTCGGGGTGTGACAGCGACAAGGTCTCTAATTTGCTCAATGTTATCAACACTTGCTTGGGGTAATGAGTCGTTATAGGCAGCGTTGAAACTTTGAGTTTGAATGTTTGAGAGCTCAAACTCGATTGAGAAGACTGCTTTCAACCTAAAAGCAAGTCAGAAGGGGGTCTTGCCTATGGGGGTACAGTTTGTAGTCCTATATCCCTACAAGATGTTGGGCAGCTTGTCGACCCAGGCGCCCTAAAATTGATCCACCTGCTTCTTCAAGCTATCTAAAATCACTTGGTTAGTTGCCTCAACCTATCCATTTGATTGGGGGTGGGGCAATTGAAGTGAAGTGCAGGGTGATGTGGTGCTTGGTACAAAACTCTCTGAACTTGAGGTTATCGAACTATCGGCCGTTGTCTATGATCAATGGATAGGGGACTCCAAACCAGGAGAGAATGTTGTTTTTGACGAAGGACTTTACACTCCTCTCCATGATTCTAGCTACTGTTTCGGCCTCCACCCACTTCGTAAAGTAATTCACAGCAACAATTATGAACTTCCATCCTCTTGACACTTTTGGGAAGGTGCCATAGATATTGATCCCCCATTATGTGAATGACCAAGGGTTCGTCAGGGGTTAGAGGGTGGTGCAATCAATGTAATTGATTAGGGCGTGCTTTTAGCATTGCGAGCACTTCTGGGCTATAGCCTTGGCATCTTGCCTCATAGTAGGCCAGTAATATCCGAGTCATAGCACCCAAAGATATAGGGCTTGGGACAAAATATGATTGCTGTACACTTTGGCATACAGCTCTTCCATGACGCATTTCCCTTCCTGTTCTTGGAGACATTAGAGCAAGTGAAGGCTGACTCCCTTGTGCTATAGGATGTTACTGATCAGAATGTAATTAATAGCGTGTTATTGAAGCTTCCTTGACTCTCTCCTGTCCTCTGGCAATACACCTTACCCCAGGTATCCAGCTTGGCTCAAGTGCCGCTGTGGTAAGTTCCAAAATTTCGACTAAACTTGGAGCTATGCTTTATTCCGGTAGGTACTCTATGAAGATCTTGTTGTCCTTCATCTCAAGCTTCCGTATGCCAATGGAGGCTAGCTTGGACAACTAATCTACCATGGAATTTTCCAGTCAAGGGATCTTTATGATGTCCCAGGAATGGAACTCCGCCAGGAGACTCTTCACTTTCTCAAGGTACTTTTCCATAATGTCGTCTCTAGCTTCGTATTAGCCTCGAACCTCTAACATAGAGTCCGCAAAGATTCATAACTGCTCCGCACCGATCTCCTTAGCCAGTTTGAGATCGGCAATGAGTGCCTCATATTCAGACTCATTGTTGCTAGAAACGAATTCAAACTTGAGGGCATAACAAATGGTAACCTAATGTGGGCCAATCAAAACCAAGCCTGTACCTCTACCCCTTGAAGTGGAGGAGTCATTGACGTAAAGAGTCTATGCTGATTTGTCATCACCTAATGGTACTTTGTCTTCTCCTGTATACTCAGCCATGGAGTTGGCTAACACCTATACCTTGTAGGCCGTTCGTAGCTAATATTGGATTCCATACGCACTCGATTCCATTACGTACTTCATCATCTACCCAAACATATTTGGTTTCTATAGCATGATATGCAATGGTTGATCCTGGTGTGCTTAGAAGTAGGGCCTCAACCGTCGAGTAATGATGACAATGGCTAGTGTAAATTTTTCTACTCGAATGTACCTAACCACAAGCCCATGCAGTATGTAGCTGACATAATATATTTGCTTGTGTTCTCTTTCCTCTACTCTCACCAGCACAAAAGAGAGTATCCGATTGCTTTTGGCTAGGTACAAAAATAGGTCCTCCCCTTGGACAGGCTTCGAGAGGACTAATGGGTAAGCGAGGAAGTCCTGCAGCTACTAAAAAGCAGTGGTGCACTTTGGAGTCCATTCAAAACCCTTTGGGTTTTTGAGGATTTTGAAAATTCAACACATCGGTCAGCACTCTTCCAGATGAATCTACTTAGGGTAGCCACCATGCCAGTGAGCTTCTGCATGTCTCAAACTGAGGTCGGAGGCGTCATTCCCCTGATGGCTATAATCTTCTCATGGTTGGCTTCAATACCTCTTTATATGACCAGAAAACCAAGAAACTTACCAGAGTCGATGCCGAAGACATACTTTTAGGGGTTCAACTTCATGTCATACGTACGCATTCGGTCGAAGGCTTCTTGGAGATCCCTGACATGATCGGTCGGCTTCTGGCTCTTGACGATCATGTCATCAACGTATACCTCCATGTTACGCCCTTTCTGGGCCTTAAACAACTTCATCACCATTCATTGATAAGTAGCCCCCAATGTTTTTTAGTCCGAACGGCATCATAGTATAATAATAGGTACCATAATCAATGATGAAGGAGGTATGGATTTCGTCCTTTAGGTCCATTTTAATCTAGTTGTACTTCGAGAAGGCATCCATAAAGCTCAGCAGAGCGTATCGTAATGTAGAATTGATAAGCCGGTCGATCTAAGGGAGAGGGAAACAATCTTTAGGCCAAGTTTTATTGAGGTCGGTATAATTGACACACATGCACCACTTCCCATTCTTCTTCTTAACCAATACCATGTTGGCCAGCCACGTCGGATACTTTTCCTCCCTCACGAAGTTAACTTTAAGCAGCTTATATACTTCTTCCTCGATTGTGGCCAACCTATCTGGAGAAAAATGCCTCTTTTTTTGTTTGACAAGCTACACTATAGAGTCGATGTTAGGGTTTTGGGTTGCTAGGTCGAGGGAAATCCCAAGTATATCCGATGCCGACTAAGTGAACCTATCTGAATTTGCCTACAGGAGGGCAATGATTTCATCCTTCACATCAGCTGAGGTCTTAATCCCGACTTTCTTAGTTTAGTCAGGTGAGGCACCAATCTGGACATCTTCTGTTTTTTCTCTAAGCTCGCCCCTCTCAGCTAGCTTCTCATATGGGCTTATTTCCAAGGCAAAGACACCATCGCCTTTAGCTACCCTGATATATAGCTTTCATGAAAGCTTTTAATCATGCCTACATACTTCCACCCCAATTGGTGTGGGGAATTTGGCCTTCAAATATAAGGAGGATGTGATCATCCTAAATCCGCTTAAGCTTAGTCTTCCAAAGAGTACATTGTAAGGGGAAGGACAATTAATCACAATGAACTCTATAGGGCGTTATGCTACATGGTCATCATTGCCAAGTTTCATATCTAGCGTAATGATGCTCTGAGCTCGGACCATGCTGCGGTTGAAGCCAATCAAGTTATGGTGATATGGCTTCATCTTTACTGGCAACTTCTTCCTCATCCTCTCATATCTATGGATAAAAAGTATATCGGTGGAACTACCAATGTCCACCATAATCTTCAGGACCTAAAATTTTAAGATCCTCACCCCAATCACCAAGGCGTCGTAATGGGGTGTGTCAACCCCTTTAAGGTCATTATCGGAGAAAGAGGTAGAAGTATCTAATTTCTGTCTTTTCTCCCTTACTGTTAGCGCCTCTGATTAGGAATTAATCAAGCTGCTAAGGTTCGGCCGATTCCTAGTGCTCAGTCGGCTCCTAGGGTGTAGGCTCCCTATGATCAAATTTATAATGACATTGGGGGCATGATTATTGCGGCGGTTATTATTCTGCTCTGTGTAGGCATCCTCGATCCATTGCCTCTGAGGTACCCTGTCAGTGTCATCATCCGAACGATCATCATTTCTCCGATGAGCTACATATTCATTGAAGAAGCTATGTTGAATGGCGTATTCGACAACGTTCTTCAAATTGAAGCACTCTTTAGTTGTATGTTGTGGTCATCGTAAAATTGATAGTATTTATCAGAGTTTCGACAACTTAGGTTTCCCCACATTTTCTGCAGCCTTTAGAGCAAGTTTTAGTGCCTTACTTTGGAATAGACCTAGGCTATGGGCCTATTCGAAGGCATATATTAGGTGTAAACGAGAGGGGGGAGAGGGTCATGCTCTTCTCGATGCTTCTTCTTCCTAAAGCTCTCTCCTTTTGGCCTGCTTAGCATCCTTCCACCGAGGCAATCTTTTATAGACAATTTTTACTTGTATTACTTTCTGCCTGACCTTTCTCAATCGGTGTTGCGCTTGGCATAAATGTTCTTCCTACTCAATGTACTTTTAGGCTTTGTTCCAAAAGTTTGGTAGGGTCTTTTCCTTGCTCTTTGAAAGCAATCAAAAGAAATCTCCAAAGGTCAGATGCCGACCTGTACGGCATGGACAGCGACTCCCTCATCTTACTAAGGGATCTCGACCATAGTGTTATTGAACTAAGCTATGTAATCGCGCAAGGACTCACCTTTACCCTAACTTACCAAGTACAAGGACAATATGTCCTTAGACAGGGGCTACTAACCTTGATGTGGAGGTTAAACTTCCTGGCCAACCCATTGACAAAGTTGATCGAATTGCCGGGAAGGTAGTTAAACCACATTCGTACTCCTTTCCTTAGCGTGCCTCAAAAGGCTTTGCACATTATAACATCCCCATGACCGGAAAGTTCATGAAGATGTGGAAGTAGAGAAGATGGTCATCGAAGTCGCCCGTGCTGTCATGGTAGTCCAAGGATAAAAGTTTGCCGTTAAGGGGCAATGCTTCATCCTAGACACCCTTGGTGAGAAGGGTCTTGTTGCTAGAAACCAGCTTGATGTTGCCTGCAAGCTTGCTCCCCTACTACTCGGAGAGCCACCTTCCTATTGCACGAAGCTCATTCAGGTCGGCGTCATCTACCGGGTGAGCTCATCGTACGACCGAATGAGCTTAAACTCCTTGCAAGTCAGCTTCATGCTTGTTACTAGCCAAAGTTTGGTCATAGGTAGTCGTAGATCTTGCTAGCTACTAGCTCAACGGTGGATCGAGTTGCTGATCCCTTCCATTCTGTTGTTGTTGCTTGATGTTATCTTGGCCATTGTAGGCATCTGAAGCTTCGAGGTAGTAAGTTTGTATGCTACAACGCTCCGCCTCACCAGGCGAGCACGAAGCTCCCTGTTCTACTTAGTATACTACTTAACTAGGCACTCCATGTGCTCTAAGCGCTCTTCTAGTACAACTCTTAAGAGAGGTCAGTTGCCTCCAAGTTAATTGTTCACCAACTATTAATTTGCTTACTCGTCATGTTGAGGTATGATATAGAAAGGGTTGATGTAAGTTATGTGTTTAGTGTGTTTAGAATTTCGGGTGTAAGAATTCTACTTCCTATAGACAACGCCAAATATTGTTTCTCAGTTCTTGCTGGTAATCAATTAAGGTTTGCACATATTGAGCCTACAAAACAATGCACAGTGAGGGGATGCCAAAGGGTTATCCGACGTAGCCATTCTGTTACTTAAGTTAGCAATGGCCTTTTGATGGAGTAGAATACGTAATACGTAGGTTTAGAATGCAGAGTTTGTAGAGAGAGTTACTATTGGGCAGTGGCTTAGTATTTATAGTAGAGTGGAGTGGAGCAGAGCGGAGCCGGCAATTGAAGATTAGTTTAAGGGAGAGATCTTCTCCCAAAAGTAAGGAGAGTAAAGCTGTCATGCCTGACAAGTTCCTAATATTTAGGATATGGCTGTTTTATCCTTGTCTTGTAGATAATGGCCGTTGCAATACTTCATGGGCTTGAGTTGTTCCCAAGGCCTACGAAGGTGAACTTAGGGTGACAAGGCATGGCGAATCCGATCAAGCTTGAGTAATCCATGCCCAAAGTGCCTTGTCAATAGATACTATAGGGAATTAGATAATGGACTCTTCTTTTCTAAAAGTGTTAGGATCTAGGAATTCGAAAAACTCTTTTCTCAGCGGAATTTTTTTTATTTTTTCTGAACAAATCTGAATCATTAAAACGTCAGCGGATTCACGCATTAAATTAAATTGATATGAGATTAGATGTTTAACCTTATGCGCATTAGTGATGCGAATTTGTAGATGTTGCAATCTCATGAGCTCCCTCTATGGTATCTACACTCGAATGAACACACTGAATAGATTGTAGTATGCTAGTACCAAAATCAATTGTAGGAAACCCTAACTATATGTCACGTATCACTCTATATTTTTAGTCTGTAGAGTTTCTTTACGGGTCTAATGTTAACAATATAACATCAGCATAATCCTAATAGAAAGTTTTTAATATCTATGTATAGACTAGCGAAAATATCTTCTATAAGATATTATGTAATTGGTGAGATATTAAATGATATTAATAATATTAAATATGTTATTTATTATTTTTGACCAAAAATACTAAACATAATTATTTTTCATTCTTAAATCATTAAGAATAATAAATATTTCAATACTTCCTACTAGGCTTAATCAAAATAAACCCATAGTCTATTTTGTTCCTTCTTTGTGTGCAACCATATAGGTTCACTTAATATTAATGGTAGGCCTAAACTCCTTTCAAGCCTACAAGACATAAGTGGCCTCTAAGAAAACATTATTTCTACCCAAATTAAGCGAAGATTGACTAATCCATAACTTATGTCATAATCCTTTTGTTACACGATATCTAGTTGAACATAAGGCACAAATAGTGTCACCTTTATATTCTTCAACCTTATCATTTCTCAATCTCTAAGTAAACTAATATGATAAGTGACATTAATCATACTAATCAATTTATTTGAGTACGGCAATGCATTTCTCAACCTCACTTATCGAGGGGCCTAGAAATATTTATCTCATAATGAGACGGACAAATCCCATCTTAATAACTTATCTCCTTCTACATGATTCACACTATGCCCATTCACAACCTTTATAATTATCTAGTTAAAGATAACGTTTGATTGAGTTGAATCATAATGTTCCTCATGTTGAAATCTATAGTGATTTCAAGTCTAAGGATGCAATGACATCGTTATAATAATAATCACTTATGACATTAATTCATGTAGTGACCTCATAGCGGGTTGGTCTAATACATAGTTCTCTAATATGTATCTATGAGTTTGATTTGTATCTTTATATAAATAAACATCCTATGATTATCATCAAACCTCATACTAGATTTAATTCATTATTGTCCACACAACAATGAGCATCTATAGATATTTAGAATAATTATATGATTATTCAAGGATATAATTATAGAGTAAACATGTAAACACTATAATAATGATTACCTCTTAATTCATAAAATATAATAATGATAATATCCTATAATTAACCTAGGCCATAATCACTAACAAAAATAACATATACAAAGTCACTTTAAAACTTATACTCTACATCTAAAACCTAAATACTCATCAATAATGTTATCTTAGCTAAACTTCATGGAGGGATCAATCAACTCCAAAGCTAGAGTTTACTTGAGCCCATCACACTATATGAATCCGAAAGCTCCCTCTTTAGCATAAGCTCATCCAAAGCCTTAGGTAAAGGGATTTCATGCCAAGTTTTACAAAAAGTGTTGGCCTTTGATGAAAGACTTTGTAGTTACTCTATCTCAAAACATTTTTTCCAATTGGTCAATCCCTTCTAGCCTAACGAAACACTATCAGTTTTAATTCCAAAATAGCTAGGAGCCAACCAATTAACTCTTTTCTAACCAATAATCCTTTGCAACAAAATGTATAAAGCAATCACCAAAGCACTTTTCAATAGACTTAGTCTATATCTAAATGATATCATACCTTTAACCTAGTCAAAGTTTTCTACCTAAAAGGAGTGCCTTTAATAACATCTTATTGCTCCATAAAATACTACGTTCGCTAAGATCCAAAAAAGGAAAAAAGGATTCATGACTCTAAAACTTGATCTCAAAAAAGCTTTTGACCATATCAAATGAGATTATCTTCTATGTGCACTCAAAGTCTTAAAATTTCCTTATCAATGATCAAGTTTATAAGATCGTGCATCTCACCAATTTCCACATAAGTGGTGGTCAACAAGAAATGCTTGAATCTTTTCACCCTAGAAGGAGAATAAAGTGAAGCAGCCTCCTATCCCCTTATCTATTTATCATGGAAACTTGTAAAAATTAAAAAATCATCAATTAAACTTACTCACCTATTATTCGCTGATGACATCTAGCTACCAGTTGAAGCCACAACTAACTTAGCAAAAAAATCCTAGAGACACTTGAGTCCTTCTAAGAGTGGTCCGAATTAAAAATTAATCATGATAAATCCTTTATCTTTTTTTTTTTTCACCAAATACACAAACCCCCCACCATGGAGGCCATCTCCAAAATCCTAAAACTAAAATGCAAAACTTCAATAGGTAAATACTTGGGTTATTCAATACAAAACAGACTTCAACCGAAGTCAAAAGACTTTGAAGAAGTGAATAAGAAGACTCACATGAAAATATTGGAATGGAAGGGAAAGCTCCTTAGCACGACAAGAAGAGTCATAAATGCCATCCCCATATACTATATGCAAGTTATGCCTTTGCTCGAGAAGACAATTGATTCTATTGATAAGGCAACGAGAAATTATTTTTGGAAAGGAAGCACGAAAGAAAAGAAAATTCATTGGGTAGCTTGGAGTCAAGTGTGTTTAACCACAAAAAAATGGTGGATTGGGCTTTCTTAATCAAAAAATCAGAAACAAAGTGTTTGAAATGAAAAGAGCCTGGGCACTCCATAAAAAACATAGCTTATGGAGCTAATTTTGTGGAAAAAAATATCAAAACTGCATTAGAGATAAGGACTTGTTAATCGCCACCTCCTCTTCCCCTTTATGGAAGAGCTTAGTGTAGGGAAACAACAACCTCCCGCTTATTGCCAACCAAAACTGGGTAATGATAAGACTATTAGTTTTTAATAGGATAGATGGCTAAATGCCAAAACACCAAGGGAACTCATTTCAGGCTCAATAGGAAAAAAATAAAGAATTTCCTGTAGCAAGAGTGTGGACGTTTGTGAACTCTTGGAATGATGAGCTAATAGGATTTGAAGCCTCTAAACTCATAGTTGAAAATTTTTGTCCATGTTTGCTGATGGAGAAAGCAAGAGACAACTACGTAAGGATTGAACCAAACTTATCATTTGATATATATATATATATATATATATAAATCTATTTAAAATCGCTTTATAACAATGATGAAAAAATGTCATCACGGAGTTATCAATGGATATGGAAGCTTCACCTCCCATTCAAATTGCAAATGTTTGGATAGAGGGCATGCTCAAATAGCCTACTTGTTGCTATTACATTAGCGCAAAGAAATATAAGAGCATCACCCCGTCCTAGGTGTTTAGAAGCAAATAAAGATGTTGAGCATGCTTTAGTCTTATGTCCACCTATTGCGGGATTTTTGCTATACCAACAAATCTTGGTGGAACATGTACAAATTCCAGCGGCATGGATCAGGCAACAATGCACTTTTACAAAAGATTCCTTATCAACTCCACAAACACCAAAGGAAATTATTCTAATCTTTTTCTTATGGAAATGCTAGATTCAAAGAAATAAACTTTTCTTTGGTGGAGAAAATATACATAATAACGTGAATGACTTGGTCACAAACTGAAATTCTTGTATTATGAAAAAGAAAACTAAAACCTGCAAAGTAGCAATTGCTCTCTTTACAACAAAACCTTCATCAATGGATGCCTATTGTTCACAAACCAGTGATCTTTGAAAGTCTTATGACAAACTATTTGCAGAAGATTCAAAGTTACATAAACCACAAGACCCATTACTCTCGATGGTTTTTGTCCATACATGTTAGACATTGTAGATGGTCCTGTGTAGACAATCTAATGTAAATGTTGTAAAGTCAAAGACCGTGTCATTTAGGATGGCCAGCAAGAGAAAGGACTACTCAATCCAATGGCAAAAGGATGAAACCTGGAATATTTTACTTAAACGAGAAATGAAACTAGATATGACCCATAACCTGAACCACCGATAAAAGTCAATGAAACCAGCAGTGATGGTTAGACAAGGGCTTAGGATAATTTTTGCTATAGGAGATAAAACCCATGATTAAAATTTGGAAATTGCAAATCCCACCAATCCAAAGAAATAGCTTGCGAGGATAGCTCAAGGACAAGGTAACAAGAACTAGACTTCTCGCAGCAAGCCCCCCATTGCAGTGATGTATTTCGAATTCCTAGAAGATGATGAAAGATTCTAATTGTATTTGCTTTAGTTGCATAACTAAAAGCAATTAATTCTATTCCAAACATAAACCATTACAAGTCTAATTTAAGGGAACCCTCATGCTTACAATGAAATGCAAGTGATTAGAAAGGGACCTTAAAATTGTTAGATGGAAATATAAAAAGGATGAATACGTCCTCTTCTAAGTCATGGATTTTTGCTGCTACTTGATTAGCTGTAGCATTTGCTTTGTTAGGCACAAAAGAAAACTTTGTCTCTTCAAACGGTTATATCCTTTACCTGCAAGCATTTGCCATTGTGCAAAATTTACCGTAGCAATCCATTTAGACTTAAGGAAAGCGACAACGATTTAATATCTATTTTTTTCGCAAGAGAATTTAAGTGAGCTTCAATATTAGTCTATCCTATTTTTAAACAGAAATTATTTTCCTATAGAACAACTGGTCTATTTCGATCAGTTAGTTCGAGAAGATAATTATTTTCTTCTTGTCAATCTTGTTCATTGAGTATGACTTGATAAAAACGGTGTGCTAGTTGTAGTGTTGTTTACTAAATCAATTGTCGTAAAAAGTGTTAGTAAAGGCACGATCTTCCTGTGATTTTAAATGAATAAGTTACTTGTCAAAGGATAAAGACATGACATCAGGTTCAAATAAAGGACAAAACCTTTTAATAGTTCAAATAAAGATAAATGCTATATGTAAGTAGTGTAACTAGAAGATAACATCATGTGAAGTAGTGGAAATAAAGGATAATGTTACTGGCAATTGAGATAAACTGTGTATTTGATGTATTATGTCATCAAGACCTAAAGCCATTATACTAACCATTTGAGTAATATTTATCTTTTATTTGAATTGTTAAAATTTTTCATCCTATTAAAAAGTTTTATCTTCAAATTGAACTTGATTTTAGATGTTGATTCTCTAATATGTAATTTTTCAAAAACTTTACTATCAATATATTCACTACAATTAATATGCTCTTGCTCATTTGATTTATATTGTCCGATGCTTTATTAATCAATTGCTTGATAAAAATATGTACAAGATTCTTATAATCATATATTTCATTGGCGGACTAATTACAATATAAGAGCTCCTATTATCTATATTATATTATTAAACTAGATGGACCTATTTTGATGTCCAAAATATTTTCTTAAAAGTTGTATATCTAATTATTTTTAATTAAGCATAGGTATTAAAAAACTAATACAATCAAAATGATCTTTTCAAATTAAATGGAAAGGTGGTTATATTATAGTTTCCTCCCTCAAGCCAACTTCATTGAGGATGGTTACATCTACATAGGTGCATAAAGCATAACTTCTCTTATTTGAACATCCAATAAAAGATTAGAGTTATTCTAATATCTCTAATGCAAATACATTCTCCACTAGTATATAATTAATAGAAGATAAATAAAAAACTTTCAAAATAAAAAATATTGCATAAAGCTAACAAAATTTGGGTCGAAGGAAGAACAAAACCAACAAAACTTAGAAAACTGAGTAAATGTCTAGTAATAGATATTACATATGTAAAAAAATTAATGGACATAGTGAAAAATATACAGTCTCACTTTATCCATATATATATCTTTATAATTAAAAACTTTAGAAGCTTAAGTAATCGCTATAATTAAAATTGTTATTTTGACCAACATCAAATATTATTTAATAGAAAAACCAATATTAAAATAATATTATGAAATTATATATAACTTATATTATAAATAAAATTATTTTTCCTTATAATATCCACATCTAATTTCTCTCTCTCACCCTCTAAAACTGCACTCTACTTTTTTTCTCTATCCCTTTCTTCTCTCTCTCACTTTCTTTATCTCTTTTCTTTTATAATTTTCAATAAAACTCCTTTTTTTTCATAATTTTCATAATTTATTTTATTAATATGATTTTTTTAAAGAAGTCATTATAAATAATATAGGTACATTAGAAGTAAAATTTGTAATGGTTAATACAAAATGTTTTACTATAACTTAAAATAAATATATATTTCTTTTCTTCATTAGATAAAAAAGAAAAATTTTACACACACATCGCAAAAGTACTGATAATTAGTATATTATTAAGGCCGATTGAGATTTAAATAACTTAATTATTTATTATTCCTTAAAATTACCTACTTCACCCTAATATGATACAATTCAACAAAAATACCATTATTAAAATAAATTTCTTAAATTATAAATAGCATTCATTATGGATAAATCTCCTTTCTCTCTCCCCTCCCTCCTCCTCTCACCCTACGTTTTGCCAGGGCCATTAACTATTCCTGTTTCCAGAAACTGTTGCTATCCTGAACGGCTCCTTCTCTCTCCAACGTTTCCTTTTCCTCTCTTGCCCGTCTTCCAAAAACCAATCTCTGGTCATTTAAACCCTGCAAATCTTTTTGTCTAATCGAACGCACACTGTAAATATCACATATACGCTCTCCCTTAGGCATAAATTTCCAAATTGCTTATGTAGTCTAGGGCACGTGGGTTAGTTATTTATTTATTTTTTTCCTGTTAAGAGAGAAAGAAATTGATTCTTTCTTTGTCCGGACTTTGTTGCTTCATTTAATGATGAAATTATATAAAGCCATGGTAGATACTCAAAACCATCGCTAAGTCTTGAACTTAAAAATTTCATCTTTTATATTTCATGATTCTGTTTTTATTATGTTTTTATCTTTAAATTTCATGTTATTTGTTATATTGTAGCTTTAAAGTTAATTCTTTAACGTATTTAGCACAGTTGATTTTTGAGTAAGAGTACACAAAAAGTTATTCATGTGAACTATAGATGAAATTGATAAATTTTAGTATTATGTTATCAATATCTTATTTCTAATTGGAAAAACAATTAAGGATTGGGATTCCAATTTACAAAAAGTGATTTTAACTTTTGATTATTGATTATTGTTCATTCGTCGGTGCAAATCATTTAAAGATTTGGTAATATTTTGAAACATTGATCTAGTTCAATTTACACATGAAATTTCATAAAAACTTGGTGGCACCAACATCTCTTTATTGGTGTTAGATTATTATCCTCATATTCCTCAATCAAATCTCTCGAAAAACACGATTTTAATTTTTGCATGGTAAGTTTTATCATATTCAATTCTGGTTCGAATGTATTCATCTTCTCATACATTACTAAGAAAAAAAGAAAAAAGAATTGCATTCGTCTTAGTTATTGTATATAGATAAGTGCTGTTGAAAATTACAATTAGGATTTTGTGTTACATTTACAACTGCTTGACTTATGTTATGGTGTGGATCAAAGACATGCAACAGCATTCTTGCTTTTGTCTTGGTTCCTAACAAGAAACAAATTCCAACCATTGCAACCATTTGATCATCATCAATAAGTTAATGTTTTGGTATTTTTCTTTTTGAAAAGAGAAAATAAAGTTTGTCTTTAACAAATTTCAACTTTAATATGAGTGTGATTTATTGTTGCAAATAAAATCAGATTTTAAACTCATGATGAGGAGTAAGAGGCATCCATTTGCACTTGGTACCATCAAGTGTAAAGTTTTAGTCTTTTAAACTACAAGTTTCAACCTTTATGTTATCTTGGTTTATTTAATATAAAATTTTGTATTTTTTTTGTTGTTACTAGTGTTTTTCCCCTTCTTTTGTCCTTGACATTCATTTATTATGTTAATTCAAAATTTTTTGTTGAAGTTTTTTTTTTATATGTTCGTTCAAATTTTGAGTTCTATTGTAGATTAAGCATTAAGATAGACATCAAGGTACATACTCAATGGCATAGGTTCATGAATTCATGTCTTTTTCAAGGGTTTTTCGATGTTATCCCATGGATATGACCCCTCCATGAGAGCAAATGAGGGTATTTTAATTTGATTAGAATTGGAAAAAGTGCAATTGTACTTACTTGCTTTTGCTTGAAAAAAAACTCACTTTTGTAGTTTTTAATTTATTTTAGAATAACTATTATTTATTTTAGTCAAATACATACACTATAATGCTCAATCATTGTTGTATATTCAACTTTATATACTTTAATTGTGATTCAATATCTAAATATCATCAATTTCTTTCCTTAATCTTGATTATTATTAGCTTTCTTCTCCGTTAGTCATTCTTTTTTTTTTTTAGTCTCATCTCTTAATTTTTAGGCTTATGTTAGTTAGAATTCAACCTATTTTATTTACAAAACATTTATCATATTTCCCTAAGTGTGATGATTGCTTAATTATCCGTGTTACATATATTTGTATCCAATTTCTCCTTTTTGAGAAATTTACACAAATGATATTTTTCTGAGTAATAATAATCTTATTTAGTTGCCTACGTCTATTCACCAACTTCTATTTATTTGTTTTTCTTTACTTTTTGCTATGCTTGCTATTTAAAGCTATCCTATAAGGTAACTACATTTCCATCTGCTATTCAATATATTTTATTTTTGGATATTATTTTTAATTGATTTACGTACCAATTAAACTTTAATTTTTTTTTGTCCTATTTGTTTAAATATTATTTTTTTTTTGTTTTCCTTTTGTTGGAGGAAAATTCATTCAAATATTCATTTGTTTACATTTTTCTTCTTAGATTCTCCAAGCAAATGTTAACGCCTTCAATATGGTAAATTTGTTATAAATAGCATATCTTTAGTGTAATGTTTTATTTCCTCTTTCTAATATGCATTTTTACTAATTGTTTATGATAAGCAAACATGAAGTGGACATAACTCTTATAAATGATATTACTGAAATTTTATATTAGTATGCTACCCATCAAAACATGATATTGAAATCTTCCAACTTACATGACGTAAATATGTTATTGAATAATGAACTATTATTTATCTATATAAAAATCAATAAGTTTGTCAATTATGGCAGCGATCTTATTTTCTCACTATTTTGAAATGTTGTATGCACCATAATTCTATAGAGAGTTTTATGCTAGCCAAATGTATTTGTAAACATAATCAATATTATGTAAGAGAAATTGATGGATGTGAATAAGTATAATGAAAAAAAAAAAAAAACATAGATGGATTAAAATGTTTATTAGCACAAGAAGCTTAATAACTTAATTATTGAAATAAGAATTTTGGAAGGAAAAATATCCTTTTTATAATGTATTGTTTGGTCTCTTTCTTAATCATTGGTAGCATTTCTATTTGTATACAATAACATGAATGTTATTAATTTTATCGTATGGGTTAGGCTAATTTTTGACACGCATCGTGATTGTCCATCTATTTTAACAAATAAGTATAATATATCATCATAATTATATATTTCTTTTCTTAAATGTATTTTAGACAATTTGTGGATTTTTTTTCCTTAAATAATCAATTGCGTATGTAGTTTGATAAGTAATCATTTATGTATTATTTAATTAGTGTTAGTCAAATTTAATTTTTGTACATGTAACGCGGGCACATTTGCTGCTAATATATATACATATATATAGAGAGAGTTTGTTTGAGTTTTTCTAAACAAAGTATAGACATAAAATGAAAATGGTAAATACTCACCGATTGATTAGATTGTGAATGTCCCCTGTTAGTACGATTTTTTTTTTTCTCTCCTTTTCTACTCTGAATTCTGAAGCACTTTCTTTTGCTCAAAGGAAAATATATATATATATATATTCTGAAGCACTTGGGAAGGGAAGCCGTCGTAAGCATTTGGAGAGGCTATGCTCGACCCTGTAGCCGGCCCACTCAATTTTTTGGCAGCCCACTAACTAGATCATCATCTGGGCCACGATTGGAAGCTATTGCTACTATAGACTTGGCTTGTAGTTGAGTACTAATCTACAAGTTAATCTACAAGTTAAGGTCGTCTTAATTTAATGGTATGACCACTTAGTCGATAAGTTAACTATAGAGCTGAATGTGACATCTTCAATACTTTGTTTGGGAAAAAAAAAAAAAAAAGAAGCATAGAGGGTATCTTTCCATATTCTCAAAAAATCTTGCCACCATATTCATAAACGAGCCTTTTTAAAGAAGAAAAAACTGAAATATAAGAATAAAATCTTTTCACTTAGGACAAATAAACGCAATGACATGTGTCGGTTCGGATTCATATCCCTCCCGATTCCGGTATTGGAATGTCAAAAGGACATATTCTGGTGGTTATTTTCTAATGGAAAATGAAAATAGGTATTTTGGTGCATTTGTTAATAAATCAAGTAATGAATAATTAATAGTTTCTTATACATTTGTTCTATGTCAAAGCTTGAAAAGTAAAATAAATTCCTTTTCTTCTTTCGGTGGTATATATAAATAAAGGAGATCTTTTAAAGAATCGCGGTGTTGAATTCTTCCCTTATTTTTCCTCATTATTTTCAAGAAAAAAGAATGTCGATACATCCTTATCAACACTTATCCGACACCTAAGTCGACCTATACACTTCAACGGTATTCTTGAAGTCGCAAGTGGAGGTAAACATAGAGTGGAATCAAATAATATTGTGGACAAGGATAGTTGGGACTCAAAATGATTCTGAAAATAATTTATTTGGTTATTAAAGAGATTCCTCTTTCTCCCCACTCATTCTCATATTCTTACACATCACCAATGAAGGCTTGATTCTTCTGTCAAAGAAAATTAAAGAAAATGAAAAGGAATCTGGATTAAAAAAAAAAAAAAAAAAACCTTATCTTATCATATTCTCAAGAGAAATCAAAAGGATTTGATAGAGACGTTATGACACTCAATATGTGAAGCCCAAAAAATATAAAATCCTTGTTTTATCTTATTCAATTTTTATCCTTTATATTTCAATTTTAGGGTCATCAAATATTAATATAAATATCAAAAGAAAGTTGAAATGTCTTAGAAAAATAGAATTATATATATATTATTTTTTTGCCAAAAAAATAAAATAAATCCATTGGTCGTTTTATTTAATTGTGGATATAAACTAAAGAGAATATGTATGCGGTGATCTCCTCCCCCACATGAACTTTTGCGGAACCTCACCTTACCTCAGTTCAAAGAAAAGATAGCCTTATGCCACCTCATTGTGGTCGTGAGAGACAAGAGAAGGTAATACCCTCTCTCTCTCTCTCTTAATTGTCTTTCTTTGTTAATTTCAATAAAGAACGGATTCTAATTCAATCTAGATCCTATGGATTAGGAGTTTAAACAAGATTTTGTTAGAGCTAACAAGAGATCTTGGAATTTAAAGGAATTCTTAAAAACGATGAGAGACTACACTCTTAAGTTTTTTGTTACATATAGAGTCAAAACCCTATTTGGACTTTTTTTTTCTTTTTTTCTTTTTTTTGCAATAGAAAATTGCAAGATTTTGGATTGGTGGAGTTAGTGTAGGTATGAGAGTTTGTTCAAACCAAGACAAAAATTCAATCTTTATTCTATAGTTTTAGTCACTGAAGAAATCTAATATCTAAGATAGGTTTCGTATTTAAAACTTGGTTTTGCGGTTGTAGAATTAAGATTGGGATCAGTAAGTTTATGAAAGGAGGGCCGAAATTGTACTACGTGATTGGAATAAACAATAAGTATAAATTATGAATCGACAAGACTCAATTTTTGAGATTTGATAAAAATTGTCTCAAGTTGATCATCAAATTATGGATCCTTGATTATTAGATTGAAATTGTGTAAAATTTGGACTGTCAATGGAGTAATCATATGAAATAAGAAATTATAAGTTGAGTTGCGAGTTGTGTTGGGTTTATAGGCCCAAGTCATAGATGGTCCATAATAATTGACAAATAATAAAAGAAATATAAAAAAAAAAACCTTAATATATAAATATATATATTAATATTATAAAAGACAAAGTACATGAAAAATATTTTTTTTAAAGAAAAAGGAAGAGAAATCGAAAAGTTGCGACCGCGATCGAGAAGAAGATCGAGATTAAAGCTCGGACGAAAGGAACGAGTGAATAGCACTTTAGTTTGTCTGGAGCGTTGGAGGATTCAAAATCATTTTTTATTTTATTGTTTACGAATTCTCAACGAAGGAGATTTTATTTGGATGATGTTGGCTTTAAACCTATAACCAAAAGATCTATTGAATCCCGATTAAGATAAAATTTCAATTATTAGATTCATGGCACAGAGCTTTGAAAGATTATTATTTTCATTTTTAGTAAATCCTTTTCAATTGTTCAAGTTGAATTTGTAATTTCACAAATTTGATTTTTATTGCGGTTTTGTTTCAATCCACTATTTGTTGCACTAGTGTAACTGGCAAAAAAAAAAAAATCTATAAGCCCATTATTATTTATAGTAAAAGATCTTACACCGCATAGTTTCATAATTTTTTTCCAATGAAAGTTTTTCACGTTAAATCTCGGTGTTTATTATTTATTTTTATTTTCAATAGTATCAAAGCTAATTGTTTGGCTCAGACAAGATGGAATAAATGCGGCATTTTAGCTCCCATGGCTAGTCATCACTTGTGGAAAGAAGAGTTGGATGATGGCGACTCAGTAGAAAGCCCATGATATAAGGTAAGTGAAGTGAGTTGCAAGCTACTCATGAGGCAAGTTTAGTAGAGTTAAATGACAAAAAGCTCTTAATGAAGACATAAGCAGTTTCCACTGAAGCAGGAGACAAATCGTAAACCAATATGGAAGTGACTTATATGTGAGAGAGAAAGATTACTGGGATATAAGTGTAACTATGTAGAAAAAGGAAATCATATATTGGAAAAAAATCCCACATTAAAAATATAAAATTAAAGTGAATAATATATAAGTAAAAAAGAAACATTAACTTAATATCTTAAGGGTTTAGGATGGATATGGTATCAAAGTCCACAAGTCTACTCCATTGTAAGTTTTCTCCCTATACGTTTACTATAAATTTTGTGAGTTGATTTATGGAAGAAATTTATGAGAGAAAAATTCATCTTGTCGATATGGAAAGGAACTATTAAAAGGATTTAGCATTGGTTTATTTCCTTTTATATTGATGTTCATTATAGAAAAGTGTCTTTTGGAAGATGGAGAATTAAGATCTTATCGAAAACCAAGAAAAAAATGTACATGGTAATCGACAGACCTAAGGAAACCTAGTCATCGAACTTATATGTACGGTCAACTATGGTTGGTTAACCGATTAGAAGAAGGGCGGTTAACTAGTTGTTGTGGATCAATTGATTGACCCCTTATGTGTGGTTATATATATATATATATATATATATATAATAGAGTAGTAATATTATATGGCTATATATGTATATACAAGTCATGAATATAATGCTAATAAATATAAGTAAATATGAGGAAAATAATAAATAGTAGTAATAAGTAAGAATAATGAATAAAAATGATTAAATGAATACATTATTATAGTAAAAAAGAGTAATTTAATAAGCAAGTGTAAGTATAAATATACACATACACATATATGGCTTAGTACATATATCTAGATAGAATAGAATAGAATAAATAAGAAGGTAGTTCTTAGTATTGGATCATATGTAAATGGGCAGGGTAAACCCTAGCTTTAGGTTTTAATCTAGACTAAGAGGATACTAAGCGTAGTTTCTAGAATTACTCTAAAGGGTTTTCCTTAAGATTAGACGATTAGGAATTTAACTAAAACCATATTATAAGGTGATATTAATTTGTAGTTAATTATAAATATGTAATGTATATATTTATTAGATATTGATAAATCATCTAATTCAATAGTATCAGTTACTCATGAGACAGGTATATAACCTTTTGTTAATTGTATTATGCATGTTATGTTTTAGTTAAATAATGAACTCAATGGAAAGTAAAACGAAAATTGCTTGCTGAGGAAATGACAAAATAACTTAAGTGGCCAATTATTTGGATAATCCACCTGAAGATTGATACAATATGACTAGTGCAAACCTTTAAGTAGTCTTAAGTGATCTAGTTAATTAGGTTGTTGATGTTTTCGATAGGATGGTGACCTCGGTGACATTGGGAACTAGTTTAGTATGATAGGGAAAAGCTATTGATAAGTCATATTGGTAAATATGAAATGCTTTTACATATGCTTGTAGTGGACTAGCATACTAATGTCCAATTTAGTACTGTTTGGGGATAATACAACTGATGGTTATGGTTTCAAATTTATGTCGATTTTGTATAGTTATAGTTATGGTTTCAAATTTATATCGATTTTGTATAGTTTAAGAGTTAGGTTATACCAACCTTCATTGAGTCTAGTTTCCTAACTCCTATGACCATAAGATATTGATTGATTGCATTAATTGGATTAAAAATCTAATTATCAAAACAGCCCTTTACTCATATTTTATTAGTTTTTTCTTTTAAGTGGGCGTATCTATACAAACAATTGCAAACAGAATTGTCTCTTTGAACCTTAATGCTAAGGATATCAAAGCATCACGTGAAATAGGGGAAAGCAAATACTACTGTTGGTCAAAGCATATCATAATATCATATTTCAACTGTCAAATAACAATAAAACGACAAGGTATTTTGTGCAGAAACGACGCCGTCGAGTAGGACCCCTCATGTTACTTTACGGTTCTTCTGTTTGTATAATTAAGAAAGTGGGTGTTGTTTATTATGATGTCATTCTCTCCAGGGAAATACGTGACAGATTATGTCAATGAGTGCTAATGTCACTTACAAAGATCACTTTGATATTATATATATATATATATATATATATATTAAAAAAGGTACAACTTTCAAGACATGATTACAAGCTTTGTAACTAAAACAAGTAGATTGGAAACCCTAAAATTTACTTGAGCAACTTTTATTTAAAAAATTCCGTGTATTAATTAGCTATATTGCTTAATAATGTAAACTCTTCTTCTTATCTATATTTTTAAATAGTAGACTTAAATCAACCACCTAAGGTAACACATATGACCAAGGTATTATTGGAAAGGCAAAACAAAATACTTCTAACATTATTTTAGTGAATATTTTTAAACACCCTTTAATAAAGATACTCCTTGAGGTTTTAACCCGCATAAAGATTTAAAAAAACAAAAAAGCAAAGTAAACAGAAATAACAGAATTGGAAAAAGGAAAACAAAAATAAGAGGAGAGAAACGAGAATATGTCACAAAGTTTTTTTTTTTTTTTTTTTTTTTTTTTTTTTTTTTTTTTTTTTGCTTTTCTATACGGAGGAGGGAGCAATTACAATTTCTTTCTTTGACCCGCATAAGCTATACTAATGCAGAACAAGTTCGAACAGTGAGTAGTGACTACTATTTCAGAAAAAGGGAAGAAAATGAAAAGGACCGAGTGAAACGGACAGAAAACCTAAAAACTAACATGATTGATACCTAAATTAGTATGAAAAGAGAAAATTCCTAAACTAGGAGACTTAATTCCAGAAATAAGCCCCCAAGACCACTCCTCTTCCTCTGCCCTAGCTTAAGTATACACTATCCTTTTTTTTTTCCATTTTTTCTTGAACCCAAAATATTTCCTGAGAAATAAGAAATATTATTGTTCATTTTCATGTAGCATGATATTGAAAACTAGAGCCAAAGAGCACCAGCTTCCTTGAGGAGTGGGACCAAAGTGCCATTGATATGAGAAGCCATGACTCTATCCATGGCACCCACAAGTTTCCCCCCAATGAACACCACAGGAACAGCATTGGAACTCCCCATTAGTCTCTTTAGGGCTTTCTCTAACTCAGGGCCACTTGGGTCTTGGTCCAGCTCATAAACCGTAGGGTTCACCCCCATTCCACAAAACAACCTCTTTATAGAATGGCACATGCAACATGTGCTAATGCTAAATATTACCACTGCATTCCCGGATGCCAAGCGTCCTAGCCGGTCCAAGCCATCCGGCATTGAAGCCGCCGCGCTCCTCGCCGCCAAATAGTTCGAGCCCCATGATGACTCGGTTTGATACATTTTGATTAAGCTTATATATGTTTAGGAGGAGAATGATATACTTAAGAAAGAGTAGCTAGAGATTAAACGGTTGAAGTAATGTTTGGGATGGATGGATGAGGCAAAGAATGTTTTGAGATGGGGTTGGTATTTATAAAGGTGAAGAGAGAGATAGGATCGAATAATCCGGGTTAGAAGGGAGTGGAAGGAGAATCTGGAATTTAGTTTTATTTTAACATTCTTCTATCCCGGATTCATGATAAAATAAAAAATAAAAACTAAATAAAAAAAATTTAAATCATTTTTTATATATATAATTTTTTATTATTTTAATTGTCTGCTCAATTTTAAAAAAAGAGAAAAAAAAATTTATCTTTTAATCCTTAATATGTAGATCAAGTGCACTCGTTATCAGATACTTGTTTATTCTTTATACATTTGTGTATATATATATATGTGTGTGTGTGACGTGGTTTTACTAAAGTTTGGTCTACAAGTTGTACTACTTGCCACTCGTTAGCCTCGTGCAATAGGATAGAGATAGAGGTCACAGAGAAAAAGACTTTAGCATATATTGCTTTGCATTGACTACATTGGTATGTGATGCAATATGTATGTATTTTACATTAATTTTGACAAAAAAAAAAAAACGGAAAATAAAGGTACAATGAGAACTAGAACAAACTAGAAAAGACAAGTGAGATATATAGAATCTGGAGAGGTTTCTCAAATTTGTTAGTAGCAAATTTTCAAACTCTCTCACCTAGATTTCTTTGATGTGAGAGTCAAAACTTAATTTAGCAACTCGTCTCTTTTTAAATTATTATCCTTATTTTATTTCTTTCAACAAATTGCAAATATATAGTCAAGACAAAGTAAATCCTCCAAATTCTTAAACTATGATTTCATCTTCATATAACTTTTCAATGCACATGAACCCTCAAATCATTACTAAAACTTTAAAATCATGGGGTGGATATATTTAAATAGTCTGTTTTTTTTTGTTTTTTCAATTATGCTTATAAGTCCCGTAGTTTTATGTAGTTGTTTCGAGCGGATAATTTAAGACATTAATAAAACTAATTCGATTGACCTAAAAATATACAAGTAGAGTCAAGATAATAAACGAAGTCGCTCCATAGACTTGGATATTAGAAATATAATAAAATAAAAATAATATGGTAAAAATAGTGAAAATTTAACTATATCATATATATTATCTATCGGAATTGTATAGAATAGACTCTAATAGCTAATAAATACTTATAGATAAATTATATATATACTAAAAATATTATATGATATAAAATAACATGTAAAGTAATTCTGTATACCCCATATGTAATTTTTATATAATAATATATACCTATAATAATAAAAAAAAACCTGATTAAGTGCAAATTAGGCTAAAATAAACAAGGAAAAATAATAATAAATTCGCTAAAATTAATGGGTCAATTAGATTAAGTAAAATTACGCACATGGAGCTTATGGACAAATCATGGTAAGTGGAACATGGTTAAACATATAAGTTGACACTATTTAAGCTTCAAATTTATAAGAGAGAGAAAAAAAATTCATTTTTGTGAGTTGTAAGTTCTAAAAAATTTGAAACACTCTCCAGTAGTTTGTACATGCAATTTAGGATTTAGGAAAAATTTTAATGAATTAAATTAATCAAAAAGGAAAATCAAGCAAAAATTAAAAAATTGATGCATAACTAAGCTAAGAGGAATACCGATGTCTAAGGAGAAGCTAGAAGTCAACCACCGCCACCAGGTGATAGAGCACCCAATGGCTAAGTCGATTGACAATGGCGTAACTGTCAACGATGGCTAGAGCGACTAGTTTTGATGATGTCTTAAATTCATCTAATTTTAGATAATTTTATAAAAATATAATAATTACCCATAAAATTTTGAAAAAAAAATTAATTCTACATATTTTCATGTATATAACCTAGGAAAAATATTGTTTTGTAAAAATTTAGTAGTTGTAATAAACGTTCTTAAGAAATCAACAAAACCAAACACTTTTCGATATTCAAATAAATAAGTTTATTAACGTAGTTTTGATTCCGAAATTTTTCTACAAACTATCATATGTTTATACTAAAATGCTGTGAAGATTTTTTTAAAAAATTATTTTCTATAATTTTTGTGAATTTTTAGTCCTAAAAAAGATTAAAAATAGCATTTGTGGGTAAAATAATATATTTCTCTTAATGACCTCACATGGATTTTGAGCTCCACTAGTTGTTGAAGTATTTTGTGGTGTTTAGGTATAGTTAGAAGAGGTTCTATTAAGTAGATAAAATCGAGTACATGTTACTTATATGATTCATTTGATGATTTAAGAATTTGAGAAATTGGTGAATAATTATGTGATATACTAGGAATTTGAATGTAATGAAGTTGAGAAATATGGATTGGAGTGCTATTCTAATTAGTTTTTATTGATGTTAGAAGTAAATGGATCAATGAAGTGATTATAAGGGGATCTGGGTGAAAAAAGATGATAACTCAGAGGAGTTTGGAAATGAGTTTTGAACTAGATTAATTTTCAGAAGGTAAGTCAGAAGCAAAAACCTATGAACAAAATGTGAAAATAAGAGATTCAGAAGTTTAGTCAAAGGATAATTTTCCTAAAAAAAAAAAAAACCTTTATAAGATAACAGAGTTAAAGGATATCTCTGTGGAAATAAGGGTAAATGTTCTACTGGATACTGATTCAGAGATTTAGTTAGAGGTAAAATTTGAAAAGAAATATAGATAAAGGATGCTTAGAGGCTAAGTCAAAAGATAAACTCTTAAGGAATTTGAAATTGATTGGACTTAAATGATAGCTCAGAGGATATTACACCAAGAGATCTAAAAGTTAAATAAACTACATGGTTATTTCAAAAGATGCCTTAGAAGATGCTTGAAGTGAAATACATAGGTATGAGCACTTAGAAGTTGTTTCAAAAGGTAATTTGTAAGAAATATTAGGTAATTATCAAACTCAAAGGATGATTTAGAGGATGATCCTGATAAAACTTTAACTCTGATATGGCTTACAGAATAATTCATATGCTTTTCAGTTTTAGAACTTCTCGAATGATTTAGCTCATAAGGTGTTTATAGAAAATCCTAGAGATTTACTAACCTCAGAGATTGAGGTAGAGGATGAAATTTTGGTGGACTTCAATACCTAAGTAGTGCAGAGGATATCTTAAAAGCTTTTTCAGCAAATATTTTAAGGACACCTTAAGTCAAGGATAGTCTAAAAGGTAACATAAACTTATATTACTATTTTAAGTTTCTAATACTTAAGGTATAGGATCATGAACCCATAACTAATCAACTTAATTCTATGATAAATGAGTAAATTAGAAATATTTCCTAAATTATATGTAGAGTAAAGTACTACATCATGATCAACATCAAAGAATTACCTATAAGGATCGTTGAACAACCAAAGTTAGCGAGCGATTGATTCCAGGTAAGTGGGATCAGTACTTCACTGTACTTTGGAAGTATTACTTAAGAATACTTGAAGATCTTAGTATGTGTCTTGATTATGATTGTAAAATAGTTGTTTGTATGTATGCAACGTATGTGCTTGAATAATGTTTTGCTATTTTTGTAGTGTTAGATTCTATACATTGGTAGCTTCATGCTATTGCTTGATTGAACTATGTGAAATTGCTTGACTACTTACAAGCAAATTAACTCAAACTCGACTTAATTTTTAACTAGACATATGTTACAACCCACTATGAGAAAACGCCTAGGAAGTTTAAGCCAAACACGAACCATTCAATGAGAATAGTAGAAATAGTTCTTTCCTCACCCTTAGTCGAACTAAGCGATTAGAAATGAGGTCATGGTAAGGATAGGGATTGTGGTATGAAAGTAGTCTCAAGCGGACTATGTTTCTCTATTGCATAAGCCCCAATTTGGTGATCGATCCGCAAACTGCGCAGCATAAAACTCCTTAAAATCATAATTAGAGTTGGCACAATTTCTCTGATATCACAACAACCAGTCAACGTTATGTGATGACATTTACTTAAACATACATAGTATCTAATTAACCTTATTTGAAATCCTTAGTTGTTTGATAACTGATATAGACTATTGTCTCTGTCCCACTTATTAAGTAAGTTATTACTCACTTCTCTATAGTTGTTTTGCGAGTTTCATAGTAGGATCACCAAAATTATACTAAGTCCCAAAAAGACTAAAGCGTAAGGTCAAGAAGTGAGATTTAAGACTAATTGGCAGTGTTCTTAATATTTATTGGATTTACTAACTTATATAAAAATTAATAGGGTCCTTATTAATGCCCCTTTAGTTTTCATTTGTATTTACCGATACTATGTTCTATAAATCTATGGACTTTTATAAACCCTTATCATATTTTTTTAGTAAAATTATTTATACAATTTGTTTTCTTCTCAAACTTTAATACCACAGTGTTTATTTCAAAAATTATTTTAGAAAACTTTACGATAGGTTAATACCAAACAAATAATGAATTGAACGACTCAAAGCAGTGGAGTGGTAGAAACCTAGTGTAAGCTATACATGCATTAGTAGCTAAAGGAGCTAACTTCTGATTTAAGTTAGTTTACACAATATAACTGTTACGACTTTCTGATTTGGGGAGTAACAATGCTCAAATGAGCATAACTTTTTATTTAGGAAGAATTTTTCTTGTTATTATATGTTTTCAAATGCTAATTTTCAAGTCTAACAATAAGATCATTCAGGTAAGCCCAGTTAATGTCGTTTGGGCTTGAAAAACGCCTTTTAAGGCTCTTAACCAGCCTTTTATATTTTTAGCGATATTTTAGGCATTTTAAGGATTCTTTTTACATATAAATAGCTTCTTTTTTCGCTCTCTTATTTTCTTTTTGAACAATTATTTAAGAATACTAGAGATTTAAATTTCTTTCTTTGCATTCACTACATCAAATAATCAATATTTACGATATTCCTTGGAATTGAAGGTTATATGCATACATTCTCAAAAGTAATAGAAAGGTAAAGTTATTTTGAAAATTTAGGAATATAGTGGCACTTACTAATAGTTTCCATGGTATATTTACAATGATCGCTTTCATTAATCTTATGTTTATGAAGGTTGATAGAGATTAGGTACGAAACATAGTTTCAAACTAAATTTGGTTATGAATGGATATTTATGTTGAATTTATCAACAGGATTATTAGGTTTAGTCATATAAAAGCTTAAGTGTAATTTTTTTAACCAATATTAAGTTGTAGATCTCATACTTGTAATTTCCCTTTTACTTCTCCAGCACTTCCCTCTAAATAATATAAAATAGTGATATTTTTATAATCTACCCCCCGCTATCTATTCATTCATTTTCCAATCAAGTATTTCTCCCATTAACCTTCCGTTATTATATGCCATACATACAAAGTGGTGAATAAAATCATCATTTATACTTTAAAAGCAATTACTATATGTTGGAACTTTATTAATATTTATATCGACTAATTAATCCATGTAATATGTCAAACTATACTAAAATTTATATCGACTAGATAATCCATGTGATATGTCGGTACAATAGAATTTTACTCTCATTGTTTCTTAAACATTATGGCTTGGTACTTAATTATATGTCCGTTGCTAACTTTTGAGCCTATCACTTTGTAGAATGCTTAATTCATAGTCACCAGGTTTCACATCATAACAGCCCTAATATCATGTTGAGTTTTTATTGAAATTATACCAGGTTTAGTCTGTATAGAAAGCTTGATTTCAAACTCGAAAGTGTATACTTAACTAACGTTTATATGACACTATAATCTCTTATATTATGGTCTATTGATAACATGGAGTAGGATATTGATGTAGAGTAATTACTTCTTAGGAGTACACTATATGAAAGTAGTCTTTGGTTGAGCTAAAATTTATAGGAGGAATAAAATAGGATTTACTATGTGCCATGCTCTTTTGAATTTGTATAGCAAATGATTTTTCAAAAGGTATTTTAAAAAAAGGGAATAAGAAGAAGAACTTAAAAGGTTTAGATTGCTCCAAATGAGTCTAGGGTGGTGTTTGGATTTGAGAACTAGGGTTTTAGTTCAAAGTTATTATTTTCACAAGATTAAAGGGAATCGATATAAGTTAAATATTACATCGGATTCATCGTTATTCAATGTAAAAGTTTGAATTTATAAATTTAATATGGGTTTTATATTTATTATTAAAGATTCCCCCCTTATTTATAAGTTGGGATTTTGACTCCAATTAAATGGAGTAGTGCTTAATTAGATAGAAATTGAATGGCAATGTAGTGGTCCAAATACAGAAACTGCTTTTGCTTTGATAACACGCTAAGGATAACTTCATATTCAACAAACCTAAAAATTTAAGTTTGTGTATTAGGTAGGATTTTGAGATTAGCGAGTAAGCATAGAATTTTTATTTCTTGAGCTTGCCAGGAGCTATCAATCCATGTTTTCATGCCTTGAAGTATCTTTTATGCATACCAAATGTGTACACTTTACCCATATCTTATAATTGCTTCTTCATTATTATCTTCCTTATTTAGCATCGAAAACTTTTCAATCGATTTCCACAACAATGAAAACAAAAAAAGAAAATCAAAGAAATAAATAATTGCATAACCAGGAAGTTATTCCAATAAGCCGTCATCTATAAATTCAAGATGACTAATTGGTTTCTATATAGCATCACATAATGACATGTTCTTTCCAGCGATGATAATTGTTTGCAAATATAAATATATCCCGTAAAACACGTTGACATTCCATAATGATTACCAGGGTTCCTAAACTGTTTTAAATCAAATTGCAAAAACTCATAATCATCGTACTATTCAAATTGATCAGATTCAATTTACAGATTAGTGTTAATTTTATATATATATATATATTTATTATTTTCATTCAGATAAGCCTTTTACTTTTTTTTTTTTTCTTCTTTTTCCAGCATAAACTCAAGTTGATTTTAAGAAGAATTGTCTTTTACCCTTTAATTCCTAGTGAAACGTGGGCAAGTAATGTATAATTTTTTATATAGGAGAGGAGATGGGTCCAAGAGAATGAAGGTAAAAATTAAAATGCGCATGATGATTCATGTCAAAAGGAAGAACAAATGTGTCTGAGACGCACGTTCCTTCTAATCTCTATCTTTCTTTTCCCTTTTCTTTACAAACAGCCGACAACAAGGACGGAGACAGCCGTCTCCAAAACCATTTTCACCAACAACTCTCTCTGAAAAAGCCTGTCCTCCATGTCTCCTGTATATCTCTTCTTTTCTCTCCTCTTCACCATTAAATAATTATATCATACTACGCTATATATGTACTATCTAAGATTAAGAATACTGGAAATAAATGAGGTTTTTGGTGCACTGCATCTTTAAGATTAAGAATATTATAGTCATCTATGTAATTACAGCTATGAAAGTGGTATCTAAGTTACAACAAATGAGGGAAGATTATTAGGTGATATCACGATATATGAAACCATCTTTAATAAATATGATACAAATAGATCAAATTTTAATATAAATACATAGATTCTAATAACATAATGCGGAAAAGAATTTATATATTTATACCATATTCGTTATAAATGACTTTATAAGGAGCCATTCATACGCCACTTCACCCAAGATATTCCACAACTGACGTATACGAAACTTGTCAAGAGTGGTTTTATAGATACATTGTCTACTATTTCTTAATAAATGGTAACTATCGTATTAAAAAAATATACTTTTCAAACAATCATTCTGGTGGTTTATTTAGAAAACCAATGATATAAATGTGGTATCCACTAGTATATTATATAAAAAAATATTAATAGTTTATCTATAAAAAAAATTCTTAATAGCCAACATCTTTTTATGTAATAACCTGTTAGAAATACTTGATAATGAGATTATATATATAATATTTATATTAAGTAAATTATGCTTTATTTTTCTTAAGACTCTTATGCATAGCTTTGCTTTTCTTTTTATTTTTTGGCCAACCATGAGAGAGAAAGAATTTGATTTGTGATTTATCCTAATAGAAGATCAATAGTAATATCACTAGATTACACCCATTTCAACCGTAGCTTTACTTTTAATGACTGTCGTCTTTCCCACCATTAAGCAATAGGTGATTAGTATTTGACAAATAATGAGAAACTTTTTAGTGGAAAAAAGTAACCATGTAGAATTTCTTGTTTTAACTCTTCATCATTTTGCATTTATATATCTAAATTTAATTGACATAATAATCAATGAAATTATTGATAAAGTACTATTACCTCTCACAGTATCAATAAACCATTTCAGCCAATTATATATCAATTTGAGCAATGGGGTTACTAGTATATTAATTTATGGAGTTATACTAATTAGAAATGCTGTAGTTGAAAATTCAATTGATTGATAAGGCAGGCACAATGAAAAATAAAAGTAGTAAACTCTGACATTATTCCTTATACAAATCATAGCACAATATTGTCCAACAATAAAATACTAAAAGCCGCCCCTGCTCCGAAGATATTATGATGAAAAATGATCGTTTTATCTCATTTGAGTTTTCAATTTCGTAATCAGAACCCCTACCCTTCTTCCAAGTTTGTCTATTTCAAAAACAGGTAAAACTTAGGTCTTTGGAACTCGATCTCTAACAGCCACCTTCACCCTAATCTTATGATGCTTTCATTATATTCAATTTAGCCAACATGAATTAAATTAAATTTAAAAAAAAAAAAAAAACTCTTTCGTAGCATTGAACTCAATAGTCAAATGGGTATAATTTTGGCTTACTAAAAGTTTTTCTCATTAACTACGTACTACTATTCTTGTTTTACAAAAAAAAAAAAAAAGAAAAAAAAAAGAAGAAATACGTACTACTATTCATAATATCCAATAAAACTTACAAGGTATCAAAACAAAATATTCATTTTTCATCTTTCTCCTCTTTACTGCCTAGAAATTTGCAACAGTAAGTTTTTTGCATATTAGGCAAAAAGTCAAGTTATTTCTATTTATCCAAATGTTCCATGAGTAAAATGAGAAATAACAAGCCCGATGGGATTTACGTTCTCTTCTTCCAATTTTGATGACAAGCAATTTTGTTTAATCCATCCCTCAAAATGTTTATTAGATGATATTTTGAACACCTGATCAGTGTTTTCCGAAAACCAAAATTCCTTAATCTTCACACGATCTTGTAAAATATGAGAAGCAGTTTCCTCGACACCATTGTAAAACTAACAAATATTTTGAATGTTTATATCCCTCCTCAATGATCCTGCCTTAGTTGGTCAGGAATTATGCAAAATCTACCAAATAAACATTCGTATTTTACTGTACTTTAAAACGCACGGTCAAAATTTTTCATAACCAACTTCAATCTTCTATCAAAAGGTTCTTTGAGTGGCCAGGAGGTCGAATGCTTCTTTTCATCATTGATATCTCTCAAAGGGAACTACAAGTTTTAATTAGATCTATATAAGTGGGCTAATTGAACCATTTCATCTTGAGTTGCTTAATAAGTGAGTTAGAATTTTAGGTTAGTCTTATCTTAATACAGGTCAACTTGTCAATTTACAACATTAACCTTTTTATATAATTTACTAGATCAGCTTGCTAAGACATTTTTTAATATAAATAATTTAATATTATAACATAAATCCGATAAAAATAAATATTATTGTTTCAATTAAGATTTTTATAAAAGAAATAAATTTATATATAAGAGAAAAGATTTACGGTCACATTAAAAATACTTTTGTCAATTGCCTTGTGTTAACTTTATGATAAGTATACAAGATACATATGCCAAGAATTAAATAAAGTTTTCTTAAATTAGTTAGTCAGATATATTACTCTTTAAAGGAATATTATTTTCTTTTTTTCTTTTCTTTTTGGTTTAGAGTTTTGTTTAAAAACAAGTTAGAGACTTTGTTAAATTTTTTTTATTATTTTATTTTTGTTTTATTAAATTTTTGCTAGTTTATAGGCTAGCTCGCCCATAGCAATTCGCCTAATTTTTAAAGGGGTTGAAACTTTCAATCTTAACCCACTATTTTTTTCTTTTTTTACCAGTTAAAAGGACTAATCTACTTAGCACATCTCATTTGTATAGCTCTGCTTTAATGTAGCATATTAAATTACCAAATCAATCCATTTTCCTTAAAAAAAACTAAGTTCTTTTTTCTTGGCCCAATAATGAATAAGTTAATGATGGTACTATGTAAGTTTTTATATAATTTAGTTTAAATCAATAAATTAAATAATGAGAAACTAAATTATTAGATCTTCTCTTGTATGGTTATTTTATGCTTTTTAGATATCTGCGTTGAGGGTGCATCACCTCTAATACTATTAAAGGAGCAAATCCAATTAGGGGAGTCTTGGTGTCTTGCATAGTTTACTGTAATTATATATATTATATATAATTAGAAAATGAAAAAGTTATAAAACTTACAATTAGGATACAAAAGTTAGGATAAATTTCAAAAAAGTGACCCACGTTTTGGATCTCTTACAAAGACATTACCTATGTTTTTCTTTTTTCTTTTTTCTTTTTTTATACAAAAGAGGTGACCATTTGCTGAAGTTTCCTTTACAATCAGAAATTATTAAATCATTAATTATAGATACGGAAACGTGGCTACATTTTATTTGTCCAAAAAATTAATTAAATAAAATAATATTGCTAAATATATTTGTTATGATTTATTACAAAATTACATAAATTAAAAAAAAAAGGAAAAAAGAGATCACAACCACTTGCCAGCCACCCCCTCTTTTTTAATTCTACATTTGTTAATTTTTTATAAAATTATACAAATAAATATATTTATTTAATTTAATTAATTTTTTGCAGATAAATAAAATGTCACCATGTGTCCATTTTTATTATTAACAAAAAAATAAAATAAAATAATATGAATCACTTCTTTGTCAAATAAAAAAAACACATGCAATGTTTTTATAAAATACCCAAAACACGAGTCACTTTTTTATAATTTTCCCTAAAAGTGACAGTAAATTGGATGTATGAAATTATTTGGGATTGTATTATGAAAATAAATATTTGTTATTCCTTAATAAATGAAAACTATCACATAAAAATTTGTATCTTTCAAACAAGTTTTCAAAAGATTTATTTACTTTATTATTTATCTTTTTTTAAGTATCCGCTAATAACACATATATCCAAATTCGCCAAGATCAGCTCGAATTTGAGGGGATCCATCCTTGCAATTGCACGTTTCTCAGAAACAACTGCAGAAATATTCTTGCGTTGGCTATTCAACTGACAAGAGAAGTAATGAATATTCTCCATTATCTTCCGGTAAATTCCATAATTAGCTTGTTTATATCGGATTTGGCGGTTCCTTTACACCTTCATATTATATAGATATATATAGCTAGTTTGATTATAATTATACATATATGTATATATAAAGCACTAAGATTGAAAAGGTAAATAAAAGTGTCGAGAGAATATGGTATTTCTTTCTCCTGTAACGTGACTTTCTATGTAAATAAGTAAACAACATATTGTTTCATTAAATATTTTGAGAAGATCTTGCTAATACATGTTTCTTTAATTTAAATTTTTTTAGCTAAACATATTATATATTATTTGTTGGGTGAGGTGGATACAAACCTAGTCTATTTTGTTGAAAAATAAGTATTTATATTATCAAAATACAATGATTTTGACGTTAATTTGAAACTTTAAAAAAAAAAAAAAGAGACAGAAAATCTGCAGGAATATTCTGTTTAACTACGAGTGGATTTAGTTATTAACGCGGAAAGATATTATTCCGTTGACATCAAATAATTATAGGACGGCTAGGTTCGAGATTTGAGCCTTTGAGGCAAAACCCGTAATTTGGTGCTTATCCATTGCAAATGTAAGACATGCTTTCTTAAAAGATGCTTATGGCTTTGGAGCTTATAAAATCAAAATCTGATCTTCTCGTCGATTTTTTGAAAAAAGGGAACAAAGTGATATTTGCATGTCCTATCTTAATAGATTAGGGACTCGAATCTCTAATCTGAATTCTGATCAGGGATATTACGAAGTTAAATAAATATAGACATGCGCACGGAGCTTCGATCCCGTCCGGTCCAATCAAACGCGATTGGTTGTAGGGTTTTCATAATTATAAACCGTGCCTAGTCCATCGAGAACTAATTCCATGCTAGATCCTTGGATCTTGTAGTTCTAATCAGTTTGATTCACGGTTTCAAGAACTAACCAACCATTATTTTAAAAAAGAAATCTCAATCATCCCTTTGTGATGTTTTATACTAGATAACATGTTAGAAAATGATAATTGATTGGAACTATCTAATTCGAGTGCAATAATAAAAAATTTCGTTATTATTTAGATTGAAAAGATTTATATTGGAATACTATTCCATTATAATAAAATACAAATATGTTGAAAATAAATGAGGCAATATTAGTACTTTTATGTAAAATATAAATACATATCTATAACATTAAAACCAAAAAGGGAGGATTTAATATCTTTTTCATTATTGCTAATTTACTTATTCAATATATTAATAGTTCATATGCTTTACTTTTTGTTAGTTTACAACACAGGTCTTTAATATTATTTCATCATGGTTATAATTATCATTCACCTTTATAGTTAAAAAAAATTATAAAAAAAAAACACTAATTCTATTCTATATATAATATCTTTTATATTTGATACTATTATTATTTATTACTATATTTAAGGTATCATTCTAGGTTATCAAACTCGTTAATTTATGTGAAATCGCTAGAGGATTGATAAAATGGACATATAGAAACATAAGTTTCTACAATTTATGTAAAATAGCTTTAAAAAATTGTGAATATGTTTATAATAATTGTTCAAAACTTGAAATATATAATAGACATTGGAAACAAAGAAATGAAGAAATTAAGTTCTTTTTTCATAAAAAAAATTCTTAATAGTATATAATTTAACATGTACAGAAGAAAGACAAATAAAATCGAAACAAAACTTTTTCCATTATATCTTGTTGAAAAAAGGCTATGAATTAAAATGAACCAAATGTTTCAATTCATTTTAAATTATTGATAGTATAAACTGAAATATATAGTTTTCCTACCATTGGAGCTAAAACTTGAATAAAGGCTATGAATATAAAAAATAGGACTAAGAGAGAGGGAAAGAGGAAAAAAAATTAAAATAGGATAGAGAAGCTAATGTAATAACCTAATAGTCAATAGCTCGTAAAACCTTAGTTATATGTTTTTTTTTTTATCACATTCAATTCATATATATAATCGGTAAACTTGATAAAAAACATAAGTTTATATCGAATTTATATATAAACTCGAATAAAAATATAAATTTCTATACGAAAACGATTTTACATACGAATTAATTTAAAAGAATCATAAAATTGTAAGCCACTTAAATCGCATCAATAGAATCATGATTTTAATAACTATGATATCATTATTATTAATTACAGTAATTATATTAATTTGTATTATATTTAGTGTTTCATTGTCTATAAAAAGATAAGCATGTTGAGGATCATCTATTTTCCTTCTCTCTTAGCAAAATATGTTATAATAAGAAAGAGATTTAAGAACCTTTTTTTATATAGTTTATAAATTTTAAAAGTTAAGAAAATTATACATGTTGTAATTTAATTCAAATTATTTAATTTTTTTCCTCCTAAATTAAAAGTTTAGATGAATTAAAACAATATGTTAGGAATAATGGGCTAAAGTTATATGAAAGTTGTTTCCGCGGATAATTATAAAAATTCAACCCAATTTTTTTCTTATACCTTCCAAATATCATTTAAGGTGATTTATAAAATATTATCAATAAATTTATGTTTAATACTTTTATCATTTCTTATAAAAAAACGTTATTAATTTTTTTTTTTACATGCATCGTGGATATATTATTTGTTAGTATATATTTTACAACAAAGAAATACAAAAGAGTTGCTAAAATTCACAAGTTGTCACCATTTGTAATGTTCATATTTTGAACACGTTAGTCATCTTTATTGGATATTCTCGTCATCTACTCTTGCTAAACAAGAGCAATAAGATATCTCCTACATACACTCTTTTCCTTTCTTGAGGATAAGATCTAGAAAATCGTCCTTTTGTCCCTCAATACTTTGAAAAATTTCATATCACAAGCTCCAATGAAGGTAACTAACCATGTAAGGGAAGTTTTCACCATGCAGTGTACACTTTAACAATTGGGTTTTTAAGAGAATTACCTATGTTTTAGGCATCTTCTAATGTTGATGGTTTTATAAGATCCCTCGATTGCATAAGATTGGAAAGGGGCAGCTCACTCATGACACCATCATAATGAGTTACTAACTTTGAAGGACGTTCTTGTGGACAAAAACCTGGATTATATGGTTTATTATTGTCTAAGGATAATGTTTCAACAAGCTACAAAGCTATAAACTCTAGTAAGGTATGTATAACCTAACTCGAAGTGTGTATTTGCTAACTTAAGTGTTTATAGGCTAAAAAGTAATGAGAAGAGGGCTATTATTCTATATCATAGTCATCGATTGACTTAAAACTCCCTCAATAAGTGATTTAAGGTAAGGTTAATTTTTAAGAAATACAAGACCAACTGTAGCATATACATGCTTAATAGGAAGATACTAACTTTTGTATCCCTTTGGTAAAGGAAAATATCCAATAAAGACACACTTAATAGTCTTATACTCAAGTTTATGTTTGTTTTGTAAGTTATTTAAAATAAAAGGTATACACCTGAACATGTTTGGTGGAAGAGGATTTAGTAATTGCATCTAGGGATATGACTCAAGAAGAACACTAGTAGTAGTCTTGAAATTGAGGACCTTTTCCGAGACATGACTAATAAGATACTTAGTAGTTAATACTACTTCTCTCATGAAAGTACTTAAAAGACAAGATGTAGATATTGTTAGTCCAGCAACTTAAAGTAAGTGTTTATTTTTACATTGAGTAGTTCAATTCAATTGAGGAGTGCAATCACAAGAACTTTAATGGACAATCCAATTATTGATTGAATATTGTCTTAACTTATTTGAAAAATAATCCTTTCCATTGTTAGTGCAAAGAATCTAAACATGTTCTTAGAATATGCTTGAGATGAAATTGTAAAATGATTAGTATATTGGGGGTTGTTGTTGATGATCAATCACATGCAATGCTGGTACAGTCACTCTTAAAGAAGTCTTAATCTAATGAAATGTAGAAGGATGGTATTAGATAGAGGCGTAAGAGGAGGAAAAAGCTCATTGTTTCGTGATGAGCGTATTATGACTATAGATTAAATCCTATGTTCTTAAGTGTTCTTGATATGATTTTCACAAGACAGTTGATTTGATCTTCTATAAAGTCATTTGGGTAGAGTAACAATGTTTTTCTAAAGCTTACCAATGCTTCCAATGTTCCAAATGAAGATAAGAAGACTCGTATATATAGATTTTAGCCCTTGATATCAACCGTTAGAAGAAGTTAAGATGGATGAACTAGATGAGCCGTTGATAAGAATCATTGAACCACTTCCAGTGATAAATGATTGAGATTGAAGCCTTCTTTCCTTATATAAGCCATGTGCTTTGACTTAGGTTCGTACTCTGGTTAGGCCCAAGCCTTCATAACTTTATAAGGTTTAAAGAAGAGGATGCCTATTTTCTTTATAAAATAAGCCCATAAGTTTATTAAAGCTTTAAGGGCCTATAAAGGCCAAATAAGGCCCAAATGAACTACCTTTTAAAGGTCTGCTTTTTATGCACGAGACAATCGAGCAAGACCGAGAGCAAACAAACCAATTTAGCATCCTTATTCCGAGTCTATCAAGCTAAATCTCCTTGAGATATCACTAATTGGGCACAATTTTCTAAGCTCTATCACTAGCTTATTAAACTAGTCTATGGTATTAAATTAGGGATAAAAGCTCAATTACCAAAATAACCCTCTACAATTACTATACATGGAAAATGTCCATTTTTTTCTTTAAGGAGAAAAATCCAACAAACCTATAAGTGATCATTAATAAAAGTGGCAAATCATTTATACTCGGTTAAGATAAAGTTTGAGTTAAATCCTAGATATCATTGTATACTAATTGAAATGGTCTAGAAGGTCTATAAGGTTAGATGTGATAAGAACTTTTCAACAATTTTTGCCATAATGCAATATCCACGCTCAAAATCATTAAACATTTTGTTCTTGAATATATGTGATAACTCTGATTTTAAACATATTTCATATGGTGATTTTATAGTATTTTCCTCACATTTTTTGTTTTCTTTAAATAAATTGATACTTAATTGAGTAAAATTTTGATTTCTAGGTTTAAACGCATTCTAGGATTGAAAACGAAGAAAATGAATCAAATTTCACTTAATTCGGAGTTCAAATGAAGAAGTTTTGAAGTTTTGAAGTTACACAGTTTGGGACATGACCATGTCCCAGGCTGTATCCATGTAGGGAAATTGGCTAGGGGCAGAAAGTTACACAACCTGAAGACACGGTCATGTCCCAGGTCGTGTCTGGTAAAGAAAACGAAAACCTTTTGATACACTATAAAAGGACAGATTAGGTTTTCACAAGACATAACAGACATTAGAGAAGACAAGAGACTTGAGGAGAAGGAGAAGAAAAAGGCGAGAACAACACCGCCTTCAAGATCGGAGAGATTTTTCATCAATTAAAGGGGTTTTTCATGTTTTATTTTATGTTTTTAATGGAACTCGTTTTTTATTTCATTATGATAGCTTAGAATTCATGTATTTAAGATTATGGAACCTAGGATTTCATGTGACTCTTGAGTTGATTTATAAATTTCAATAAAGTTTCTATCTTTGCTTGATTCAATTATGTCGTTTAATTGTTAATTGATATTTCTAGAATATCAATATATGATATTATGCATGTTGATTAAAAAATTACATGTATAATTAGATCTTTATATAATTGAAGAGAATTACATGTATACTTAGAGATAAGATACATGTTTCTTCTGGAAAGTTAATTAATTGTGTGGGAATTCATTATATATTAATGCAATTCTAAATTATATTACTAAGTGAAGAGATTCCGGTAAATAATTTAGGATTAGGGTTAATATGTTTGAGAAAGGTATTAACTTTAGTTGTGAATCCCTCCGGTCAAGAATAATAGAAATTGAATTAAATATATTTTAAGCGGTCACATGTTAAACACTAAGGAAAATAATTCCTAAATACATTATTACTTTCTTGAAGTCATTCTTAATTTTATCGTTTTTTCAATTGCTTAATCAAGTCTTATAATTAAGTTAGTTTGTTAATTTTAGTATTTTTAATTAATTCAAATTTTCATAATTTTCCAATTAGATAATAAAGTTAAGGTTAATATTAGTACTCGAAGTCTCTGAGGGATCGACTCGGATTCACAACCGCTATATTAGAACTGATAGGTGCACTTGCCTTATATCAATATGTAGATATAAACGTCACAACTATGAAAAACTAAGATGTCCAAGACCTTTATGCCATAATGTAACATCAAACTTACTATAAATTGATACAAATAATTTAAACTCTAATTTTTCCTTAGATTTGGCTCTTTTTCCACAAATATAATAGAGGCCATTTATTCCTTTAATATTTCCAATCATCCTCCTTGAAGACTAAACATGCAAAATATAACACCCTAGGAAAAAGTTATTTTTACAATTCATATCCTTTGCTAACTTACCTATAAATAACAAGTTGAATTTAAGCTTACGAACAATAAGGTACCAAACAATTCTAAATTTTCCAAATAGATAATAGCTTTCCCTTATTATATCCATTAAATGACCAGCAAGAACGTATGAAAGTGGAGTGGAGTCGGTACCCCTTGCTCTCTGAGTGATGGTATAACACTAACTACTACTTTCGAGCCTACTCTATTCCCTTTGAATAACTCTAAGGGTAAACCACCCATTCCAAACAAAGTAGTTGAACTTATGTTGAATAGGGAGGAAACCATGATGATCCTTATGTTCAACCTAAGAAAAATATATAGACAAATGAAAAAAACTAGCCGAAGGAAGAGAAGCAACAAGGTATCTTAGATTAGGGACCTATTGTTGGTAAAATTACAATGACCTAACAAATAAAATAGTTTCAATCAACATAAACTACATAAACTATCTCCTAAGTAATTGGTCCATATAAAGTGGTTAACAAAACGAGTGAATTCTCGTATATCTTGGATTTACCTACTGATACCTCTAAACAATCCTACATTCTACGTTTCTTAATTGAAGAAGTGCATAGAGAGCCCTCATTATCTTATTACTAACCTTTCAAAGGTGGAAAGAATTATGGTCCTTAAACCTTAGGCTATACTTAATTAGAAGATAGCGAAGAGAAGACCTATAGCAAACATTATGGTATTAGTAAGATGGAAAAGAAAACCATTACTCAAAACAACTCAGGAATTAAACTTAAATTTACTTTGAGGATTCTTGATTTATTAATGAGAACAAAGAATTTTGGAGGGGAGGGAGATGAAGTAGAAGGAACACTAATTAGGATTTGTTAAGGGAAGGTTCGAAGAGAAGAGTATGTCTATTAATGAGGATAAAAGTAAAGTGGTTGGTTTTTTTACTTATATCATGTCCTTAGAATTGGAAATGGCACCATTTAAGTAGATTTGAAGCCATAAGCTATTGATAGAAGTTATGTGCACGACTTCAATGTGGAAAAAAAAAAAAAAACAATTAAAGGCATGATACTCTACATGTCTACGTATGTGGCTTACAACTTCTAGCAAGATTCTAACATGTTTATAATTTAATAGAACAATCGTGTGCTTACACTACATGTCCACTTATGTGGCTTACAACTTCCAACAGGATTCTAACACGTCATTTATAATTTAATAGAACATTCATATGCCATAATTCTATTAAAAGTAAATTGAACATTATCCAGTCAATAAGTATTGGTGTTGTTAGCATATTTACATAATTTAGTTAGTAGAAGATAATATTAGTTATTTAGTTAAGCACATAAATAGAATATTACGGGTGACCGTTGCCTATATGGGAATATTTTTTAGTTGTGTAATTTGTTCCTCGTCATTACAAATACATGAGGTAATGACACCAAAAAGGAAAAAAAAAAAAAAAGAATCGATAAAAAAAGAAGAAGAAACATTGTCCCTAAAGCTTGCACTGCAAGCTTCTTACTCTACATTTAAAGTTAGTCTCACGTTCTACAATTTCCTATTATTTTGTACCATTTTTTATCAACAAACAGCCACTACTACCAATTATATTTATGTAAACCCTTCCTACACTTAACTCTCACTCCTAAGGTTATATTTGACTTATGCATTAAAGCAATGGTTCGAGCTTAAAACTAAGCTTGTTACTAAACCTTCCATAATATATCATAGCATTAAACAAATATTGAACAACTAGGAACTGCCAGTAAATAGTACATTAAGATTACAAAAGTATTAAGAGCATGTGGTTGAATCCATATACTCTTCTTAAGTTAGAAAAGTTTTATCACACTTAAGTGCAGTTGTTCAAGTTAATTGTTGTATTCATTCTCTAGCATAAGGGATAACACTTGACATTTATATACTACTCTTGAAATTCAAATAAAAAATAGATAATATCATGGTTTACATTTTAATTTTGTCACTTTTTTTTTAATTTTACAATTGAAATTTTAACTTATCTAATTATATATTTAATTGAAGATTTTGTTGTTACCATTTACATTTCAGTTAACTTCAACTCATACCTAAGGTTGCCAATGGGTCTTTCAATCATATTTTTTTTAAATGAATTATAACCTATTGTTTTATAAGGAGCGATAGATGGCCACCTGTTTAGAGCTGTCTTACTCCTTTAAAGTCGTCGATGACTACCTCATTGACTAATCATACTAATTAGACTGACGGTATTAATTAAAGTTAACTAAAATATAGATAATAATAACTAAATTTTTAATTAAACGTATAATTAAACAATTCAAAAGTTTAGATTTATATTTATATAAAAATAATAAAAATTGAGATATAAATTATAAAGTTGATATATATGTCTAAAAGAACATCATGATGAAGGGTTCATGTTCTTACAGTGACCTATTGGCCTTTTCTCGGGTATAACACTCAAACTAATGAAAGCTGTCTTCTGGTGTTGTTGTGTAACTAAGGTGAAGGAAGTTCATAAAAGAATATCATTACTAAAGATAATTTCCCTTATTAGCGATTTTGGATACTTCATGCGAGTAAGTGTTTCTTTTTTCTCTTTTTTTTTTTTTTCAATTTGTTTCAGTAGTCATGGGATGCGAGTGTAACTAAGATAAACTATAGCTATTTATATTTCGGAATAATATTAGGACGTTTTTTTTTCTTGAAAAATCAAGGGAAAGGCAACAAATTCAAATATACTTTTTTAATCGGTCAAAATTTTCCCAGATAATTAAGATTTCTTATTTGTTGAGAAAAGGAAAGATGTCTACTGAATATTATAACATTATTTTGTTTGTTATCCAGTTTATCGGTATAAAAAAATTCAACCATCTATAAATAATTGAGTATTCATGTGTGTGCATATTGTCTTTTAACGTAAGAAGATATGGCGACACCGAATTGCGTGTAAGGGATTTGATATTTTTCTCTCTTGACATTTAATTAATTTAGTTTTTTTTTTTTTTTTTAAGAAAGCTGAATTGTTCGTCTTTTACGTTGGCTTTCCCCTATGAAGCAACCGTGAATTAGGGTTCATAATTTTTATACAAGATTAACCCAAACGCGTATATGAACACTACGAGACAAAAGTGATATAATGCACGATAAGAAAAAAGCAATCTTGAAATGAATAAACATTACTATATTATAAACTAAATATGTATGATTTATTAAATTTTATATATTTTGACACTTATATATGAATTCGATATGAAATAAAGTTATTAAAAAAAATAAATAAAGTTATGAAAAAAAAGGAGTTATATATATTTAAAGTTGGTAGTTCATGTTCCTATGTTATATTTAAATGGGTTTGTACTTAAAAGATTTCAATCCATGAAACAACTTATTTATTAATCTTGTATAAAAACCTAAACCCTATAACTTAACTCATTTAATAAACATATCTCACATCTAAGTTGAACTCATTTATCAATTAAAATGTTAAAAATAAATTTATAAAATACTTATAAGGGCAATGGAAAAACGGCAATAATAATATTTAAACTCTATAAAAACAAATAACATAACATCTTTATACTTAAGGTAAAATTACAAGCAGACAAAAGCGATAGTGAAATAAAGTCTCATCAAATATAGGAAATCTAAAAATTTAAATTACATAATATCACTAAATTAAGTAGATTCATAACTTAAATAAATGTTACGACTAGTATTGATTTTCAAATTCATTACGTTGTTTATCAAATCTTTAAAGGAGATAGTAAAAAATAATCACAATGGAGGAAATTAACATTTTGAGGTAAATTCAACCAATATTTTGAAATATTTAAATAAGAAATTAACATTTCACAAGATAGATCATATAAGGAATCAATATTTTGATAAGTTTAAATAAAAAATTAATATTTTATAAAATGATTTAAATAATTTTATGAAATAACTATTATATTATACTTTATAATAATTGAATTACTTATTTAAACTATTTTGTAAAATATTAATCTTTTATTTAAATTCTTCAAAATATTGATCCCTTATCTAAATTTATCCGAAACGTTAATTACCTTCATTATAATTCTCTAGAGACAATTAAATAATTTATATATGAGTTTATAACATTTTATCTATTTAAATTATGATGTAGCAAGAAAAATATATAGTTAAAAATAATGAATCATGCACCTTTAATTGAGATATCTAATTAGAAAAAAAAAAAGAGAGAGATTTGTACAAATAAAAAAATTGAAATATATATTATGTTTTGTATTCAAATCTAAAAGTTAAATATAAACTTAAACATAAATTTAAATAAGTTCAAATGAATCTAACTCATTAACATAAATAACGTATTAGTTTGTGTTTTTTTTTTTTAATACATAAATCCATTTGAAATGTTATATCATGTTTAGATCTCACCGATGGAGCTCAAAATCTAGACACATCCCAATGTAAAGTTGATTTGGTTTTTGCTTTTCCCTTTTTTCCTTTCAATAGAAGGGAACTGAGTCTTAGGAATGATGGGACATAAGAAGCAATAGTAATTCATGTCAAAGTCGTACATGTCCCTCCATCAGCATGACAACATCCTTTGCTTGGACGTGCTTGAAGGGCTTAGCTTATAGCTTTATTGTCTCCTTTTGCCTTTCTGTGGGCAAGCGTACAAATAATAAACATAGGTAATACTAATCTTTGATTATTGAAGCCACACATAATGCCTTCCCTAGGAGTAGAAGTAAGCTTGTCTATAATAATCATTACAAGGATATGATTATTTCCATCATCGAATTTCGGTAAATTCATAGTAATCGTCATAAGTTGCTGAGGAACCGCAGGTTACCTTTTTCGCTCTTAATGTGGAAGAGTAATGGCGTACAATTTCCCACGTTACACAAGTTCAATTAATAACACGACTTTAAAGATGAAAATGCGATAACACAATATAAGATACAAAAAATATGATTGAAGCATATATAAATGTAGTTAATATTAATTAATTAGTTATTATCTCTGTTTAATCTTTTATATTTTTTGTTTCAGAGATTCCATACGGAACAAAGTACAAACCTGATCTACAATCGTGAATTACTGCCCTCGGAAAGAATGAGGGTTATAATTTTTCATTAAAATGATTTATTAGCTTAATCGTGATAATTAAAGTTCTTTATTAAACACCCATTATAGGCGTGTTTGAACAGACTTCCTTAACATAGCCTGCTTAAGTTTAGTTCCTCAAGTGTTTCGAATAGTTTTCGTATCTTTACAATTGGAAGGCTAAGATATATTGTGTTTTCATACATTATTATTAATGTGTTTGCCTGACAGAAACCATTATTACCCGTACCCAAAATCATCAAATGTTATCTAAATAATTTCCAAAGGGTGCATGCATTACCTATTTGAGAGTGAGGAACGAAGGCTGCAGGCAGTAGTCACTGATTGTAATTATTAATTATGAGACTGAAGAACAAAATGCAGATTTAAAATCATGTTAAGACTTATCTTATAAAATATTCATGTAATATATATATTCTTCCTTTATAGCAGATCTTTTTTCGAACTTTGTGGTTCAAGTCCCTTCAACCCCTTAACCACTAAAAGAAAAAACTTAGTATTTATATAATCTTTTATGGTAATTATGATAATATTTGACAGCTATACGATTTTAATTCAAATATATGTTAAAGAAAGTTTAAAAACTCATTTTCCACAAAACACTCCTTTTATATATATATATATTTTGTCATAACATCTGAACACAGTTGTATAATTAGAGTCCTTGAAGTGGGTCGGTATTTGACCATCTATCCTGAACCTGAAGTGTTCATATCTTAATATGATATGTGATGAAACTTCTCATACATTTGATTGAAAGATTTAACAAATATTATTCATAACATGGATGTACATTTCGGTATATAATTATTAATTATATTTAAACATATGGTAATATAAGTGATAATTGTTTTAGAATCATCTGTTTTCATTATCATATATTTAAATATAATTGATAATTATAGTTATATGTACAACTTAAGATGTTAGTAAAGTTGTTAGGAGTTAATAAGTCCAATGGATTTAACGTGTGGTTGCTACTAATTATTCTAGCAGCATTACTAATTTTTCAAACGCCATTACATTACAGGAAAATCATGAAAAAAAAAATTAAATTAAGAAATACGAGCAAATTTATTAACAAAGTTTTTCGTAACTTTACTGACAATTCAAAACATCCATGCGTGTTGCAAACTTGAAAGAAAAATTCCATTAGTTGAGCAAACATACAACTTCTTAATAGATTTATACAAAGAATGAAAGGAATGTTAGAAGATTTATATGAAATGTTAAACTTAGTTATGAAATAGCGGGGATTTTCTTGTTTCAACGGAACGTTAAGAAATTTTGATAAGCAAACCTACGAAAAACTTAAAGCATAGTTATTATATCAAAAGGGATGTAAAGATACTAGTGGGCGCTTGCCCCGGCAGCTAAAAAATTTATTTTTTATATAACCCTTAAAAAATTATTTTATTCTAAGACATAAATGTATAACATCAAATTCATTTTATATATAAAATTGCTTTTTCTTTTGAATCCAGACCACCCATGCGAAGCTCTAGAAATAGTAATAAAAAACACTCCATTTTACTAATTCAATGTTTTGGGGTTCATAATTCTTAGGAGAAATTTATATATAGCGTGGAAAAGTGGAGTTAAAGACATAAAATATGAGAGGAGTGGGACATGGAATTATTTTGATTTTTAACAAATATTTTCAGAAGTGGCATCTCGTAGTTACTCATAAAATGAAATATATTATTTTTATATACATTTAAGACACTAAAGCCACTCCAACCCCTTTAATATAATAGAAAATAAGAAGAATTACAAATAAAAAAATGGAGAGAACGAATCAAATGCTAGGATATCTATGATTTCATTTCCAGAAATAGAGTGAAAAAAATGAAGGACTACAAAATATGAAGCAAAATTATGCTCTTTTTTCTTTTCTTTGTTTTTTTTTTTTTTTTCCTTCCATAGGAAGCAGACTTACGAACTACAATGAAAATTTACGAGTTAATGGGAAATGGAAAAATTGCTAAGATATTATGATTTTCATCCAAAAGTGATGTTATATTAAATAAACAAGACTTATAATTTCCTCTTAGTATTACAAACTTTAAAGAGGGAGTCATGAAGATAAAAACTTTTTCAGATATATGTGATAGAAAATGCAAGAAAGCTATATATTAAAATAATTCTAATTATTTAAAATTATGAATTAATTATATTTATTAGCAATATTGTTAGCCCAAGTTAGCCACTCAGGGACATGACAACTTAACCTTATGCATGGCATAGATTATATATGCTCCGAACAGGCCTTCGGGATAACACTCAATGCCGAGGTTTCACAAAGCAGGGAAATCTGAATTTAATTTCTTTTAACATTGCTAAGGAAATGATACCTAAAATTACGAATAGTATATGACTGACCACCCTTTTGTCTTTCATGGCTTAAATCATTTCGTAGGATTTCCTATCGTAATATTGCTTCAAAAGAAGCTAAATGGCTTGTACTATCAATTATAAGATGCAATATGTCACGGTACATAAATTGAAAGGAGGAGAGGTATTCAACTCGGAATTATAGTGAAGTAAGTATATCAGCTGGTGATTTCTTTATAGGTTGGATATTCTGTTAATGTGGGTTTTCTTTTAGCAAACTAATTGAAAATTGATACAACTCTTCTAATGATGATCATGGCAAGTAAAAACCAATTTGATAGCTAAGTCTCTCCTAAATATATATGGAGGTAGTAACAAAACCAAAGGACACTTCTTAAGAAAATAGGCTCAAAATAGTCTTGGATAGACAAAAAGAGAAGGCTAGTTTGTCATATGTATTACTAGTAAAAGCAAGAAGCCAAAGAAGGATAGTCAAACTCTACACAAGCACCTTAAAAGGGATGAACCTCCTATCCAGTGATAAATGGTATTAAAGTAAGAGGTTTTAACTTTATCTAGTTGTCTAAATACTATCAAATGTGGCAAATGAAAGGATAGTTTTGTCAATAAGAAAAAGGCTTGTGTAAAATAAGTTTGAAGCTGTGACCATTAGAGAAGGGCAAGTTGCATGAAGGGAAACCATGTTGCAAGTCTCAACTTATGTGGATGAAGTTTAAGAGTAGTAACTACCAAAGGGAAGACAACACTATGAGAGAGAGGCAATTGTTTCACAAGTTAGCTTGTAACAAAAATACACCTAAATCTTTATAAAATGAACTTTAATGGAAATGTCCTAGCATTGAGCTACTCATTAAGAGGCAATCTTAAAGGATAAGAGAAAAGGCTAAGGGTAAGAGAATACCTATAAAAGCCCTAAGTCCTAGCAAAGATTATCTTATTTAGAGTTGGGTAGTGGTTGATGGGGTTTGAAATATAATTGGAGTAGGTAATAGCAAGGAGTTGGCCTCAAAACAAGGTATCTTGAATTTAGATATGCAAGAATATCACAATCCATGAGTCAAAAGAAAGTGGGGTTGTTTCATTGTGAATTTAAATGGGAAAGAATATGACATTCCATGAGTCAAAAAGAAGTAGGGATATTTAACTTAGGCTTATAATGAAGTCAATGGCATTTATAGGTGGTTTGTTCATGGATTGGTATTCTCTAAAGGTAAGTTTCACCTCCCTTAAGAAAGCTAGTTCGATAGTTGAGCCTCCCAAATATATATGAGGGGTCGATGGGAATCAGGCTACTGGATCATTAACTCGCAACCGAGCCCGAGGACTAAAGAGGCTGGCACGACGAATCCTTCTATCCCAACTAACTCCTACCAAAGTCGAATACTCCTTTACCGAGTCACCCTTCATACCATACCAAATGACCGCCCATTTTTTTTTTGCAATATATCGAGTTGATGATTACCCTCCAACACCAAGACAACCAATTACTCGGCATCTTCCTTACCGAGCTTGTCGAGAAGCCGAGAGAGAGAGTCTAAACTGACTAAATCATCCTTGCTCAGACAAGCCCATCTATCCGCATCTTCTAACAACCTCGCCAATATAGCATCGCCATATGTACAGTATCAAGAACAGAATTCGTTGCACCAATGATTATTTTTCTTATATATTTATTTTTACCTTCTTGTATCTTGTACATTACTCCCTTAGAAAATACTCTTTTTGTTTTTTCCTTTTTAGATAACTTACCCTGACTTATGGATATAAATACCCTTGTACTTGTAAGTATGAGAACATCATATAATTCTTAATACACTCTTTGAATACTTTTTCTTCCTTACGTAAATATTATTCGTTTGCTCTCAGTATCGCTTTTATCATTTCTCTTAAGTAAAGTTAAGTGATGAGTAACCTTACCGGACCAATTCATGCATCATATTGAATTGAGTCACAAGTCCTCAAAAGTTCCATTAGTGCGTTATATCATATGAAATTTATTTGTAGATTTTGCTTACTATTTCATTCTTCATTTTTTACTCTTTCGCACTTTTCCCCATTAATTATTTTCGAGTTTTCTGCAAACTTGGACTCATTCAGAGATTGACCTTATCTGTTCTTGATTACGGTTCACAACATCTTGGTATCAGAGTACAAGTTTTATGTAAATTGTAGTAGTTGTTCTTGAAGTTTTATTATACTTTATTTTGTGTGTATGACATAGAGCAAGTTACTGTATTCTTTTGACTGTTGTGAGGAAGTTTCTTTTTATAAGCAACATCCTAAGGAAAATTTGCTAATATAATCAATATAAAACTAAACTTGTGATAGACAATACTCATTGTGATCTTTTATTACTTCAAAGAAAACTTTAAAAAATAATATAATCTATATGGGAGTAAACCTAATATCTATAAAGAGAACACCATCTATCTAATATCTATAATACACTTACCCTTTTACATATAGTATAAATATATTCTTTATGACTTTTAATTGCATTAAGTTATAAATACTCTAATATTTTTGTAAATCATTAAAATATATTAATTTATGAAAATATTTGCTCTCTCAAAAATTAGGCAAGATTATATGAAACTTATAATATTTTGTGACCCTAACTATTGATTTTCGCCAACATTAAAATATACAATTTTAATTATTTCTTCTAAATTATATATATTATTTGGTCTCTATATCAACTTATAGATATAATAATAATATATATTTAATTTTATTTTATATTTTAATTAAAGGGAATGCTTACATTTAATTTATCTAAAATTGTATTTTTTTTTTTAAATTTTTGGGTGGAAATCGATAGGTTGAACTGCCTGTATGAGTCCAATAACTTCGCTTAGTTAGTTTAAGTGAGAGATTTATGACATACATAGAAGTTAGTCGATCAAGACGATATTTTATATGTGAATTTTAAAAGTTAAATGATGATACACTGTAAGTCCCGAAATATAGAAATATAATAAAATAATATCATTATAGATAAAAATAGATGATTTTACTAAATTATATTATATTATCATTTATCCATCATAAATGTGTAAATTAGGTAACAGAAATTAACCAAATTTCAGAGATAAATTATTTGGACATAAAAAAATTATAAAGTAACATAAAATATTATATTAAATTAGTATATGTACCTCGGGTGTAATTATTATATAATAATATACCTAAAAATGCTTAAAATACTCAAAAATGTGTATAATTACTTTAAAATTTATAAGAAAAATAATTAAAAAAATATCAAAAAATTTGTAACCCATCAGAATTGCATTATATTAGGTGTAGAACATTTGTAAGCCAGCTGTTAAGTAGAGAAACAAACATTTAGACACTTAGCTATGCTAGAAATTATGGTATTTAAGTTAAAGAGAGAGAGAGAGAGAAAATCCTTATTTTTGCATTCCAAGCCTAGAAACTTTCACTAAGCTCTCTCCATATGTTTATAAGGATGTTAAGAGTACTGGAAAAATATTGGAAGTGGAAGAACAACAAAAGAGAAGATTCAAAAAATTAAATACAACAAATAATGCAAACTAAGCTACCTCAAAGAACAAAGGTCCAAGGTATTACTAGTAGAGGTGTGTACGTAGGCTATGGTCCGCTAGCTAACTCATTTAATCTACTTTTTTAAACAAATTTGGGCTAAAGATTTTTTACCCGTTTGAAAACAAGTCAAATAAGCCTAGTCCATTTAACTTGTAAGCCAAATTGAGCCGATTTAGATTGGTCTGTTTAATATATTTATAGCTTTAGCCAGTGGGCCAGCTCATTTAATTCGCTTTTTAAATGGGTTAAGGTCGAGATTTTGTTGCCTGTTTAAAAGCAAGCCAAATGAACTTTGCCCATTTAACCTGCAAGCTAAAGTTGGTTAAATCGAATTGATCCATTTAATCCGCTTACACACCTCTAGTTGCTAGATGTGAGCCACCACCATAAAGTGGTAATGGAAAATGGTGCCTAACAATGCCGACACAGTGGCGGTGGAAGGTAATGGCTGGACAACAAAGTTCTAGTAAGTCCAAAAATTTACCCAATTTTACTAAATTTTGTAAAAATATCAAATTAATTCCAAAAATTATGAAAAAAATTATTTTAGAATATTTTTATGTGTACTTTTCAAGAAAAATATCAGTTTGTAAAATTTTTAAATATATATATATATAAATCTTAAGAAATCACTCAAATCTGAGCAATTTTCAAAGTTATTTTAAATAACTCTATTGATATTTGTTTCCAAACCAAAATTTTTCTGTTACTTCCCTATATTGCATGTATGAAACTTATGAATAGATTTTGACCAAAAATATTTTTTAGGATTTTTCATAAATTTTGAGCCTCTAAAATTTGGTAAAAATCCCATTTTTAGACATTTTTGTGTAATTAAATCTAAAGAAACCTATTTGTATTGGTTTTGAAGCTTATTGGTGTTATATGTTACTGAGGAAAGTAATCTGAAGTTTATTGGATTAAAGGGAATTTGAGATATACATAAATCATTAATTGTGAACTACATGTATTAAGGCGATAATATGAGGATTTGGGAAGTTTGAGTAATATGATAAGCATGGCATGATGAACCTATTGTAAGATCATGTTTTATTATACTTGTAAACTGGAATAGAATGCTAGAGCGAGTCGTTAAGATTAAGCTTGTAAATTGATTCTATTTAGAGAGTTCTTTAGACAATTGAACTGGTAGAAGAGAAACTTAATTCTTGGTCCAAATACTTTATCAAAAGGATAGATGGTAAAGGAATCATAATTATAACCCTATTGGAGCATTATTTGAGAGGCTATTTAATAAAAAGAAGTGTGGTTGTAAAGACTTCACAGATATATTCAAAATCTTGGCAGGTGAAAGAATTCTAACTCTAAACATGTTGGAGCTCGTTTAAGAAATTATTTGGTGAAAGAAGTGAGATAATATTGATTTTAGAAACTTAATTAAAGGGTTGGCTGATTTAGAAGACTCGAATGAAATCACTTTAGAGACATGTTTAGAAAGTTGGTCAGTGAAGAGGGGAATTTGATTTTTTGATTCAGATATTAGATCAGAAGGATGGATAGTAATAGGGACTTAACTACACCCCCATCATAGACTTATTTGGGAAGTAGATGGCAAGGGAAATATAGTTGAAATGGCTTTAACACATGATCTGAGGTTTAATTGGTATGGAATGTTTAGAGGAAATAACTTTAGAAGCTTATTCACAAAGTTAGTTTAACTAAGGAGCGCAAATAAGATAACTTCAGAGACTTAATGAGAAGGTTCTAAGATCAAAATTTGGTATTAAGAAATTTTTCAGAAACTTGTCCAAAGACTACAATAATAAGATGAAACCTAATACCAAGTTTATACAACTTGCTAAAAATAAGTTACAACAGCATTTAAATTATTAAAATGAACTTATTCATCTTATTTAATAAGACTAAAGCAATTGTATTGTATATCTTAGGGAGAATAACTAAAGTAGACGAGATTAAGTATTAAGACTCTTGAGTGTCACATGACTAGGTAAGTGGAATCAGTACTTCATCGTACTTTCAAATATTATTTAAGAATACGTAGAGGCTTTATTATATATCTTGGTTGTAATTGTAAGTTAGTTGCCTATGTGTATGCAATGTATGTGATTGAATAATGTTTTGTTATTTAAAATGCTGGATTTTATGTATTGGTTGCTTTATGATGTTACTTAATTGAATTGTTTGAAATTGCTTAATCACCCCAAAAGTAATCTAACTAAAACTCGGCCTAATTTCTAACCATATATGCATCATGACTCACTAGGGGAACAACTAGGATTCCTAGCCTAAATATGGACCCTTCAATAAAGATAGCAAAAATGGTCATTTTTATACACTTGGTCGAACTAAGAGATAGGAGAAAAGGTTGCGGTAAAGTTATGGACCATGGTTCAAAAATAGTCTCAAGCATAATGTGTTTCTCCATTACATAAGCCTCAATTTAGTTCCAATTTGTAAATTGTGTGGCATTAAACTCATCGAAACTCATATTAGAGCAGATGCAATTTTTTCTAATCTTACGTCAACCAATCAACGTCGTGTAATGGCACTTGATTATACATGTGTAGTATCTAACTAAACTTACTTGAAAAACCTTAATTACTCCGTATCGGATATATGTTATTATCTCCATCCCACTTATAAAGCAAGTTGTTACTCATTTCTCTACAATTGTTTTATGGGTTTTCCAATAGAAACACCAATACTACTCTTAGTTTCAGTGGAATAGAGAACAAGGTCGAGGAGTGAGATTCAAGACCAATTAATTAAATTCATAATTTGATTATTTACTATACTAACCTCTAGGAAAAGTAATAGAATCTTTTTAGGTGACTCTTTAGTTTTCAATTATTTTTATCTATACCTTGTTATGTAAATTTATAAACTTTTATAAATCCTTATTGTGTTATTTTTCTGAAGTTAAATATAAAACCTAATTTCTTTTCAAGCTTTTATTCTAAAAAAGCACTTTTAAAAGTTATTTTTAGAAAATTACACCACGAATTGATACCGAACAAATATTGAATTGGATGACTCAAAGTAGTGAAATGGTAAAGGCCTAATATAAGTTATAATTACATTAGCGACTAAAATAACTAGTTTTTTGCTTAGATTGATTTATACTGTAAGGCTATTACGACTCCCTGATTTAAGGAGTAACAGCCTGTCCTTCGACGTAAACTTGAACCCACTAATTGGGCGGATCAAGTATGCTAAACTACAATCATCTACGAAGCTCGATAAATCAGGCTATAGTTTAAGCCCATGGCTCACAAGTTCGAACCAATTTCAATATGATTCACAAACTGGACCTGGACCTTCTCTATGTCTAATCTTTATTCTATATTCTTTCGATAATTATGAGGTTCTTTCTTACCGATAAATAAGCTATAACATTTATCATTAAATATAATTGAATGAAAGGTTTATTTTTCGCTTGTAATTAGGTCTCGTGTCAACAGCGAAAGAGGCTCTTCGTCCCCATTATTTTATGCCTCTCACGCCCTTTCATGAGATACTTGTCGGAGTATGTTCTCATTTCTCCACTCCTGCACGTATCCTTGATTTGCCAGCTGAACATAATTGAGTCGATCGAGACTTATGACTTGCCTACAACCTAATTGGTTCTCGTTAAAGATTTTCTTTGTTTTCACATTTTAACCCAATAACCGTTCGCCATAGTTTTTTCCATTTAACTCCTCCAAAGTTACACTTCCCATGCCTTGAGGTTCATGTTCTCATGCATTCTTGTACACATCTCTTTTTACAAAATGTACTTCTTCTTTTTTCCTAAATACTATCACAACAATTATGAAAATAAAAAAATCGAAACCAATCACTCCTATTGAAAGACCAATGCTCATATTTTTCGATTATAAAAATTTAAACTTTTTAGAATATAACTTGAAACCATTCTTTCATATTCAATTGAATTCAAAACATACTTTTATCTATTTTCCTAGTATTCATATTCTTAGTTTAAGGTACACTATCTATATGGAAGCTCCCCTATAGTAGCTAATGCACTCAGTAGTACAACAGTATTTAATTCATTCATACTAAATTTATATGATTGATCCTCTATAATTGATTAATGAATAAAAAGGATAGAAAATTTATGCATAAATAAAGTCTTATGAATTTATTTCCAAACTTAATGTGCATATATAAAAGGGAAAATTAAACGGGAGGAGAGAAACGTTTTAAGATAAGTTCAAATAAGGATCAATATTTCAAAACAAAAAGGTTTAAATAAATAATTAATATTACATTAAATTATTCAAATAAAGATCCTATTAGAGTACCATTATAAAACTGTTAAATGCCTTTGATGTGGCCTTCAAGTGCCATATAGCACTTAAATGGACACCTCACATGTCAACTTTTTATAAATAAAAAATGGAAAAATAAAAATAATATAAAAAAAAGAATTTACAAAAGTGCAGAAGCAATAAGATTTTTATAAATAAATATAATTTTATATAAATAATTAATTACTACAACAATAAGGAAAACTATGAATTTACACGAAAATCACTAATCTCATGTAAAATTTGAAGGATACATCGCAACAGGAGAGACATCTTAAGTTTTTGCGAGTCTGCTTCGTCAGATGAGGAAAAGTACAAGAAAAAAAAAAAAAAAAAACCCACAAGAAAGAAAAGTTTCAGAGTTTTGGTTAATATCACCTATAAGTAGTAACGAGAGTCTCACTGAACATAATCTGCAAATATATTAAAACCCAGAATTTCTCCCCAAGAAAAAGAAGGCATATAAAGTTTTCCCTTTGAAGAGACTTTACTTAAAGATGTGGCCTTTAAATAGGATTTTCATTCAATCGAAAAGCAAAATTTCGCAAGGAAATAAAAGAAAGCAATGAAACAAGTTTTTTGGTGTAAATATTTGGATTTCTAGAAAAAAAATTACATGAAATTTCCTTCTTAAAGTTTTGATCTTTTGGTTCAATTTAATGGACTCAAAAGCCCAAAACCAAAAGAAAATGGAAGGAGCTTATCCTAAGACCAGACATGCGCCAAAACGAAATTTATAACCCAAAATCGTCTCTTCTTGCTTAACTTTCAAGAGAGCAGTACTTACTGACATAGAATGGAGAATCAAATACTCACATGGCGAGAAAATTGAAGTTTGAGGAATGGGTGCAGACATAACAGAAGCAAAAGCGACTACTAATGGTTAAGAATAATAATAATCCTGACTTTGTCATTATTCTGGTGTTGGAGGTTGAAGAAGCAGAGGTGGGATTTTCTTCTTTTTTGGTGGATTGATTTTCCGAGAAAATTTTCTCGGTTGCAAGTGGGATGCTATTTCTTTCATTTGAAAATTCGGCATTTTCTTCATTTATTTTAATTTTTCTGAATTTTTTTGTTCTCTTATTTTTTTTCACTTTCACAATTTTTTGTGTTAATTTTACTTTTTGCTTGTTTTTTATTTATAAAAAATTAAGGTACAGGTGTAATATAAGTACCGTATAAACATTATGTGTCAATTAACAATCACATCAGACACATTTAATATTAATATAATAATACAATAACGAAATATTCTATTTAAACTACTTAATATAAAATTATATTTTATTTAAATATTTAAAAACATTAATTTTTTATTTAAATTTATCTCAAATATTATTCTTCTTTTGTCATGTATAAAATATCAAACAAGGATCAGTTGCACCAATCATTTTTTAAGCAAGAGGAGGATAGTATTCAAAGAAAATTTCTCAACGCATACCCAAACCGTCACTGAGTCAAATTTTGAAATTGATGCCTTAGAATTGGATGCACGCTTCACTATTATAAAATTGTGCATTAATAGGCCATAATCCATATTTTACGATCCTCCGTCAATATCAGTTATCTATGAAAACAATTGTATAGTATACTTCTCCTAGAATTATAATAGAAAAGTCTTTTATAAAGCCGACAGCATCTACAGTTATTTTTTCCCCCTTGATTGAAGCATATGGCATCACGGGGATCTGCCAAATAGTTTTTTTTTTTTTTCTTTTCTTTTTTGGGGTGAAAGATCTGCCAGATAGTTTAATTATATTCAAATTCTTGCAGGGCGAATTAAGAAATTATTTTTTTTTTCCTTCAAAAACCATAACTTTATGCACGCCGTCCAGTTGTTGTGGGAAAATGACTTCTTGACTTTTTGCTTCCGCTTGAATAGAGCCATCATCCATTGCCCTCAAGTTTTTTTTTTTTTTAACCTAATCTATCCCACTTAAAAATTAATAATAATACCATTAGGATATATCAGTTTTAGAATTATGTCTAAGTTTTAACTAAAAGTTATGCTACATATGCATTAAGAGGATGTAGGTTAGATGAAGACTTATAAATGCATGGATTTGATTGAAATGGTGACATGCTTATTGTATACAATTTGCATTTCATATGAACATAGAAAAGTGATGTAATGATGATACATATAAAGATAACTTCAAGAGAATGATACGAAGGAGTATGCAAACTTAAAGTCCCAAATGCACAAATTACAAATAAGTGAGCATATACCACTAACCTTACAATTCTTAAAAGATCAAAATCACTCATTACCTGTTGTTTATTTTATTATTTAGATCAAATCTATAACTTGATATATTTCTCCAATATTATAGAAGTGTTGAGGGAGGAATCATGTCTATGTATTTATAGATTCATATACTCAATATCGTTATCAAATTACTTTAGTAATTATTGTGCATGAGATGAAATTTACTCATTTCAAGATCTATGATCCATATTTTGAGTCTATTAAATCAAATCTTCTTAAGTTATCATAAATAAGCTGCAAAATGTCACTTACTTCAATAAATCAAGCTCGATTAAAAAATTGGATCTAATGCAAAACTTCTATATATCCAATTTAGCCTTGTACTAAGTCTTTATAGGATTTAGTCGTATTTATCAACAGCTCTTGCTTATCAATTTCTCTTGTACTTTTGGTCTTTATGTGAGCTGTGTTGGTGTTCTTCTCGGTTCTGATTTTCCACGTAATCGACACAGATCGTTTTTTCTTTCGAACTTATGGGACAGATCAAAAGATATTTACATTAAAAGAAGGTGTTCTATTTTGAGGGAGCATCCAAAATTGTTTTTTTATGGAATGATATTTCACATTGCTATATATGATAATCAAGCTATATAAGTTGAGATTGGCTTGATTAACAGGAGATTCGTAGAATCAGTCGAGAAAAAATAGTTGACTTTTCAATTTTTTTTTTTTTGAATTTTGTGATAATAATATGTTTTCTTTTATAGTAATTGTAATTTCTTTGTGATAATTGCCCACCAACTTTTTTTATAATTTTATGGTAACAATGTATTTCCTTTTCTTAGGGTAATTGTAGTAAAAAAGGGACGAAAAATTTATATTTATTAATTTTTTAATAATATGTATATTTCTTTGATAATATTATCATAAAAATACACGTGTGATGAGAGATTAAAAAATCAATAGTATATCCCCAATTTTGTTGTAAGTATCATCCTTGATTAACTATCCCAAGGTTCAACGGATTGAATCCGATTCCAACGATTGGTTGGTAGTACGATTAATGATAATCAATGAGTACTAACGGTGAGATATTTTTCCTAACTCCGTATCTTTCCCAACATACCTACGCTACGCATGTAAGTACATAGCGATAGTAGTCTGACGCAAAGACAGTCTTATTTCTTTAAAAAATAAATAAATAAATAATAAAGGCGACTCGATTGGTCTCCTTTGAGCCGTTAAAGTAAATAAGACATTACGGCTTTTGTCAGCCTCTGTCTTTGAACTCAGTTGGCAACATTACGTCATTCCGACGTTCACTACATTAACAGATTCCAATAAGTAGCAGTCGACAACAAAAATCTCATTAAAGAAAAGACCCGCTCTTTTTCCTTGGCATTTGCATGGTTCTTGTCGTTTTCACTTTTGCAACGAAGAGACTGGTAATTTATAGGAATATGTTTTTCTTTATCGGTGATAAATATAGGACGATATTAAGTATCCTTCCACCGTGTTTGTAAAGGAGGAAGGAATTAAAAAAAAATAAAAGAAAAAAATTAGATAAAAAAAAAGCGAAAAAAAAATTATTTTTTTTTCTTATTTGGATTTGTTGAATGTAAAGAAATTAGCTTAATGTTATAAGGTAGATTGGGCTTAAATTCTTCGAGAAAAGGTAATAGACCTGCGAAAGATTCAGTCCACTATTAATAAAAAAAAAAAAAAACTACCACTCAATTGAGACAAAATAAAGATCTTCAGCCTTCTCTCTCTTTTGCAAACTCAAATTGGTATCTCTCTCTTACTTTCTCAAGTATTCTATTGTTCTTTTGATATTTGGGCTTTTAAATATGAAAATGAAATTGAGCAAAACTAAAAACAAAATTCAGATTCTTGTTCTTTGTATTCTACTCTATGTGATGATACTAACCAATTGTTTTCTTGTGTGTTTTATGAGGATGTAAAAGGGTTATGAGAATTAAAAAGGTTCTCAAAAATGGGAAAAAGTTGCTTTTGATTCTTCGAGTGATCAACGACTCCGAAAATAGCAAAGCAATTATTTTCAAGAAGATTTCTCCTACCCTTTTCTTTTTGTTTTTTGTTCTATTTATTCATGGTTATAATTTCAGTTAGAGAACATTTACTATCTACTATGTACAACTAAATTGGTATATCTGCTATAGTGTTACTATTTCTCCTGAAGTATAAGTGACTCCCTTGTACACTATTATTACTCAATATCTAATGTAATCCTTAAACTTTATATTTTGTCTGATGTTCCCCCTAGATCCTTTGGTCCCTTGTTGCTCCTTATTTTTTGTCATAATAGGTCAAAGTCAGGAAAATCCCTTCTAAGATTTGAAATGTCTACCCAAGTTGCATCGGATTGGTTAGTGACTCCTATTTTATAAGTAATTATGTTACCTTCCTTCACTGTTTGAGCACTTATCAATTATCTAGAATAGTGAGAGGCTTCATTATAAGATGATTAATAATAACCTTGTTTGGTAGTATTCTCTATACATCCATGTTTCCCCCAGCTTTCTTTAATAAGGATATGTGAAAAACAGGATGTATACAAGATGTTTCTAGTAGAGCTAACTTATAAGCTACTAGTCCCAATCTCTATATAAGTTAAAATGGTCCATAATAATGCCTAGATAGCTTATAAGAGAATATGTCGGCCAATGTAGTTTGCTTATATGATTACAATTTAACATAGGTATAATCTCCCACTTGCAACTCCTCAATTTTGTGATGATCTACAAAATTCTTCATTCTCTGTTGTGCCTTATTCAAATTCTATTTCAAGACCTTTAAAATATCATCTCTAGTTATGAGCTCCTGCTGTTATGAGCTCTAATCAACAACTTTAGTTGAGCTCAAACCCCTAATATAATCAAATAATGTAGGCAACTCCCTCCCTAATAAGGCCTAAAATGGAGTCATTTGAACACTACTATGAAAGCTACTATTAAAATAGGACTTTATCCAAGGTAGATACTTTAGCCACTCGTTTCGATTATCTATCATATAAGCTCTCAAATTGTATTCAATACACCTATTTAACACCTTTGTTTGCCCATTTGTTCAAGAGTGATAGGCAGACCTCACTCTAAATTAAGTCCTACTAAACTTAAAAAGTTCTTACCAAAAGCGACTCAAAATAACCTAATCTCTACCGCAAAACTACTATTCTTTAGATCCCATACAATTTCACCATAATTTTAATGGATAATACAGCTATTGAAATTGCTGTACAATTCGCTAGTAGTAGGCCTAAGTGGTAATATTTAGTTAATCTATCAACAATTACTAATATAATCAAATACCCTATTGAAATTGGTTATCCAATTATAAAGTCCATCAATATATCCTCAAAGAAATTTTGAGGAATAGGTAAAGGTTAAAGAAGTCCCGTTGGATTGTTTGTCAAATGTTTAATTTATTGGCAAACATAGCGCTTCTTCACAAATTCCTCAACATCTGTTCTCATCCCCTTCTAATAAAAAGTTGCACTTACTCTTTTGAATGTCTTCAAAACCCCTGTGTAAACTCCTGTAGGTATAGCATAAAACTCCATTAAAATGATAGAAATTAAGGATGAATTGGAAGGTATATAGATCGTTTGATCAATAAACAATAAATCATTTTTATAGGTCAAGATAATGAAGTTGAATCCCCTTATTCACACTACACCTTTAACTTTATCCATTCAGCATTCTTGTGTAATTCATGTTTAAGGAATGTAATGAAATCAAAAGATGGTAATGATAGTGCCATCAATTGAAATTCCTTATCAAATTGCCTGGATAAGGCATCTGCCACTTTATTCTCCACCTCCAGCTTATATTCAACATGATAGTCGTATCTCATCAACTTAGCCAAGTATTATTGTTGTTTAAGTGTTTGAATAACCTAAGTCATGATTTCTTTCAAACTTTTATGATTTGTCCATGTCATAAAATGGCGTCCCAACAAGTATTGGCACCACTTCCTTACTACCTCCACTTCAACTACCAATTCCCTCACATATGCACTAAATTTTTATAATCTCAAACTCCACTTTTTGCTGAAATATGCAATTGGATTTGCTCCTTAATGTAGGATAGCTCCTATTCCCAATCCTAAAGCATCAGTTTCTACTATGAATGTCCTTGTAAAATTTGGTAAAGCTAAAACAGGCATTGTTATTAAAGTAATTTTCAAATCTTCAAATGCTTTAGTAGCTTCTTGAGTCTAACCAAACGCATTCTTTTTTAATAAATTTGTTAATGGTGTTGCAATCTTGGAATAAGTGCACACAAAATTCCTGTAATAGCTTGATATTCCCAAAAAACCTCTAAGTTGCTTCACATTTTTTGGTTGTTGCCATTCACTAATGGCCTTCAATTTGTCCAAATCCGGTTTTAAACCTTGCAAACACACAATCTGGCCTAAATACTCTATCTCATGTTATCCAAAAGAACATTTAGAATTTTTCAAATAAAATTTGTGTTCTCTTAGACAAGTCAGTGCTTGTTCCAAATGTATAAGATGTTGTTCCAATGTCTTGCTGTAGATGAGAATATCATTAAAAAAAAAAAAGCTACAATGAACTTGCACAAATATGGATTGAATATGCTATTCATTATTGCTTAGAATGTGGTTGGCACATTTCACAAAACAAATAGCATTACTAAAAACTCAAAATGCCCCATATGAGTGTGAAAAGTCATCTTATGAACATCTTCTAAGTACATTCTTATTTGATGATACTCGGCTCTCAAATCCATCTTAAAAAAAATAGTGGCTCCCCTTAACTCATCTAATAATTCATCTATGGTGGGAATAGGAAACTTATCTAAGATTGTAGCATGGTTTAGTGCTCTATAATTAATGCAAAATCTCCAAGAGTCGTCCTTCTTCTTTACTAGTAATACTGGAGAAGAAAAGGCACTAGAACTAAGCCTAATAATGCTAGACTCCAACATTTCTTGAAGAAGTTTCTCAATTTTCGCTTTTTGAAAATAAGGATATCGGTGTGGATGGACATTAACTGCTTGTTTATTATCTTTGAGATGAATGTGATGTTAGATTGATCTTAATGGGGGCAATGATGATGGAGTTACAAGTACATCCTCAAATATGCCTAATAACTCCTCTATAAAGTTATTTCTAGTAGTACAAATGGATTTCTGAGTTACTAAATGAAACAAATGAGCAATATTGTTCATTTTTAACAACTTCCTTAGTTGATTATGTTCCATTCTCCTTGCTGTTATGTCACTTCAACCATGTAAATCTATTGCATTTCCATTCATTTGAAATGTCATTGTCAACTACTTATAATCAAAAGTTATTAGTCCTAATGCAGTTGACCACTATATCCTTAAGACCAATTATGCACCTTGAATTTCTAATATATAGAAATGCACAAAAAATCCAATATCATTAAATACCAAAGGAACAACACTATACATAAATGAACATATCAACTTGTCTCTATTTCCACTCATTATAGAAAATTGTGGGATAGCAATAATAGGCAAATTTAATGATTTAGCTACACTTGCTTGAATAAAATTATGTGTGCTTCCTAAATCTACCAAAATGGATACTTCTTTGCCTTTAATTTTTCCTTTCAACCTTAATGTTTTAGGAGCTAAAATTCTTAACAATGCATGATAGCTAATCTCAACTAGATTAAATGCTTCAACTCCATCACAATCTTCAACTTCTATTTCTTGCGACTCCAATTATTCTATTACATCTTCATCCTCCATTTCTTTTTGTTGTATTAACATTAAGCATTTAGCTTTGCACATGTGACCTTTATAAAACTTCTCATCACAGTTATAGCATAATCCTATTTCCCTTCTTAAAGCCAATTCAGCTACTATAATTTTCTTTATAAGTAAAGATTTATAGTTGGAAATCTAATAATTGGTTTTATTATGAGTGTTTTGGTTGTTTAGTTTATTTAAGGCTTGTGATGACGCAATAAAAATGGTAGGCCTTTGAAAAGATAGTTGATAATATGGTTTTGAAAGAAATGATAGGTTTGTAATTTTATTTGAAAAAGATGTGTTCGAGAAAGATGATTGGTATTGAGATTTTGTCTAAGAAAATGACCTATTGATAAGTCTTTACAGCTTGAACTCGTATAATTTTGCTAAATGTACCACTTCTAAATAAGATTATAGCCTAACTGAGATAACCTCTACCTGTATGTTGGCTTCAAGGCCTAATACAAAGCAACTTTGAATGAAACTTTCCAATAACCGAAAAATATGATTAAGTGAGCTCTCAAATTCATTTGGATACTCCAAAATTGATCTTTTTTGCACTAATTTTGACAATTTGCCTTAATAATCCTCAAATATTGAAGGCCTAAACCTTGCTTTAACTACTTTTTCAAATGCTGACCAAGTAGTTAACAAATCGTTCTTTATTAACTATTGAAACCACTGTAAAGCTTTATTCTCCATGGCAAAAGAAGTTATTTTTAACCTCTGTGATGGTGGTACTTCATGAAATTCAAAGAACCGATTAACTTTAAAAAGCCAAGATTTTGGATCTTGTCCACAAAAGTTTGGTAAATCCAATTGAATGGATCTATAATATTAATGCAACTCCTGCTCATTATGTGATGAAAATGATAAAGAATCTTCATTTCCTCTTAGATTTTTCTAATTCTTTTTTGAAGGTCGAAAAGTTTTGACAAAGTTCTTGAAACTTTCTACCATTTCGGTCATCTTGTTCTCCATTTTATCCATTCTTGACTACAATGATACAAACTTTATGTCATGTTTCTGAATGCCTTCTTGTAAACCCAATATTCCTCTTATATAGTTTGCCATATGAACTATGCTACAATCTCAATGAATAATCAATGAGAAATGAAAGCACTAAATAATAGGCTTAAAGGAAGCCCAGCCTACTATCACAAAGAAAACTAACACTCGACTAAGACAAAACAAATATCTTCAATCTTCTCTCTCTTCTATAAACTCCAACCAGTATCTCTATCATACCTTCTCAAGTATTATATTATTCTTCTTATATTAGGGTTTTGAGATCTGAAAAGGAAATTGAACAAAATTGAAAATAAAATTCAGATTCTTGTTCTACGTGTTCTGCTATATGTGATTATACTAACCAATTGTTTTCTTATGTGTTTTATGAGAATATAAAAGGGTTACGAGAATTGAAAAGGTTTTCAAAAATGGGAAAAAGTCGCTTCTAATTCTTTAAGCGATCAACGACTCTGAAAATTGCAAAGCAATTATTTTTAGGAAGATTTATCATACCCTTTTCTTTTTGTTTTTTGTTCCATTTATACATGTTTGTAATTTCTATTAGAGAACAGAAATTTATTATATTTGCTTTTCTGTAACTATTTCTCCTGAATTATATGCGATTCCCATATACATTATTATTACTCAATATCTAATGTAATCCTTAAACTTTATGTTCTATCCGATGTTCCTCCTGGATCCTCTAGTCCCTTATTGCTCCTTATTTGTTGTCATAACAAAAGGATGATGGGCTTTAGGATTATGTAGACTCCTTACATCTCGATACCTACAAAAAGCCTCTTATAGATTTGTCCACGAGGGCTATTTGACACTCAAGTCAACAAGGAGTTCAAGCACCTTCCAGTTAAGGGAGAGGGTGCTCAAATAATACTAAGTTTCAACTGATAGTAAGAGGTTCAGGATTCTATGAGTACAAATCCGGATCCCTTTACCCACTAGCTCCTTTTACTATTTATAATGGAAGAAGCTTACTTATCAAAGGCACATGTCGACTTAGGGTTTGTCCATACTCACTGCTTGTAGAGGACATGTGTTGAAGGGGTTGATAGGGTAACTTTTGGTGTTGGTCAACCATGACTACGCTAGCAACCATGTTTGCAATCTAGAGCTTTGATGTTTTCAGAGGATGTTAGCTGTACTACTTATACTACAGATGCCACATCGCAATGAATAAGGAGATGAGAGATGTAGACGCTAAGGATAAACGACTCTGAGGGCAAAGAAGAGAGGCTCCAAATGACCTATGAGCACTGGGTTAGCTTTTTAGGAGTGCTCGTGGAGGAAGGAGCATCATTGAGTAACAAGCATGGGACTAGAGGCCAAGAGGGGCTTCGTAGTCCAAGTACGTCCAAATGGGTAATCGAGTCCTCAAGGAGTATGTCTCTAAGGCGCTCGCAGCAGGCCGAATGCTTAGCCTTAGTAAGGTGCTCAAACGATGTAAAGAGTATGGTTGCCCAACTGTTAATGGACCTTAAAAGGCCTCTACTCAAACTGAGCCTCGGGCCAACCCAAGATAAAGTATCAACAGGATTAATGAAAAGAGAAGGAAATTGATGTGAGAGGAATGCTTTTTAAGACAATATTTATAAATATTTTAAACATATATTATATTATCCTAAAAACTGTGACAAGACCCTAAAAGATAAGGTTATGATTGAAATTTCATTAACTTTTCTTCTTAAATCACTTCAATTCGACCCAAAAAAAAAAAGTTTGGGTCTTAATAGAGGTGGGTACAATTCAGTTTGGTTAGGTTTTTCCTTCAAACCATGAAATTATAATTCAACTTTTTATAATTTTGAACTAAACCTTATAGTTCAGATTAAAAATTTTCTCAAACCAATAAAATTTCTACTTGATTCAATTTTATTTACTGAAACAACTATATTTTATAGTTAAAGGAAATGTATTCATATGATATGTAATCTCGTATGAATATTATGGATTTGTTTAATAACAAGAAATAATGATCTTATATCAAAGGTTAATAAAGCCAATATTCATCTAATTAAGAAATTTCAAATGTCTAATAATAGTTAATTTATTTATAAAAGTAATATATGGTATAAATTTTGAATCAACCTATATATATAATTTATAAACTATGGTAATACAAGTTCAATACATATGTATTTTATTAAATGTAAACTAATTTTTTTTAAATATTATATTACAACAAATGAAATTCATTAGTTGTAAGTAAAATATTATTATGTTTTTAACAAAACAATTTGATTCAATTTATCTTTCTAAACCAAATCATAAATCAATGGTATGGTTCGATTTGAAAATTTTTTAAAATCAAAACGTAATAAAAACCATATTTTCGAATAAGTTCAATCTGGCTTACAAATTAGTTCAATTTGGTCGATTTCTTTACCTACTCTTAAGTCATAAGAAAAACTTTCCCTCCTAAATTCATCTCCTCCCACTTTCCTTCCATTTCCAAATGAGAAAAAGTATCTTAAAATTTATATTTTCCTTCCACTCTCCTTCTCCCCTTAATTATTTCATTCATCCCAAACATAGTGTTAAAGTACTTATTTAAAAAATTTATTAAAACAAAAAAAAATTAAAATGCTTAGTGGGATGCTTGTTAAAATGTAATAATGAACTTTTCAATAATTATCTAAGGTATATAATTAATATTGACAACTGTTAAGAGTTTTTCTTTAGAAAAAATGTCAAAGAAAGTCTATAAACAATTATATATGGTTTGATAAGAATTAGGTCATTTATCCTTATATTATTTGAATGATAAAATCTAAAATATACTATTAATTAATTTCAAATTCTTAATAAACTTTTTCAACATCTTTTCTCAGTATTTATCATTGCCTTTTCTTTTAGGCTCTAATGTTTTGAGTAACCGCTTAACTAAATTCATGAACACTCGATTCTAAATAATGTGAAAAAAAGTCTTAAAACCGTAACAACCTCTTCAAGACATATATATATATATATATATGGGGAAGTGAATCCCAATAGTGCATTTGATTTTCTATATATAAGTGGTCCCTATAAAACCTTTTGTTTATAATTGTTAATATTATAATTATTATCCATTATTATTTTACTTTCTGCAAATAAATTTTGTTTCATTTATATGTAAGAAAAGAAACATCAAAATAAATTATAATAATTCATAATCTTTGCCGTCGATCTTGTCTCCCGTTGTGTAAACTTCTGGCACAGGATAGGTTGTTCCTCGTTTTTCCCGTCTTACTGTTCAAAACATAAAAGAATTACAAATCGCAAATACCACACAAAACTATTCGTCAATTATGGATAGATGATGGAAACATTCAAAACTTTGTTTCCAACTTTCGTTAACCATTGCTGAAATCCCAAAATTAGGAATATAACGGGGCAAATTATAATAAATTATAGAGTTAAAGTATCAAGTTATGAAAAGTGATTTAGAACCCAATAATTATTAGAGTCAAGTTATGGGATTTAAAAAAAAATAATAAAAAACTTGATCTAGGAAAAATAAATAATAAATAATAAAAATATTGATTTGATTATTATTGCTTAAAAAAATAAGAATGCCTTGATACCATGTGTCTATTATGTTTAGTCTTTGTTGATTTATTCTAACTTTCACGTAAATTAAATTGTTATTTTAAAAAAAAAAAAAATTGTGATGTCCGTTCCGATGTCTAAAGAGTTATCAATCATGACTAATGAGTCAATTAACCATACTCCTAAAACGGGAGTGCGTTGGATTTTTTCTTTTAATAAAATTTCTTTTCAACTTTTTTGAATTTTTATTAATTTACTTTTTTATATAATTATATTATTGAAAAAAATTGATTCCTTAGATTAATCAAAGGTCGCTATATGGTAAATAGAAATTGTGATAATATTAGAAAAAACCTCGTTTACAAAAGCTTTTGTGTTGATAATTGAATAAGAAAAAAAATAAAGAAAGAGAACTAAAAATTAATCTATTTATTCCATTAAATAAAGTCGAGTTGAATCGGATCAAGTCAAGTTCGAGTTAGTTATTTTTTAATAGGGTCAGGTTATAGGTTGCTCCTTAAAAACCTTATAGGGTTTTTTATAGGTTTTGAAAAACTATTAATGCAATGAGGGTAAGTTCGGGTTTTATAAAACCTAATCCGAACCCACCCTGGTGGCATTACTACCCAAAATCATTATTATGCATTCTAAAGAGGTAAAAATTTTACATAATTATAATCTAATAATAATGTTAACTTGGCAATTAGCAAACTTATGTCATGTTTAATACATAAGAATAAATCAAAATAAAATTGCAATTCTAAATTCCATTTCATTTTTTCACATTTGGAAATACATTTAAAAAATCTCAAGAAGGAAGGGAATGACAATTATATTTTTCCTTTATTAATAATTATTAATCGAAAATACCCATTTCACCTTCAAGCTAATTATAACATTTAAAATTTAAGGACATTTTTTATAATTATTACTATATATGCATTTCATTCCATTCCATGAACAATTCCAAACATAGGAAAGAATTTGTCGTTCTTGTCCTTATTCCATTTCAAATAATTTATGCGTACCAAATGTGAAATTAAAGTTTAACTAACATGACTATTATAGTTGAATAATATGAATACCAGTTTTCTGTGAAATTAAAGTTTAACTAACACGATTATTATAGTTTAGTAATATGAATATCGGTCTTCTAATAGGATAAACTAGTTTGATTCTCCTTTCCTCTAATAGTTATAATGATTATTGGAAAAAAATAGGTAAATACTCTTTAGGTTTAGCTCAATATTGTGCTTTGTTTTACCATTATTAACCTTTTTTCCAATTCTTTTACTAACTAAATAGTTTACAAACCCGAGAGGGAATAATAGAACCTATTTAGACCTATGAGAGAAGAGGTTAATGCTTTTGCTAATTGGATCACGAAGTCTTAATTTGTCACTAATTCAATAAAGCAAATTACCTATATAATTTATTTTTCACACATTTTTGTAACTCCTATGATTACAAACATAAAGGTTAAGGAATATTTCATTAGCTAAAAACTTAAAGGGACAATTTAATTTTTGAGCTAAATATAGAAAAGTAGTTGTTTTACTAATCCCTTTTATAAGATCTTACTTCTAGAGCCGATAAAACCTTTAGAAGATAGAACTATAAAAAACAAGTGCGTGGGAAAAATTACTTATCAAAAGTAGATATTTATAGATTCGATTATAAACTGATGAGTAGTGGCCTATATATTAATATTTATAACCAACATGATGAAATATTGATAATAAGCATTTATACATACATTATATATTAAAGATTCATGTTGTCCAAAATTGTAAACTTGACTTGAAGGTACATATGAATTTTTCTTTTTTAAAGGCAATTGAACAAGATCTTAATAAAACTAAGACCCTTTTTCTTTTCTTTTGCCATAATATAAGTTCATCATCACACTACTGTATTAGCAAACTTCATAGTGAGCATACATAAGATGGGTACAATAGGAATCACTATCCTATTATACTTATATAATATATAAATTTCAAGATACTCTATGAAATCTATGAGCTTTTTGTTTTCCTTACACTTCTTAAGTTAAAATATTATTAGTTGTTCATGCAAAATCATAATATTAAAATTATAAGTTAATATTGCTTTCAAATTTAACTTATATAAGTACAACAAATGTAAATAACAAGAAACAAAACAACTTAAATTGGAGATTTAAGATAAATTAGTCTATCTAACTAAGAATTATCATAAAATAATAAGGAAAGTCAATATCATTGAATTTCCATTGTATTTGTCAAATTAAATTGTATATATATATATATATATTAGATATACTAAACAGATCAGCTTTACAATTATATATTAAGAAATTATGTGGTATCTTAGATTTTGATACCTCTAATGCATGTAATATAAATTGTAACCTAGTTTTAGGTGATTAGGAGGCCACAACCTATACGTTACTCTATGATTATAGGTTTTGTAAATTTAGAATTGGATATACAATATTATAAAATCTATCACACAACCTAGAACCTATCCCATCAACCAACATGTGATAGGTTCAAAACTTCCATGGGTACTTCGTGCTTACCCTAGAAAATCTTTTCTCATTGAGCCACATAGTTACAAGGAGGAGTTCGTAAAAAATGAAGAATACATTTTCATATTTAGCGGCAGCAAATTATTTAGGAAAATTTAGCACCTCTGAGATACATAACATGTGTCTTTTTTTTTTTTTTCCTTTCCTAGAACAATTTTGTTTCAAACTCTCCCACAATTTTGATTTGATATAGAGAGGGGTAAGTAACTAGAGCATGTATAACAAATTGGGGGTGGGTTTTTAATGGAGCTGGTTAAATTGCCTTTCCCGCAAGCAAAAGGTCTTTTATGTTCAGAAGGCCTCTTGAGCGTACACCCTTTTTATTTATTTATTTATTTATTTGTTTTTTGCCAAAGAGCATAGAGAAATAAAAATACATGGAGTACTAACAAAACACATCAAAAGAAATGTGGATCCAAAGATCCAATCTAAAATCTAAACATATTTCTTAGATAAAAATGGATGAAATTGACTAAAAAAAGTTCCTGTGCCATTACAAAATGAAACCTAAACTTTAGCTGGAAAATCTCAAATTAGGATGATAAAAAAAGAAAAAAGAAACAATTGAAAAAGAACTTAAATATGAAATATGACCCTGTTGTCACTTGTGTTCGTTAATGGAGGAATGGTTGTAAACCTTCAATTTGAATCAAGACATCCTCTAATTGCATTGGTCACACAATGTAATAGCGGTTGCATCAATTGAATTGGAGGCGAACAACCAAAATATAACGGCTGCCGCTGCTAGAAATTTTTAGAGCGAAAAACCCTCGAAAGAAGGAAAGGGTGGAAGTGAGAGAGAAAAGGTAAATATTTTCATTCCGTGCACAGCATCTAAAAGTAATACAAATTATTACTTGTAATTCATATATTCGAATGCAAATATCCATTCCTATTAATGTGCCACGCTGGATATGCTATTGCTTCAACCAACTAGAATACCTTAGGAAAATAAAGTTAATCTCTATACATTTTATATGAGATGATGCATAGATATAAAAAGATTAAGTTGAATCAAGTCGAGTCAAGTCAATTTGAGTTAAATTGAAACAATTTAATTGTTGAGCTTAAGCATAATTTTGGCCGGATAGAATTTAGAATTCTAAAAGTTCTTTAAAGAAAAAAAAAATACTTGACTTAATTATATTTGTTTATGCTCACTTTATATATATATATATATATATATATATATAATTGCATGGACTCGCAACCTCTTAAACCAAATATAAACTATTTAAATAACTTCAGGACAGTAGTGGAAACGGAGCTCTAATAAATATAAAACACAATCCAAGCGACTCTCATTTCCATTCATAATCTAAAGAAACTAAATAATAATGCACGAAACCAGCTAAAGTTATATGGCGACCAAAATCGTCGTAATCTTCTCACAAACAGTTCGTACAAGTTACAACTAGAGTTGTCAACCGTTTGTCTTGTTTATTTGAATTCACATATTTGACATCCATGTGAGTGTGACTTTACAAGCTAGGACTGAGATTCTCTGAAAAAAAGGGCTTTTTGGGACAAAAACATGACCATGACCATGACCATGACCATGATCATGACCATGCCCATACGTATCACTGTGACAGAGGCTTTAGTTTATTACCAATAAAACAAAGGTAAAGTTAATGTTGTGTCCCTAAAACTACCTTTTTGTCTCCAAGTAATTTATGGTTTGGTCTCAAGTAGAGTCACTCCACTTAGTTACAATCGCAGCAACATCAGTAACTTGTAACGACCTAAACTTGACTACTTTTTGGTCAAAGTGGGTCGTGTTTTTGGTTTCTGTGCTGTCAATGTTAAACACCGGACCTAGACAATAATGTTAAATATATGCTTCTTGAACTTTTATGATTGCCCTTTTACTTCTTTTTAACAATGGGACTGATCAGTTATGTCCAACAAGCAGACATGCCAAACCTTTGTTTAAAAGGCTCGTTTACACGTCAAGTGCACATGGTTGTTTCATCACCACCGTCCTGTGTCCACTTGTGGCACATTGAATAAGTCTCCTATTTGATAATAATTCTTGGCTTCTTTTGTCTGAAATATACTTGTGTTATTGACAGCTCCATCTCCGCTTGTATTTAGACATATTTTCAACCTCGGCAACGCCCGTTGTTTGGTTTTAGGATAATGTTTAATGGAAAACTTCGCACCTACATGACAGAAATCCTTGGTTGCCTTCCACGTCAACTAGCGACGCAAATTTTCGTATGGGTAAGAGTGTCATGGGACAATAGATTCTTATATCCAGAACCAATGTCGCACCTCACAGAATTATCTTAGAGACCAACGGAACAAATGGTTTTCACATGTCAAGGTTATCATCAAGAGAGTACAATCAGTTCTCTCAACCAAATTTGTTCACAGATTGCCAAACCCTAATTCAACGTATTTTATTCCAACCCTAGAACAAACCTACTTATCATGTTCACAAGTCCATTCCGGCCTCTTAGTACTCATGTTAAGCTTAGTTTGATACATAGGAATAAACCAAAAATAGAATCATGATCCTAAGATTCATTCCTTTTCCAATGCTTGAAGTTGTTTATAAAAGCTGAAATCCGATTTGTTTATAAAAGTTGTTTATATATGTAGGAATAAACCAAAAATGGTTGTTTGAATTGAAGGGCCTGACTCATAAAGCCAATCCATTTGCATAACTCTGTATACTTTGCCTTTAAAAATTCTAATTTTAAGAAAACTAGCAAACAAGGCATCTGTGTTGCGAGTGAAAAAATTATATAAAAAGTTTAGACTCAAAAATAAAGAAGAATGCCAATAATTAAATGTGATAAAAAAGATAGATATATGGTTGGAAGCAACGACTAAGAATTTTATGATATAAGTTTGATTTGTTTTGGTAACTACCATGTAAATAAATCTAATGATTAAAAGTATAAGATATTAAAAAATTAGTTATAGATAGTTAAAATAAGACTTTCTCTTTTATATAATAAATATTTATTTTATATTTTTTCTAATTAATAAACAAGTCTAACTTTGGCACAAATCACGATTACTAAATGTGTCAAGTTATAATTTTAAGTTTTCGAATAAAATTAATAAATAAATCATATCACAAATTAAGGAATGTAGGCACAAATATATGTAGAATTGGACATTTAAAATAAAATAAATTCATGAATATAATTTGCTTGCCCTAAGTAGATCCACATACAGTATCTTGCTTGCAGCAATTGCCAAGATGTATATTAAAGGGGAGAGAGAGAGAGAGAGAGAGAAAGTTATCCAAGCATCAAAATAGATGCAAATCTCAAATAATGCACGCAATGGCTCACTAACGAAATCTAAGATGACTTATTTCCTTATCAATTTATTGAAATTAGGGACACGAGCAAGTCAGGTTATATAAGGTGCCTGATTAAACTAAATCAGATAATAACAGACAAAAGCAAGCCGGGTCATATAAGGCACATGATTTAACTAAATTTGATAATAATGCAATATGATTTTTCCTCACAAGGTTTGGAACCAATTTCAAAAATACTTTTGAATGCTATAGGGTTTAGGTCAAAGTTTCGCCAATATTGTGATACCCTATAAGGAACCCAAACCCAATTATATATATATATATATCTATTTTAGATTTGCATTAAAAATATCTAATTCATCATGGTAAATTCAAGCTAATGCTTTATTTTAATAGTCAAAATATTTAGTTTCCAAGAATATTTATCTTCTCCAGGAATTTATGAATTGGCAATTCTAGACACTATAAAATGCTACTGGGGAGGGTTGAACACCCTATTTGAGAAGGGCTCGAGGGCACATAACAAATGAGAGGGGGTTCGAGTTTTACGAAACCCAACCAAAATCTGGCAATTGCATACATAATCGAAATGTTTACCTTTCATGTAAAAGTAAGAAGTATGAGTTTAATCTACACAACATCAGAATGGGAGAGGAATAGAGAATATTATTGGCAAAGCAGAGTGCATTTTAGAGAGAACAGACATCACAGGATAATCCGTAGGTAGCTGCCTTATATTTTACTCGGCCCATTTTTGTTCAAATATACGCTCCAGCATCTCATAACTTATGAAAATTTCTACTATAGTGTCCTATTCAACAGTTCCACCTATTATAAAGTTATAAAAATAAAAATACTAATAACAACTAAAAAGAAAATTCATAAAAATAAAAATAGAAAGCAAATGCAAAAGAAACCATCCGAGCTCCTTTCTATCATTCTTTTACTTTTTAGATCATTTTACTTTTTTTTTTTTTTTGGTACTTTCGGCCAAAAGATCAATTTGCTTAATTTTATTTCACTGTCCAACAATTAAAATAGGAGACCAAATGGACGTTTTAAGTTAACGCATCCATTCACAATTATTCATATTGAATGTACATAAGGAGGCAATCTGTAATTTACCTTCGTTTTAAATGGTAAACATAAAAGTCTCCATTGTCAATTCTTCTCCAGGAGGTTCACTTCGGCACGGTCATGATAAGCAGATGGAGCAAGGCCTTTCGCCATAACAAATGAAGCAGGTCTATTCCCTGCCTATCAACAATTTGCTTATTCTGCGGTTACCTTGATTATACTCTTAGAAAAGAAATTATACATAAAATCTAATGTAACAGCCACAAAATCAACTTCAAAACCAGGAAAAAGAACTACGTTATAGAACACAATGAGCTCCTAACAACTATAGACATTTTGATGGACAATTGACATCTAAAATTTGTCTCCAATCTCTAAATGACTCAACAGACTAGCCCACTAACATTGCATTATCCATCAGAAATTCTACTAAAGAAGACATCTCTTCCAACTTATAAATTACAGATCTTTAATATGTGCAGCGCTGATTAGGTGTACCTGAGGATGCACAGGGAAGTCTCTATGTGGAGTTACAGCAGAGCCTGAAGCTGAATTCTGGGGGATCCTTCCAGATCTCGAAAAGCCTTTGATGATACAAGTATAATCTTTCTCCCCTTAAGAAAAACAGAATGGGATGGCTATTGCCGGGAAATAGGTGCCATAGGCACAGCAGGCTGATTGTAGAAACCACCTTCAGATCCTGGGTAACCTTGGTAAGGAGTTGTTGCAGGTGTAGCCACAGGGGATACACCAGAAGCTGAAATGCCCATCGGTGTATAACCGGGAAAAGACTGTGGTTGGTGTTGGGGAATGCCATAATTGTATGGTACACCATTCATTGGTCCCCCAGCTTGCAAGAAAGGAGGTGGCATTTGATATGTTGGCATAGGTGGTGGAAGAGGAGGAAGAGGAGGAGGTGAGGATGATGGAGGAAGCGGAGGTTGTTGCCCACTGGCACTAGCATCATATTGGAATTGTTCAGGTTGTGGGAAAGGAGGAGGTGGTGGCTGTTGAGAATTCTGGACAGGCACGTACAAAGACTGGTCATTCTCTATTTTAGGCCTTTTTTCAGACATATAATCCCCAGAGGAATCTTTCTCTGATCGGCCAATGACACCCTCTGATACAAGAGAGGAAAGGACATTGGTGAGCATCTGGGCTGAGGAAGCTGTTGCTGTTAGTTGTGCGGCCACTGCAGCAGCAGCAGACTTTCGAGGGTCTTCCTCCATTTGACCAGACTTCTCAGAATAAGGTAGCTGTCGAGTGTACATCACTGGAGCTGGTTGATCCCTCTCCCCAGATGCATAGCTCTGAGGTGGTAGCGAGGTTTGAATATCTTTGGATCTCTGATCGACCAATACTTGACAATTTTTTCCATTGCGCAGATGTTGGAAGAGATGGATGGCCTGGTCTGACCTAGACCGAGCAGCCTGAAATCGAAAAAGATGCATATCAAATCTTATCTGCACAAAGCTAATCAACAAAAATTACCATCAGAAAATAAAACAAAATAAAATAATTATTCAGAATAAGTAGTAGATTGAGATTAATTATTTTCTCAGCCACTCTGAAGGTCAATCTGTTCTTCTGAAATGCACATTCAATGAAAGAAGAGTACATATGCAAACCAGATATGCACTTGCACGTGTAACCCATGTGCATGCACACACACAGAGGGAGGGAGGGAGGGAGGTAAGGGGAATCAGGGGGTGATGAGTGAGAGAAAACCTGAAGCTGACTACGGACTTGATCCAGCTTGCACTCCTGTGTAGAACAATCATATTAGCATAAACAAGAAAAATAATGGTTACTCCATTTTGAAGCAAATATATTAACAAACCTGCTCCTGAAGAGCCTCTCTCAGAAAAGAGACAAGTTTAGCTCTTGATATCTCAATTGCTGCCAGTTGTTCAATATGGTTACCTAGCATAGCATGTTGCCCCTGCAACTCCTCCACGAATGCTGATTCATTGAATCTCTCTGTTTCAGTTGTACCAGAAAAATTGGTCTTAGCAAATGAAATACAAAAGTTTTAATTCAGAAACTTGAAGAATCAGATTTGAGTTATTCAGGGTCACTCAAATGAGGACTAGCCGATGATACACCCAAGATGCATGCTCAAAAAAAAATGGCCTACTTAATAAATATGTTATGAATTTATGAGAAATGACGAAAATCTTAAACATAAATTTAATGATAATATTTTAAAAACTGACTCATACGTTGGATGGAAAATATTAAAAAAAAACAAAAAAAAAACTTCATCTTAACTTTTACAATTATCCATGGAAAAAGCCTTTATACAATTCTAGCCCATGATTTTTTACAATATTGATTTAATTCATTCATACTTTAAATATCAAAAGCAAAAAATCAAATATACTGAATGGAAGTGCGTGTACAATTTTCTCAACCTACTCAAATTTATAAGCCATACTAAAATGGTGCCTAAACCCCTATTTTACTATGCCATATTTTGCTGGGAGAAAAGGGAAAGAGAGATGAGGGTTGAAAAAGAAAGATTCATAAATCAGATTTAAATTACTTTCATAAATTTAGATTAATTTAAGAATCTACAAAACTGTTTGTATATCCTAAAATCCCACGCATTATGCTAATGTAACAAAGGAATCTCTACAACAAAACAAACATTATTATAAAAAGACCAAAACTACAAGATCAATGTTTGTAGTTATATTAAAAACAAAAACATTACAAAAATTTTACATTTGATATACTTTCCAGTGAATAATACGATTCTTTTTGGCAGCTCTACAACAATATTATGAAAAACATCAACAAATCGAAGGAAAAAGAATAAAATTAGTTAACTTGTTTTCCACTAAAAGAAAACCGTTATTTCTAACTTCTATATCAAATACTTCTTACCATTGTCTATCAAAAGTTTACCATTTGGTGTTGATACCTGTTATATCTATCACATATAGATATAGATAATAGATAATAATAATTTATACATAGAGCACATAATATGGAGAGGGAAGTTGGAGAGAGAGATAAATGGGATTCAAAAACGTACATCAAAACTATATATTTAGAGTGTAGAGTCAAATCAAGCTTAGTGGCTTAACGTGGAACCAATTATGGTATCATGTCCTGTTCCAAGGAACCATTTAAGACATCCTTTTCTAAACTGTCACTTGGAAAAGGTAGATATCAGGGTCATGAAATGCAAAGCTTGCTTCTGACTGTCTATTAGTTTCTTGGTGATGAAGAGAAGAGAATAGGTGAGATGCTTCATCATGTTTAACATTGGAAAGAGCATACCACACAGGCCATAGTGAGTCAAATGGAAGTCAACTAACCAGATCAGAAGATTATCCAACGAATCTCTCCAATTATGATACTTAGGTTTTACATTTACTCTGAATATTACATGTATGCTGGTCATGAATCTGGAGGTTGACAATATAAACAAATTTTGCTCTCAACTCAAAACTCTGAGCAAAATGCTATCAAATCAGACTTGGCTATGACAGGGAATAGTTACCACAATCCATTTATTCAGAATATAGGGTGTGAGACATTCATGTAATATTTTTTGATAAGTATCTACATTGACGCATTTACCCTATAAAAACATCAAAAGAAGATTTATCAATATTCAGGATTAGTATTAACACAGCATAGTGCACATCAACCCAAACAATTAACTGCATGGATATAGTACATCATCCCCTTCCCAAAATATTAATGAGATAATTGGACCATAAGTGAATTTATCTATTGACAACATGTAAGTATGGATTGTGAACCAAATTAAATCTTATAGATTGAATTAGAACTGAAGACATATAGACCCTAATTGGTAGTTCCAGTCCTAAAGAAGAGTGACATGCTCCTAAGTTACAGAGCTTTAAGCTCCTTTACAGAACAGATTTGCTCCTAAATCTTTGGAGATGAATTTTTTTAATTAAAAAGAAAAAGAGAAAAAAAAAAAGAAAAGGAGAGAAAAGAAAAGAAAAATGAACTCGAATGCATTCACTTTCCTCCAGACCCCAGGTTATACGGCTAATTTCCAACTAACCAACAAAGACAAACCACGAACAGATATTGCCTCAAAAAACTAACCACTTCTAGATGGTTCTAAATAATGTAAGACTACTACTCTAATGACTCTAAACATGCCACGACTGTAACAGTGCCAATCCTCTAAAGAATCACCTCATCCTCAAATCGAGTAACTACACATGCAACTGCAGCTTAATTGTGCTGTTCTGACATATCCGCTGCATTTTCAACACAATCCTCTTCCAAAATTATGAAGATGAAATGACTGGTCACACCAAAAGCACAACTCTTTTTTCTCCATAATCTTAGCAAGTAATCCACCCATTTCCTATAATACAGGCAGGAGCTTGTGAAGCATGGACAGATTTTGTAGGCACACAGAGGTACCTAGGCTTTGCTGAACAACAAAAATCAGAATTTGCAGGAGCACTCAGAAAAGAGGAAGGGTAATGCTCCTCTCCTACCTAGGCACTGTAAAACCCAAATGCAAATCATGCATACCCATTGTCAAGGAGACAAGCACTGAAGTTACATCACCACTCCCCTCCAATATTGCAGCTGCTCCTCAACATTAAACACCAACTTCATAGCTCTAGCAATCACGACTGGTGTGTGAGTCCACAGTCACAAGCGAATATCACCACATCATGCGTGCAAGAAATAGACAAGCAACAATTTTGGGGAAGCTTTGGAATCTCCACAATCAAGTATTCAAATCTTCAACATATTGTGCCGTAGACTGAATTTGTTGAATTGCAGCTAAGCACTCATACAAATTAAGAGCTCTGCATCCACTATAGTGCCAAAACAGATCATGTTTCAACATCTCCCAAGTCAAGTGAGAAATCTGTTAACAAGGAATGCAAAACCAACGAACAGCTTGTGCTTCCATGGAGATGAAGGCAGGCTGAACTTTCATCACAGAAGAAGTGTAATTTATTTCAAAGTACTGCTAAACCCCAACGATCCAAGTCCAACTAATAGGAACGACAACATCAAAGGAAGGCAGAATAAACGGCATATCTGCAATGTGAACTGCAACCATATCTATCCCAGAAATTAAATCCTTCAAACCTTCACGACTCACAGCATGTCCTTTGAAACTTCATTCTCAGCACAATCTCAAGGAAAGGAATGAACTTTCATCAGAAGTACCATAGGTTACGTACTTCCACAAGAAGTTCCATCATTTTCAGTGCAACCTCCCAAGCTATTCTCACCAAGCAATCACAAATCAGCAACATATGAGTTTGTCAATGAAGGTTAACATAAACACACAAGAAACTTCACCATCATATTTCAGCTTCTTCACCTCTCATCCAACTCTTCAATTCAAAGGCAGGTCAGACCAATTTGTTGTGAACTAAAATAAATAAATGAACATCTACAAATTCCAATTGAGCTTTAGACCTAAACAAGAGCAATATGCTGTTAAATACCAGAGCTTTAAGCTACTACATAAAGCTGATCCGCTCGTAAATATCTTGAGATGTAAGTGTAAAAATTGAGTTGCAAGCATTCTCTCTTCTCTAAACCCCTATTTATAGAGCTAACTTGCAACTAACCATCAGAGACAACTAATAACAGAATTCCTTCAAATAACTAACTACTAGTACCACTAAGTAAAACTACCACTCTAATGACTGCCAATAATTCCAATTGTAACAGGACTTTATTAGAGCTTCTAACAATAACAATACAAGAAATACCTGAATTGGTGTTACCCCCCATTTCCTTTTCCACATTCTCAAGGAAGCTTATGGAATTTCTGCACTTGTTCATAATGGCTTCTTCATCTACTTGCCCACCATGGACAACCTGATAACCTGAAACAATCTTGTCTACTATGCCGCCAATGGGTTGTTTCTGCATATTCAAGGAAAGAAAGTTAACACCAAAATTTGAAAGATAAATCAGCATAAGTAAAAATGATGAGCTAACCAAATGAACAAAAGTGAAGATGCAGGTGCAGTTATAATACCGGCTTGAATCCTGATTCTTTTCCATTTCTACTATTATTTTCCTGATACCTTCCTGCAAATTCTTCCTTCAAAGTTTGACCACGGGAACCAAAAACTTTTCTCTCATCCCAAATATTTATCTGCATGTAGGGCCAAACATGTGAGTATGAACAAATACACAATAAAAATCAGAAAAAAACCCCACTATATCAAAGGGCACAAATTTGATAAGATATATAAAACTAGGTTCCACCCACCCACCCCAACCCTCACAAAACCAAAAAAGCAAACCCCAACATATAAAAACAAAATTAAATACCAAAGAACCTAGCTCACACCATATCATAAATTCTTCTTAAAAGAACCATATGGAATTGCCAAAGTCATGTAATTTGGGCTCATCCAGGGACAATTAAGAACAAAACCAAAATAACACTTTATTTACAATCCCCTAGATGAATCACACAAAGAAATGCTACCAACATGAAACAAACCCCTTTACTATAGTGAAATCTTGAAAGCTTGCCTTGGATTATAGCAAACGCAAGCATCAATATGCTGTACATAGTGCAAGTGTGAATGTTTATGATTAATTTCTGCTAAAACAATAAATGAATACTCTTTGGACAGAAGTGCACATACCAATCGCAGTGCAGCAGACCTCCCAAACTCATCGCTATTTTCAACTACATCACGAAGAGCACCAGGAAGAACTCTCCAAAACTCACCAACAAAATCAGAACCCTTTCGCCGACTGTTCTGCAAGATATCATTAGCAAGATACAGAAAAGCCACACGTTGCTCACGAGGTGCGCTGTGAAATTGTCTATCCCACGTTTCAACAACTTGTTTTGCTTTGTTCATATGAAATATGCACCAGTGTGATAAAGCTATAGTCTGTTAAGGATAGCATCTCAAAAGTAGGATTCAGTTTGACACTGCATACAGCAAGTTTCACTGGCAGAGGTAACTGAAACCATCCATAAGCAACATGATGCATTGTAAAATATTGAAGTTATTTCAACAGGCAGGATATATGGTGCACTATAACGGAATTTAACTTGACTATAGGTAGAATAAATGCCAACTAAATATTAACAAAAAGATTTGGAAAGCACAGAGAAGCTAGTTTTACTATCATCATATTCAAATCAACAATAAAAACCCTCCCTTTGTAATTACTCCAAGCTTTCATTTAAACCCTGAAGGTGAATAAAACGAATATAGCCACTTAAGCAGCCTATGTTGACAATGACACAAGCATGCACATTAAACTTCAGCATTTGGCATAATGCTTCAAAAGGATACTCTCTATGCTTGTCTGAGAACTATTGAGCTTGGTTAACTTATCAATTAAGATCTGTGAATTAAATGTACTCCCCATTGATGTGTATGAGCCTTGATGAACAGATTATACACGGAGGAAAATTTACACAGGATGAACCTTTAAAGGATAGCTTCCCTGTAAAATAGATAGTTGCCCAATATCAAGCAAACACAGAATAAAGGAAAGAAAATTCTAATTGAATTGAGAGAAAGAGATACACTAGTTAACGAGCTGGTCTCCAGAAATTTCAACCTTTCTTTGTCATTGATCAAAAAAATCCAGAAATGTAAAGATGACGCAATTAATCCTCTTTTTGCAATAATTGAACACAGAAAGTAGACAAATTAAAAGGATGCTAAAACAGCCATAGCATGAAGGGACATGTATAATAGTGAAAAAACTAAGAGAGAATATTTACGCATGTTACAATAATTAATATAACTGGGTTCAATTGGAAGAGGTTGAGATCTTAGAAGGCATATTCATCACAACAAGATTTGAACATATTCCACTGAATTCCCTTTCTGACATTGAATCTACTTATTGTGTGAAATTAGAGAATTTCAACATCGTGCCAAATCATGCCTTAGCAGGTTAGATTATGAATGCATGAGGAGATATGAATCTTGACCTCCTACAAAAGAATGCTTTAGGGGGTGAGGCTATCAATGCATGAGGAGATATCAAAATATAGCCAACACTAGCTTCCTAGGCCCAATCACCAAAGTTCCTCCAGGAAGAAGTCAAGCACTTTCCTAGCACAATAAAAGATAGGAGAGAATAATGGTGATGTATATAAATGGCTGGCTGACTGGAATAGATTGCTGCTTTATGTCTATCAGAAACGAGAACAAAGAACGAAATACTGGCCTAAAAAAACCATAGTGCAGGACAAAATATTAAGTCCAAATTCCGTGGGCCTTGTCTCAATTCAGTTAAAACTTATAAAATTTTCCTTGCCAGATTTTTTTTTGTAATTTACCAAAGGATAAAGGAGCACCAGTTAGGCAATCCAAGATTGTAGGGGCAACTAACATAAACATAGGGCAGAGAAGACCAAAAATAAAGACCTGAAGAGAATCAACAAATGATGATATTATACACTTAGGTGTTAATGAAGATATGTTTCATGATAGAGTGCCATGATGGAAAATGATCCATACAAAGCTGACGCCACATAATTTGACTAAGGCTTTAGTATTGTTTTTTTTTTTAATTTATTACCAAAAAAAAAGGTATTAGTTACGTGTCATTGGACAGGCCAATTAGCAAATTCATAATAATTTCCTAATTGAATATCCAAACTCGTTTTCAAACCTTGAGTATGAAACAAGATGATAAATACACACAACAAAAAAAGCATCCACAATCTTTCCTAATACATGCTTCCAATTGAGACTTCTATATTGTGAAAAACGGAACATTATATCATTTGGCTTCACGAGCACAAGCAATTTCCTCCTCAACTTATATATTAAAAAAAATCTGAAGAGTGCAATTCCAGATTCACATTATGAGCTTTTTTATTTTTAAAAAAAAAAAAAGAGAAAAAAAATCATACACTTCATGTTCAGCTATGTTTGCTGATTTTATGCCTTTTCACTGCAATACTTTACTGTTAAGGATGTGACAGATCATTTGCTTAGAAATCATGCAATAAATACTTATAATCTAGTTCATGCCGTTTCTGCTCTTATACCTCTGGTGTACTTAAACAGTTTACCAATAAATTCCTTTATCAAACCAACAAAAGAAATAAAATGTTGTCTAAAATAGTTCATTGCCAATAAGTTTCCCACCATGGAAACCATCTATGCATTTCCTTGAGTAAAACCTAGGAAAAAAGGTTTCCAGAAGTCAGCACAGTGTCATCCATCTTATTTGAGATACCTATGGATATTTGTTGTAGGTAGATAGGTGTAACGAGTTTCAGTCATGATTAACTCATATGATGGAAATTTTGGCATGCAAACCTAGATTGACTGTCTTGGAGATATGCAACCATTACAAGTACAATCATTTCGATTTCCTTCATGATTGCATGGAAGCTACAAGGGCACTCTGTAAGTATATTTGCCCAATAGAAAGCTCAATGACAACATACAAAAGTTTGTTAGTGAATTGTCATAGGAATTTCATGACACCAAAGAACTTTAATGCTCCCTTCATTAGAAAGGATGACGATAATGGAGGCAACAAGGCACTTGTTAAGTGACTAAGACAAAAATCATTTCAACTCTCCATGTACATTCATTTTCAGGAAACATAGACTCAAGTTTGGAAAGGTAAAAAAAGTTTCTTCTTTAGTGTCTTAACAAGTGCCAAAGGTACTCCTAAAATAGATTAACTAAAAATTGGATGCTTCAGTAAAGACTGAAGCTGTCATTAATTCTAGATGTTCACATAAGCCAGAGTCACATTTTTAATGAAATAAATTTCCAACTTCAAAATAACTAATGAAATCCAACTACAATCACATAAGAAGGCATGCCCATTCAAGGAAGCAACTTATATCATTTATCACATAATATGCACCAGAGATGAAACCTCAGAAGCAGATCTAAACAAGGAATTGAGAATCTTCAGTCATATCCTAAGGTAGAGACACCAGAGCAGCAATTTTACATAGAATAATACAGCTAACTACCTAATTGAACTTTGGTAGGTAAGGAAAAAAAAAATACCTAATCCAACTATTGTCATTAACCAGATGATCTCAAATGGGAAACAGGGGTTATATCCATGCAAGATACTTGCAATAATTTGTTGATATAGATCATCGAATTCCAGTTATCAGGAGAACCTACAGGACATACTTACTAAAAATGCAGTCTAATGAGTTACCTAAAAAGAGTGTTCCCTAATGTACTGTCAACTATAAGATTGGAATAACAATTGCTATTCTTCCACTTATAATCAAAAGATTTCAACATGAAGATGAGCCTTGGTACATCAGTTAAGCTATGCCTCTGGTGGACTACTAAGGGTTTGAGACACCAAAAAAAATTCTCTGCAAATGCAATAGTAATGCTGCATACATATGCATTCCCCGTATAACTAACCCCACTAGCCAACCGCTCTATATCCACCAGTGAACCTGATGTTGAAAATGTTACCACCTTGATTAAATATTCAGCTTAGTCAATGGAACTTTCAACTGCAACTTTCATCTCAGAGCACAATTCGGTCGCAAATTACAAAATCATTTTAGCAAAACAAAAACGAAAAAAAAGAAAAGAAAAGAAAAAAGAACCTTTAGCTGAAATGTCACAACAATTAGCAAATTAAAAATAGTGAGTGACAGAAAGAATCGACCTCTAATTATCATTTCACTGTAAACCAGAAAAATCCTAAAATTTCCTTCCTTTTTCAATAACTATGAAACAGTCAAATCAAAGAACTGAACATTTTCAGCCCAAACTTGCAAAGGCATCACAAAATTCAATCGGTTAAGAGAACAGGACAAATCCTTACACAAGAATTTCATAGTCAACCCTAAAACCCCACCAAATAAAAGGAAAAATAATTCCAATAATCAGGAGGCTCGAACAATGACGAAAACTATCCAATTTAACGTCCAATTAGCTTAACGAGTACAGGTACAAGGCACAAATTTCAAATTCGTAATATGAAAAGTTCGTGAAATTGAATAGTGACCCAATAAAAAAAAAAAAAAAAACAGCGGAGAGAGAGGAAGAGAGGAAGAGAGGAAGAGAGACAAAACGGACCTGATGAGGAGAATGCCGAATCAACGGCCAGAGGTTTCTCACCGATCGATCAATTCGTCCATGGAAGAGACAGAGACAGAGACATAAAGAGATAGAGCAAGTTAGGGTTTATCGAAGAGGTTTTGCAATTGAGACACAGGAGAGAGTCTGACACAGGAGAGAGTCTGACACAGGTGTAGAGTAGTAAAGACCAGAGGAGTTTTGAATTGAGAGAGAGAGAGAGAGAGAGAGAGGAGGGTGGGGATTTGCGACTTTTGTGTGCGGGTTATAAGAGTTTGGGTTTGGGAATATAGGATTGGGAGAGGAAAGTGATATGTGTGGTTGCGATTACCAATTTACCCCTCTAGTACCCCCTCAAGGAAGGTATTTTTACATAAGATTTTTTATTTTCCCGACTGGAAATCCTTCCTCCAAATTTTTTTTTTTACGTATTAATTAAATTTGAACCGCTGGATTATTTATGTTTTTAATTATTCAAATTTAATAAATATAACTCAATAGTATAATTGAATATTGGACAAATCCTATCAAAAATATAAAACAAATCATAATTATATTAACAAGACCACTACATCGTATTAACAAGACAAATGTCTTTTTCTTATGATTGAAAATGAAGCGAATTAACAAGATAACCACATTGTATATAAAACCAAGCAATATTATCTTAATTACCAAAAAATGTATATAAATTTGTCCATCAATATTCAAATATTGTTCTATTTGAATCATTTCATGTTTTTATTTAAGCCCCATTTATTTCAAGGAAAACCATATTGTTAGTGCAAAATGTTTTCCTTATAAAAATATTTTTCAAAAATTATTTGTTTTCATGCATTTAGATATATTTATATAAATATGTTGAAAAAACCTTTTCGTTGTTGGACTCATGAATATTATATAAATTATAATAATACCTAGATAAACTAATATCAACATATTACTATAGATATATTGTATTAAACATTTTATTTAAAAATGAAAGTATAAATGTAAATTATTTTTTAATATACATTACTAGGATCAATTGATTATTATAATATCTTAACAAGTCTATAGTTTTTTTACCCATTATTATTTTTTATTTTAAATATAATTTATAAATCTATTAGAAGAAAAATAAAATAAATATCATTTTCTTAAAGTTAAACTGCTTGTGGATACTAGATTAGAAAACAACATTTCGTTTAATTTTTGAAAAAAATAAGTCATTTTCCTAGGAAAGGGTAGTATTTTCCCTTTAATGGAAGAATGTTTCCCTTGAAGGGATAATTTTCCTATAATCCAATCTTTAATTTTTAGGAGATTGGTTCTGCTATCCATCTTACCTTAATTTATATCTTTATAAATTTGAACTATTGAACAAACTATAAATTTAACGGTTTGAATTTAAAAAAATGGAAATGCATGGTAAAACGAAGAATGGGACCAAACCGTCGAAATAAACGATAGGAACTAGAATTTCCTAAAGGAATATATTTTCTACTTAAAGGACCCTTTGTGGTAAACAAACAATCGGAAAAAAAAAAAGTTTTCCATAGAATATATTTCTTGGAGCAAATAATGCCTTAATTTCTCAATATTTTAAAAATCTTACAAAAGATGATTCATGTTAAGTATGATCAAACTTTCATCTATCTTTTACTTGGCTTTGTAGTGTCGAAAAACATAACAAAATTTATAAATTCTATAAAACCTATCATGAAATCCATTTATAACATGCATAATGTAAAATAAAAATTTGATTATCTATAAGAAAATGTAAGATCACATAAATCAACAATTAAGATATGAATATCTAAGTATTAGGTTAAAGCCTTGTCCTTATACGATTATGATAGATAATGGATCTAGGGCATTTAAGAAAGTAAATCAAGTTGGCTAGCAGTTTACGAAAAATATGATAACCCCAACTAAGGAATTCTTATACGTTTAAGTAAAAAATATAATAAAATATCAAGAATATAATTAAGATAGTGAGAATTAACTTTATATAAGATCATAAAATCATATTTAAGGCAATCGTACCTAAATTTAGTGCATTCGAGAAAAGTTATTTAATTAAGCCTAAATTTTATGACCAAAATAAAAAAGTTAGTCAAAATAATACAGCGAAGTTCGATTTTGGAAATAGTAACTCAAAATTCCAATTTTGTCCCTATAAGTATGTTATTTAATACAATACCAAATTACTCGGAATCTCTAAAATTGAGTTTGGAATACGACAAGAACTTAAAGATAAGTTAATTAAACTATAAAATAAGATAATATACTATAATTTACAATATAAGTATACGCGTATTTTCATGAGTGTACCTGGTATAAATAATAATTATACTTGTAAATTAACCTGAAATTACATAATTATATATAATATGTGTTAAATTCATTAAAAAAAAAAGAAGAAATATACCTTGAAAATAAAAGATATGTTAGAAACATAGTTATATACTACATATGATATATATAGATAAGATATATACACGTATACTAAGAAATATACTAAATACTAATGTAATTTATATAAATTATCAATAAATTCATTAGAAATCAACTTAAACTTATCTAAAATTGAACCAATTGACTTGGAATATGCTGGAAAACTGCATGGCATCCTTATATGGACAGAAGTGATGAATCAAAAGGGCAAAAGACCACAATTAAACAGATCATGCTATACAAAATAATAAGATAATTGTGGAAATTTTTAAAAAATCTAGAAGTTACCTAAACTAATATAAAAGCAATACCAGGACATACATTAAAAACTTTAGAACCTAAAACACCTAAATAAAATCGGAGAGAAAAATTTAGGAAATAAAAATATTTTAGAAAAAAATTCCCCAAAAACAGCGCAAAGACTGAGTTAAGGTAGTTTCCCGACCATCCGATGACCTAACGTGGAGACTTGCTACCACCTAGCAAAGCCACCACTGACTAGGTTGGCCAACAATTCTTTTCCTACCAACGATGGTCGAAGCTCTAATAAATTCAGGTTTCGAGCTTTTGCCCCATTTTTCTCTATTTTTGAAAAATTATTAAATTAATTAGGAAAAATATGAAAAAATTAACTTCTAGGTTAGATGTACTTTCATTTCATAAATTTATTTTAACAAAATTATGAATATTTAATGTACTGTTCACTTGAAAATTGAAATTCACAATAAATACACTAAATGATGTAGTTTATAACTCAAAATTTTTATGTAAGATGTTTATGATATATGTGTAATTGCTATGTAGCCTGATTTTTTATTTGAATATTTTTAATATTTATTGTATTTTTCGGCTTAAAATAGCTTGAAAATAAGCTAAAATTGTGAAATAAATAGGAAATTATGAAACTAAATGATGAAATGAACATGTACTGATTTCTAGTGAATAATAATAATGTTGGGACAAGTTGAAATCAATTTGGTGCAAAAAGGATTATAATTTGGTAATTTAGAATAATTTAAGAGTAAAATCATAGATACGAATATATAAGCGATAGATCGAAAACTTGAAACTAAGTATTAGTTGAGTTCCCCATATTTTTAAGAGTTTATAGAAATTTTCGAAGAATTATTCGGTGACTCAAACTATTTATTAAGAATTTATATAGTAAAATGACTTAAATTATAAATTAGGATGTATTTTCAGTAATAATAAGTTAAAATGTTACAAATAGTTGAATAAAAACTATATATGGGTATATTAATCAGATTAGATAAAAAGTGTATTTTTAATATTTAATTATATTTTACTGCTCGAGATATATTATATGTGTATTAGGTTAGATAATACTTATATTATATAGTATAATGACAAATCAGGTAAAATACAATTTAATAACATAAATTACATATAATACGATAATATTTATATAGATATGTATAACTATATTAAAAGCTCGAACTACCTATTAAAAGTCATCTCTAATAATAAGACTTGTAACACATATTGCTAGGTCTGTATGAACCTAACGACACTAATTTTATTAAGATTAGATCGTTGATCTAAACAACTAACTTCAAAACTAAATTTAGGTTTTATGTATATAGGATTTTGCCAGTGATTAGATCACTGACAATCCAAGTCTTCCGTAGTGAGCATCTAAACGGGTAAGCAGAATCGATGCTTTACAGTATTTTAGGATATTATTTAAAAATATTTTGGGACTTTGGTACATATTAGTTTGTGATTGTAGTTAGCCCTTTATATGTATGTAGCGTTTGTGGTTGGGTTTCGATTTACTGTAATAAGAGCTAAACTCTATGATATGGTTGTTCTATGATATTATTATGTTTGAATTATTTGAGCTCGATTGATCACTTTGAAAAGATGAGCTAACACAAACTTAGCTTAACATCTAATTTGATATACATAGCAACCCACTAAGGTAATAATTAGCATTCTCGGGCCAAACACGGACTCTTTTCGACGAGGATAGTTGAAATAGTATTTCCTTACCTTTAGCCAAACTAAATGATAAGAGAGGAGGTCACAACAAGGTTGGGGGCCGTGGTTCAAAGGTAGTCATGGGAGGAGAGTGCTCTCCATTGTACAAGCCCCGGTTTGGTTTTGATATGTGAGTGTATGACATCAATCTTCTCAACCTAGATTAAAGCAAACATAATTTCCCTAATCTCACGATGGACTGGATAATGTTGTGCAATTGCATTTACTTGTATATGCATTATGTCCAATCAACTTGGTTGAAAACCTTGCTTGTGATGTACTAAGTACATATTTTTATCTCTACCCCACTTACTGAGTAAGTTATCGCTCATTCCCCTATATTTATTTCATAAGTTTCAATTGGATTATAAGTGCTTACCCAACACCAGACCATTAGTAAACTGAGATAGGGAGTAAGATGCAACAAGAAATGGTCAGTTATTACCCTTAATATTAACTTTTTATCTTTTAAGGAAAATTATATAAAACTCCTTAACGACCTTAATAGTTTTCAATATTTTTGTCTGTATATGAAACGACAGGTACCTATAAGATTTACTACTACTTTTTTATAAGATCAAATTACAAATTTATTTTTAACAAATTATCTCAAAAGATTACTCCATAGGTTTGTATCAAATAAGTATTGAATTGAACACTTCAAAGGGGTATAGTCGAGTACGCCTAGTGTAAACTAAGTCTAAAATAGCAGTTATAAAGACAATTTCTATCTTAGGATGGCTTACACGATGGGACTGTTACGACTTCACCTTTTCAAGGCATGATAGAAAATACATTTTCCTTACAAACAAGTATCCTTCTTCCCCTGGATAGTAATTCAAGTGAAAGTCAAGAATCATGTTGCCTTTTACGAAATTTAATTCATCGTAAGGATTGCAAATAAAGTCTTTATACCATTATACATATAGACAGGGAAAAGAACTAACCCTAATCCTCATACTAGTAGATAAGTTGGATTAAACCAATAAAATTTTTAATTGGAAGCAAAATATAGTAATTTGTTTTTGAAGATTCAAGAAAAGTATAAGTAGTTACTTTAATCGATGGATACTCACCATATAAAAATAATTGTCTTCTATTATACGGTTCATTTACAATTTTTTCAAATTTAGACCATTGAATTCACAATCAATTAAATAGTTTAGATTTGAAGGAATATAGATTAAACATAGTATGGAAGGCAACATCAATCCCTTAAAAAATAAAAACCCATAATATGCTCTTACTATTTACTTTTAAAAGGCAATTAGCTTTATTGGCTATTAAAACCTACACCACTTAGGCTTCAAATGCTATTTAAATGCAAATTGTCTTAATTTATCATTGTGCAATCAATGGCTAAAATAAATTTAAAATCAATTTGACCATCAGACCATCCAAACTACTTATAAGAAAATAATTTTTTTTTTTTGGAAAACAAAAACATTTCTTCTACATTTGGTACGTAGGAATTGATTAGAACAAAATCATGATTTCGACTTCCATTCTCTTTCCTTATATTTCAAAGCACATTTAAAAGTTGAAATTAGTATTCAATTTTGGCAATTCCATTCGATAATTCATTCATTATTATTAACTAAATTGCTTATTTAAACTTTAATTTAATTCTAACATTTAATATTTAAGGTGTTTTTTTACAATTATTACTATATACATATTTAATTTCATTTCATTTCATTCCATTCCATTTTATTTCATAGACATTTCCAAACATAAGAAAGGATTTTCCATTTCACTTCTCATTTCATTATAAATCATTCCTATACATCAAATGTAGCATTCTTTCCTTAAAAATGAAACCAAAATATCATGACACAATCCAATCAAAGTGCTTAATAGCTCGATACAAAATAAGAAAAAACTAGACAACTATAAATCCTCTAAACTACTGTGATTACTTCCTAAGCCTTTAAAAATAACATCCATAAAAAAATTAGGTGGCACCCTATTAAAAGAAACATACATATAGCATCAAAAAGTGGGAGGAGATATAAACATGTGACAAAGGCTGGGTAACAAATGTTAACATCAACATTTCGTTAGTTAAGCTAATCAATAATTTGCTACGAATCTACTTCCGTGATAATTCTCCTAAGCCCATCATCCTAGCTAAAGACAACCCTTCCTTTACTGCCCAAAGCTTTGCTTCTGATGGTTAAGCATGTTTTATATGTTTGCAAAGACCCCCTAACACATGACCACTGCTATTTCTATAGGACACACCAAATTGTACTTTCGTCCTCTTCCTATTGCAAGTTTCATCATAGTTTACTTTCGCCCGCCTATCCTCAAGCTTCATCTAAGGTCATTCGAATTTGTTGCCATTTATTTTGAACCTCTATGCTTTGCGATTCATCCACCATTTATTTGCTTCAATCTAGATAACACTTACACAATCATCCACTTATTTCCTTGGTTGGAAGATTCATTTGTTTTGTTCTTACCATATTCCTCTAAGATCAAAGGGGATAAGGACATCACATGGTGTTTTATTGGATTTCCAAAGTTTATTCTTCTCAAAAAGCTTACATGTGAGAATTAACACTTTGTTAATAATCCACTTGTTTCTGTTTTACACTAATAATTTGTTTAATTGTATTATTATTTTGTTTATCAACAGCCAAAAGACAATAGGTATTATTGATTCTATTAGTTGAAGAATTTGACTTCCTTATGTTATTGATTCCATAAGTTGAAAATTTTAATTTCCTTATCAACAGCCAATAGCCAACATCTAACAAGTATTACTAGTTTGTTTGTTTTATACTGTATTATGAACATTATATATAGAAGCTGAATTCTTATGTTAATAAAAAAAATTACATAGTGAAGTTTCTTTTTCTTTTTTTTTTTAGGTAATAAACTTTACAGTAAAGTTTCTTGTTACTATATTATAAATGTTAGATATAAATAAGTTGTGAAGTTGCTTTTTTTAGTTCTTTTATCCTTTTACTACTATACTGTAAATGCTAGATATAGATGTTGAGTTCTCATTTTTTTCCTTCCAAAAAAATTATGTTCTATAATAATTTTCTCACCCCTTAGCTATGATAGTTCTCTCCCCCCACCCAAAACACCTTACCTCCTCTTTTTGTCCAATTCATATCATTCAAATAAATTAATGTTAGGTTATTTTATTTACTCGAGTTCAATGTTGTTCATAATTTTATAATGGTTGTTTGAAATAAAACTAGGGGATTTTAAAATTTTTTCTAGCACTATTACATTGGATAGGTTTTGTTCATGATTTCAAAGTTTTTTTCTCATACAATTTGTTGAAAATCTGTTCAAAATTTTATATGGGTGAATGTTCTATATGTTAGGTTCTTTTATTTTTATTTGCTCATTTATTATTTATTTAATAATAGTAAGAGTAACATATTTTGTTTTTTTTTTTCCTATAACATGCTTTCTTTTTGTTAATTTTCGATGTCCATTTTCTCCATTTGCAAGAAGTTTTGCACAGGTGACCATAGATATAGGCTCATTTTCCAACAGTTTCGTTTTCTATGAATTACCAACTAAAATAAATCTAAATTTCACTTTCATTATGTGTAATTCCTTTCATTGTATTAATGATACATTATTTTTCATTTGCTTTACAAGCAAGTTTCATTTGGTGTCCTAAGGTTGAGTATTTTATCTTTAGCAATCTCAACTCTTCTTCTTTTTTTTTTTCTTTTGTGTAGCTAACTCCTCATTCTGTTGCATTATAAATATCATCCGTTTTACTTTTGTTAAGTATCATTATGTTATTAATTTTTCATTTTCCTCTGTTTCATGACTTGAGTGCGAACGTTAACATAACTATCTAATTAACATTTCTAAAGGTTGTAGCATAGTTAATCTATATGTAATTATCATGGTGTTGTTTGTGAGTTTGTATAGTAATTAGATTATTTTTTTTATATAAATGACTATTGGATATGGATGACAATTGAAATAGAGAAACACATAATTCTTCAATTGATATTTTATGTAAATGTGATGGTAATATTATTATTATTTTTATATAAGAAAAATTACCCCTCTTAATAATTTAATTCGGTGAATGGTGATATTTTAATAATTCAATACACAACAAATAATAAAGCAAATTAAAAGAGTGTAAGGAAGAAAAAAATCAGGTTGAGATTTTATAGAGTTTCAACCTTCTACTTACTGCTCTCTTTCAACTCTATTGCTGAGGACCTGATCTACTTCACTGGTACTGTTTCACTTGATCCACTAAATCAAATCATAAAAAGATTACAAACACTTATTACACATAGACTTTACAATACTCTACTTTACTTATCTAACCTTTCAACAATCTAGGCTAATATAGACTATAAAGTACCAATGTACTTGTTTCAACACTCAAACAACAAAATAATAATTTCAAATTACAAATGAGAATAAAAATATAAATCTTAAACAATTTCGCCCAAAAGGAAATGATGATTGTTGTAATGTTTGTTTCGGTGGAACTTTCTAAAGAGGTATTTAAAGGACTTTCTGTGATTTTTCAGAAGGTAAAATCTGATCAAGACTTTTTGTTTTGCAAGAGCTTTTTTTATAGTAGTCTGTAGACGTTTTGAATGAAATCTTCCAATGACTAATATGTTGAAGATTAACTTTTTCATATTTATCTAACCTTTAGTTTGCTAGAGATAATCCTTAGGTATTTTAAGAGGATCTCAGTTATTTGAATTTAAAAAATAACTCTCCTTATTTTTTTTAGATCAGATAAACTTTAATCTGTAACATAATCTTTTGATTTTGAATTTGTAGAGGAGATATACCTTATCAAAAACTTCTGGATAAAACTCATATTCAAGATTTGAATTTTCATAAAATTCGATTCAATCTTATCCTTATCCACATATGTGCTTATCTTGATTTTTTAAAAATTTATTTATTTAAAAATCCCCATAGATCTTAATTTCATCTTAAGTGAAACGAGATTAATTGTATTTTCCTAATACGCCCAATCTAGTGAAGCTAGGTCTTGTTAAATTCGAATTAAAAAATAATGTCATCTGTTTCCAGATCAACTTTCTAAATGACCTTTTGAAGAGTATCAATTTTTGTTTTCTTTGAGGCTTCTGAACCAACTTCTAAATGATGTATTATATCACTTATGCTTATAAAGCTTTTGAAATTCTTTCTGAAGAATTTTAGACTAATCCATTTTTAATCAATTCAAACCTTCTGAATAAATTTCTAAATACAAGTTAGTTTTGCGAAATTAAACTTTCTAGAAACCCTTCTAAATACTTGCATTCTTAATGATTCATTAGTATTTATCCCTTTTTGTTATCATCAAAATATATGACTATGAGAGATATCGAACACAAATATTTTTCATTTTAAAGCAACATAATTTAAAAAGCTATCAAGTTTAAGGAGAAGAGTCTTATTTTTCTGTTTTCTTTCTTTTAGGAATTATGGGAATGAACAATATTTTTCAAATTTCTATTTATTTTCTTCAATCCCAATCGCCTTCCTTCATTGCTCCTTTGTCTCTCCCTCGTCCCTTTGCCTAACATTACCCGACCCTGCCCCCTTACATCCCCTCTCGTCTCTTACTCTTTCCCCTCTCATCCTCCTATCCTTTCCCTTGTCTTGCCCCCAAAATTTCCTAAGTCCCCTATCAACAAACACAAATCCTTAATTCGATTCATTGCCATACAAAGTTCGTTTGAATTCGAGTTTTGGTTTCTCTCTTGGCTGGGTTTGTTTTTTTTTTTTTTTTTCCGTTTCTATACGTTTTGAGCTCATTTCGATAATTAATACTATTCAATTATTGGGGTATTTATTTAAATAAAAAGTATTTTTTGTGTATCGTAGGTTCTTATTTGACGTCAAATCGTGGTTGTTCGGTGATTTCGTCTTGCTTTAATTTTACGTGCCACTTCGACTTTCTATTCTATACTGTGTATGTAGTATATTTTATTTTTATTTTGTTTTCCATTATTGTCATGAATATAACTATGTACCAATATTCGATTACTATTAATGAATTATTTGATTATTATGTTAAATAGTATTTTTTTATATAAAGTTACTGTTAAATATATTTTATCATGATTTGCAGTTTTGTTTAGATATATATGTTAGGGCCAAATTTCTATTTTCTATTGTATTCAAGTTAGGTCACTATTTTCTACTTAACTATAGAATGTGTTAATGCTCGTATTCTTGATGCATGTCCCAAGTGTCGATTCGATATACGTTGGTGCTATTTTATTATTAATATCTCTTATATTTCTTATATCAACAGTATTACGATCTAAAGTATTTTTATCACATTAGTGTTATGAATGTATAGCATATTATATTATGTATAGTATGTTCATTTTATTTGTCGATTATTATTATGTCATTCCTTATAAAATTCTACAAACCATACTATTTTTCGATCAAGTACATATTATTTTATTTCCATATTAATTCAATAATCTATATATTTTGATACTCTAATCATGTATCCACTTATTATTTTCTTTTATATATATATCAACAAGCATCCAAGAAGAGCTACCCTAAATGCTAGCTATGAAATATAAATGAAATATGAGATAAGAGAATATAAAAACAACAGGAAGATGTAGTATCAATTATAAGTTAACTTATCCTAAAATATAAATCGTATAAATAAAAAGATTTTCCAAGCAAACTGTGCCCATACTATATAAAATAAAAATTTTTGAGCATCTTTTAAAAAAGAAAAGAATTCAATTAGATCATTACCATTATTATTCTTAGTTTTTTGAGACATTAAATATTATTATTATTGTTCTAGGTACGTGGCATTGTCTTACCAGAAGCTTGAGGTAAATTTAAGCCTCAGCTTATCAACCATCGAGTTTCTAACCGATATATCTTAGAACTTAGCCGAAATATCTTAGAAATTTAAACCACCACAGCAAAATTAGGATAGATGTTTATAGTTAATAACTAATCTAAATACACCTCTTTCTATTTCAGAATTTTTGTTAACATAAAAGGTTGAACAACTCTAAGGAGACTTATTATGTCTTATTAAATTTTTATTAAGTAAATCATTAATTTCATTTTTACAATGTCTTAGAATTTCATTATTCATTTGAGAAGGTCTTACTTTAGTTGGAATATCGTTCTCATTAAAATTATTTTCATAAGATAAATTTACAATATGAGACTTACAATTCCAGAAAGCATTGAGTAAAGAATAACAAATTGAATTTTTTATTTCTAAATCTAAATTAGGAATTTTCTTTTTTAGATTCTTATTAGAAAGTTGTTCTTCAATTTTTTATGTTCAAGATAAGTTTTTAAGTACATTAAATATTTCTCTTTACATTTGATTAAACAATTCAGCTCAGATATTAAATTGGTTTTTAATTCATTTAAATATTTAGTTTATGGCTTTGAGACAAAATTGAAAACAATTTTCTTTTTGAAGTCAAGTGTCTCAATACTAGAATTATTAAGAGAAAAGGGTTGAATTAGATTAATAAAAAGTGTTCCCAAAATGAAATTTTGTTTTAAATTTTTAACAAGAATAAAAACAGTTTTATATGAAATATTATCTTTTATTATTTTAGCATTAGATAATTTAAAATTGATTTGCATTTGTTACCGGAAGTAGATTTTCAAGAATGAGTTGTTTTTTCAAAATATTTTGTAGAGATGATTAAGATGTTATAAACAATTAAGATATTATAAATGTAAAAAAATTAGTCATACAACTAATTTCTGTAGAATCAACAATAGACTTAATGAATTAAATCTTAATGATAAAACAATGAAAAACATTTTGCAAATCTTTGCAAATAATGAACCTTCTTTATTAGAAAATGATTGTAATGATGGAATTCAAGTTAATAATATTGAATCCACTTCATCCTCATCTAAAGAAGATAATGAAATTAATGTTTTAACTAATGAAGAAGAAGAAATCCTTCATAAAATTGATCTTATGAGTAATGATAATGAGAAACTTAATTGCTTAAAAAACATTATACGTCTAATCTTACCTTTACACCAAATTTACCTTATAATCTTAATGAAATTGTAGAAAGAGGAAAAAGAAAACAGAAAAAAGCCTATTTTTATTAATGACCTTCACAATGAAATTAATGTCTAGAAATAAGAAATAAAAGAATTAAAATTAATGCAATTGAATCTTCAAACGGATTTTCTTGAATTTAAATAGAAAATGATAATTCAAGAATTTTAACTGGAAGCATTTAAACATTGATAAGTATAAGTGTTATACCTAAAGACAAAAGTGGAAATACGCTTTAAGATGAAAGAGAGAAAGAAAGGAAAAGATTAGGTGGAAGATGGAGAGAATAGAAGAGTATGTGTTGATGTGAGAGAGAAAGGAAGAGGTTTAGTAGATGAGGAGTGAAGGAGATTAAAGAGAATGAGAGAAAGTGTATGTGTGTGTATTTGAACCCTACCTCTGATTGAAATGAGGGCTTTATTTATAAAAATCGCATTGACCTGATACTGTAGTGAATGGTGTCATTGTGGCTGATAAGGTACTGTTTAAATAGTGAAAAGTAGAAGACATTTTATTGTAGCAAACAGTAGTGTATCAGATAATGGATTCCGACATCATTGATAGTTGTACATTGTGATACATGTATAGATATATCCCTATCGTATTTTACAGTACAAGAATACATTCTAGAAGATACATTCATTCATTCAAACATATATTGATCATATCCTAAATCTATCCCATAACAGTTATCTTTATTTATATTGCCACTGTAATGAGATCCCGATTCAGACATAAGACCTTTAGAAATAAGGTCAATGTCCTCTTCTTCCAAAAGATCTGTAGATCTTCCTTTACCACCACAAATAATTCATCCATCATTTAATGATCAATATAATGTTCAATTAAATGTCTAGGATAATCCTTCAATTTCAAGAATAGTTAATAATAGATCGAGTATAACTAGACCAGTTTACCAACCTAATAATGAACATGAAGAACCTTCGGCCTCTATTTTAGATGATTTAGAACTCAATGTCTTAGAAAAACCTTTCGAACTTGATAAGATTTTCGTAAATAATGAATTTAACTCACCAAAAAATGAGAAAATTAAAAAATGGTATTTTGAAACTTTTAAAAATGTTGCTAAACAAATAAAAGATGAATATTATAATTTTATGTATGAAAATAGTTTTCAAATACGTTTCTTCGATTGGTTTGAAGAATATTATTTGAAACCTAAAGAAATTAATGTTGTAAATGAATGCTTTAAATGGAAATTAAGTAATGGACAAATAATAGAATCAAATCATTCACTACTTAGTAATATAAAATCTATATATAAAAATACTGAAATAACCTTCGTGCCTTTTAAAAATGTTATAGAAGAAGAAAGCCTAGGAATTAAAAAAATAATACACCAAAATAACTTTACAAATTAACATTTACATACAATAGAAAAATAATTAGACAAAATACAAAATGTAATTAATGATGAAATAAATAAAACATAAGAACCAACTATAATCAATAAAATTAATAAAAATATACCTTTGTTTAAACCTTTCGAAATGCCAAAAAATCCAAGTAATGAGTTTTTAAAAGTTTTGGAAGATAAAAGAAGAATGTTAAAGGCAAAAATGAAAGAAAAAGTAAAGCTAATTGATATTCTAAAAATGGAAACACCAATTAATACTTCAAAATTAAGGGGTATTACCACAAATGATACACCTTAAAAAAAATTAATATTCCTAATGAAACTGATAATGATTTGGAAAATGATATAATATCTAATATTTCTATACGACAGCTACTGGGCTATTGGTCCCAAGGAGGCTTAAATTAATCTATCCTATAGTAGCTGTCTTCATTTGTATTGCTACTATGATGAGATCCTGATTCAGACGTTGAATTTGAAGTTGATCCTTAGGTTAATTCATTTAGGCTTGCTAAATTTTTCTCCAATAATTACTTCATTTGATCTTGAGAACTTACTTGAGCCATTGAAGACATTAGGAATCTCTTATCATGGAAAAGTGGTGCCGAAACATTAGTAGGAATAATTAAAGAATTGTGGGTTTTAATCCACATGAAGATTGATTCTTTTTTAATTTTATTCCACATTTTAAAACTCTCTCACTACTTGACTTTATACATTCTGATTAAATTAGTAGTGTCTCTGGTTTTATCGGTTTTATATTCGAAAAACCACGTTATAACCCAAGATACACCGATGTGCGTAAAATAAAACATTTCTTTTTTAAAACACTTTTCATAAAGAGTTGGATTATAATTTTTCATGAAAATATTAAAACCATTTTTGGCTTAGTCATAGACAATTTTTAGAACTGCTCTAAATTATTCCTACCAGTATGTAAATCAATAAGAAAGGTTTATTGATGTACAATTATAAAAAAATATTAACCATGTGAGAGACCTTTTTGGTTCATTTGGGGAAAAACATTCCACCAAGCCTGTTTATAATCGTAATAATTATAATTGGCTCGATAATTAGGTTGGGCAAACAATGGGCTAATTTGGAATTTAATTGGCATTGTTGGTGATTACGCCATTCATTAAAGTTTATGACCTTATGAATTCTGGCTGTCAAATAACTAATCATCCCATCATTTTTTAAAATGTTTAAAAGAAATTAATCCAGTTTCATTTAAAATTCTTTAATAAAATTAGATGGGTTTATAATAGTCATACGGAACATAAAAGAAATCTTTTTTAAAAATTTTCCTTGCAAATTCAAATGGGTCTTTTTCAAACATGTCATTTTCAACAGAAAAGACATATTTGAAAAAATTTTGATTTTTGTGTGGCAGATTTTTTTGTTGGGGATATCACTTTTGTAATTTGGACATTTTGATCAGTTCTCCTTTGAAAGGGAACTAATTCTTGTTGAGATTCATGAACTATTGATAGGGACATTGATGGTTGTAGAGTTATTGTGATAGACTTAAGTAATTCTAAGTCTACTAAAACATTGATTGGAGAATTAATAGGTTTATCCGATACATTTTTTGGTTATAAAGTAATGGATAATGCTTTGAAAAATTCAAGGGTGATCTCAATATTGGAAATTTTAGAAGTGTTTTCAATGTTTTGTGTTTGATCATCGGGAGACTGGACATTTGGAACATTTGAGGACTAGACATTAGTAAACATTGGTCTGGAGGTCCTTGAAGAAGATTCCTCCCTAATTATAAGAGGGGCATTTGATGATTTATAGACATCTAACCAAATACGGACATTAGCTAGTCCCTTCTTAGAGACTAACGGTTAAAGAGGACATTGACTTTATTTCTAAGGATTTTCTATGGTAACTTTTTCATCCGAGTGTTGAACTACATTTAAAGGTTCAGTATTGTAAACAAGTTCTTTTCTACTTCTCAAGGTTGGTTGACCTGAGATTATTGAATCATTTTAGGTATGGACACATTTGCTTTGGTTAAGTCTGTCAGAATAAGAAGAGTTTAACCTCTCTTATCAATTTTGTAGGCCTTGGAATTGAAAGTAGTTTTCATTAATTTGAAATAAATTTTATAAATAACAACCCTTGGTATTACTCCTTATACCATTCTATAATTATGAGTTTTAATTTGAAGAATTAAAGAATTTATTATAGTTTTGTCTCTAAGATCAAAAGTGATATTGACATGACGTTGGAATTGGATCGGTTCGTTACTAAGGCTAGTTTCAATAGTAGCATGAATTAATTTTTCATAAACTAGTTCCCTAATATCTCTAAGGACCATAGAAACAGAGGTATCTAATCTTAATTTGGTAAGAGGTTTAGCTCTTATTTGGACTAGACTTATATACATATAATTCCATTTTTTTACATATTTTTTAATTGAATCAACATTTAATAACTTTATTGTGGTTAAGCTATTAGAGCTAGGGGAGAGTATATAATGTGATAAGTTAATTTATATTTTCTTATAAAGATGATTTTATTCATAAAAATTTCTATCTTATATTTACCAGTCACTTAGTAAGATTCCTGTGTGGAATCCCTTATGTTGTGATAAGCCTATTGAAGCCTGACATAAATCCTATTTTTAGTTAAGGGTAGCAAAGGGTTATAAATTGGAAATCAAATTAGTCCTGTAAATTAGATTTATAAAATTAGATAAATTAGTCTCTTTTGAAAATATGAATTTATTTAAAAGAACTATATGCTCTTCTAACTTTGTTACTATTGAGCAATCAGAATAATCTATGCTAAATAATATAGATGAAATACATATGAAAGACTTTGATAAGGTAATAGATGGTTGGAAGATACCTAAACATCTTATGATCAAATTTATCAAATGGCTAGTTTTTTCAAAATATTTTGTAAGAATCAATCCTTCTCTAATACAATTCAAATAAAGCAATAATTTCTAAAATGAATTCGTTACTAATTTTAATTATGACATTGATTAACCATTTTCTAGTTGTTATCTCAATAAGTTGAAGGAGATAATCAGAGTAAAAAATCTGTTGATCATTATTCTTAGAAGTCTCAATTCAAACATTTTTTGCTGTTTTACAATCAATTCGTAAAAAAAACTTTTGATTCAACAAATCACCTTAAAATTTAAAGATTGTTAAAACAATTGCTAAGATTTCTTTTTTTATTGTAGAATAATTACTTTGACATTCATTCCATTGTTTAGAGACAAATTGGACAATATATTCTTTATCATTCTGTTTTTATTTTAAAATTCCACCAAATCCTATATTAAAAGCATCTGTTTCTACAATTTTGTATAAAGATGGGTCTGCCATATGAAGATAGGGAATTTCTTTAATTTTCTCCTTAATTAATTTTACTATATTTATATGTTCATTTGATTATTGTGGAAGATTCTTTTTCAACATTTGGTAGAGTGGTTTATAGAGAATGTTGAGATTTGGGAAAAAGTTAGCAACATAATTCAGACTATCTAAAAATCTCTAAAACTGATTTTTTTTATTTGATTTCATTAGGGAATTTCGATGTGAAATCAATTGACCTTTATATTGGAATTATTATCTCATTATGAATGTGAAATCTTAGAAATCTAATCATAGCCTAGAAAAGACTAATCCTAGATGGTGACATAACTAACCCATTTTTCTTCGCAATATTAATAAAGATCTTAACATGTTTAAAATGTTGATATATATTAGATGAAAAGATTAAAACATTATCAATATAAACAATTATAAAGTTTGCATAGTCATTGAAGATTTTATTCATTATTCTCTAAAACTCAAAGGGAACATTTTTCAAACGAATGGCATAATATTCCATTTACATTGACCAAATGGAATTGTGAAGGCAGTTTTATTCCTATCGCTTTCCTTAATCTAGATTTGCCAAAATCCAGACTTCATGTCAAATTTCAAAAATACTTTAGCATTGTTTAACCTATTAAGTAAATCTCTTTTATTAAGTATTGGATATCTAATCCATTTAAGAGCATTATTAAGAGGTTTATAGTTAATAACTAACCTAGGTATACCTATTTCTATTTCAGCATTTTTGTTAACATAAAAGGCTAAACAACTTTAGGGAAACTTACTATGTCTTATTAAATTTTTATTAAGTAAATCATTAATTTCATTTTTACAATGTTTTAGAATTTCATTATTCATTTGAGAAGGTCTTGGTTTAGTCGGAATATTTTTCTTACTAAAATAATTTTCATAAGGTAAATTTACAATATGAGACTTATGATTTCAAAAAGCATTATATAAAGAAGAACAAATTGAATTTTTTATTTTTAAATCTAAATCAGAAATTTTCTTTTTTAGATTTTTATTAGAAAATTGTTCTTCAATTTTTTTATGTTCAAGATCATTTTTTAAGTACATTAAATATTTTTCTTTACATTCGATTAAACAATTTTGTTCAGATATTGAATTAGTTTTTAATTCATTTAAATATTTAGTTTGTGGCTTTGAGACTAAATGGAAAACAATTTTGCTTTTGAAGTAAAGTGTCTCAATACCGGAATTATTAATAGAAAAGGGTTGAATTAGATTAATAAAAGGTGTTCCTAAAATAAAATTTTGTTTTAAATTTTTAACAAGAATAAAAATAGTTTTATACAAAACATTATCTTTTATTATTTTAGTATTAGATAATTTAAAATTGATTTGCAATTTGTTACCGGAAGCAGATTTTAAGGATTAAGTTGTTTTTTTCAAAATATTTTGTAGACAACAATCCTTGCCTAATACAATTCAAATTAGCATCAATATCAAATAATACAATAGTTTCTAAAATAAATTCATTATTGATTTTAATTGTGACATTGATTAACTATTTTCTAGTCGTTATCTCAATGAGTTGAATGAGATAATCAAAGTAAAAAATTTGTTAGATCATTATTGTTAGAAATCTCAATTCCATTATTAGAACTATCATTATCATAATTAGAAAATTCTTGAATTATCATTTTCTGTTTTAATTTAATAAAATCCTTTTGACGATTCAATTGCATTAATTTTAATTCTTTTATTTCTTATTTTTGGACATTTCATTATGAAGGTCATTAATTGAAATAGACTTTTTTTGTTTTCTTTTCTCTTTTTCTAGAATTTTATTAAGATTATAAGGTATATTTGGTGTAAGGGTAAGATTAGACTTGTTAATGTTTTTTAAGCAATTAAGTTTCTCATTATCATTACCCATAAGATCAATTTTATGGAGTATTTCTTCTTCTTCGTTAGTTAAAACATTAATTTCATTATCTTCTTCAGGTGAGGATGAAGTGGATTCAATATCATTAACTTGAATTTCATCATCACAATCATTTTTTGATGAAGAGGGTTCATTATTTGTAAAGATTTGTAAAATGTTTTTCATTTTTTTTATCATCAAGATTTAATTCATTAAGTCTATTTTGATTCTATAGAAATTAGTTGTATGACTAATTTTTTTTTTTATATTTATAACATCTTATTTGTTTATATGATCTTCTCTTTTGTTTTTTATACTTTTTCTTATTTTTAATTTTTTCAAGTTTTTTAGAAGATTTTTTCCTAAAATTTCTACAGGTTTTTTTTTTTATGTGAACAATGTGAGCATTATGAATGCGGATGTGAGTATTTTGCATTCTTTTTCTTTTTCTTTTTTTTTTCAATAAAAGAAGGATTATATTGAACACAAAAATCATCAAGGTTTTGGCGTTTTAAGCGTTGTTCATTTTTTAATTGTTTTTGCAATCTAATTGTTGTATATAAATTAGTTCCAATTTTATATAAATATGAAGCTGATTCCTCATATGAGAGATTATTATAAGGAATCTCATTATTATTTTCTTCCTTCATTTTATTCATAACTTGTTCTACTATTAACTTAGGTAAATCAGCTAAGAATTTTTTTTTCCAAAAGGGTTGATTGTAATTGTTACGGAGTAAGACTCTCTAGAAGAAAATATCTTTGTATTGCCTAAATTCTCCTAATGATTTACATTTTATATTAAACAACAGATTTAAGGTTTTATCTCTAACATGTGATGGATATCCTAATAAATGTTGGCTGATAAAAAATATTAAAGTATTAACCGTATCTTAAATTGGTTTATCATTTTCATCAAGTATTTTAATTCCATTATCATCAGTTTTTTATGAAGTTAAAATATTAAATCATTGTTCCGCAGTGAGATATTTGTTCCACCAACCTTTTAATTATCTAGTAAAACCAGAAATTAAAAGTAATGCTACTTAATAATCAGTAATATTTGGAATAGTTTTATTAGTGTTAGAAAACATTATCATTTGATTAAGGACATTTAAAATTTTTTGTTCTGAATATCCATTTATGTTCCATTCATAGGTGAATCCTGTAGAATATATATTCTAATAATTATCATTTCTTTCTTCAAAAAGTATATTAAGAGGTACTGCTCTCTGATAATACAATTTCTGAAGTTCTTTCCAAACAAGTTCATTGATTTCATTATTAGATTCATTAATTTTTAAGTCTTTTAAAGAAATATTGGACATTATATTATTTATATGTATATATATATATATAAAATGTAGTTTACGATTTACTATAAATAATTAATCTTATATAGTTATATTAACTTTTTGGCTTAATTATATTACGTTTCATTTCTATTCTAGAATCATTATTTGATTCGGCAATTTCTTTCGAGATTTTGATTGGATAGATTATAAGTTTATAGATAACTTTTACATAGAACTTAGTCATAGAGTGCTTGAAAGTTAATGTGTTACTTATTTTTCATTTATATTTGTAGTGGTGTTCGGTTTTCCTTGTTGAGGTCTAAGCTTTTGTTTTGGGTTATTAGATTAGAGTCTTGTATTTGGTTGTGGAGGGATTCTAGGTATGTGGTGTTTGCTTGTATGGTTGTGCATGTTAGGACTTAAAATGTAATCAGACTAATATATATATATATATATATATCGACCTAAATGACCCTGAATGCTGGTTGTATTTGACCTGCTCCCTTTAGGGGCCCACAGTGATAACTCCCTGAGGAGTAATTACTAATTATATGAGAGGTTTCTCTAGTGGACTTTCATAAGAGATGACGTAGTTAGAATTTTAGGTTTTTGGTCTCTGGACTTTGGGCATAAAAGACTTAAAAAAAAAAAACGCATATTTATGTCTACCAATGTATGTGGACAACGATTAATGTGTGGCGAGATCATGAGTACCCTTGTATTGTACGCTGGCTTAAATTAAAGATAATTATACTATTGCTTACTTACGTTCTGTTACTATTGCATTATATGCATGTGAACATTTGGGCTTAGAATTCATGTGTATTTGTACACCTGTGTTGGGCTTTGGCTCATTCCTTTATTTTTACAGTTGTAGGTTGATTTGATAAGTTGCAACGAGTATGGAAATTACTATCCTCGAGTTGAGAATGAAAGGTGGCTAGCTCAATATGTTGTAAAAGCTTAAGGTATAGTTATTTGGTATGTTTGAGGCTAAAGGGACTTGTTTGTAAGTTATTTAAATTAATGTATTTGGAGATTGTTGTTTTGAACCTGTTAAGTAGTTGTTATAAGTGATTTGGAGGTTGTAGTTGATTTTAGAGCCTTGACGTGTTCTTAATAGGTAGGGATACGTGGCGGGTTATAGTGCCCTCCTGGTTTTGGGGTGTTACAAATATCAATATATTAAAAATTCTTTGTTGACATTCCATAAATAATAATATCTATTACTATTAAAGTTATTGACATGCATGTATTCGTTTTCATAAAAACATTCCAAACAATCACTACGCTTCTATTTATTTTTTCTATTAACCAAACAAAGACCGTTTCTTCAAGTTATAGCATGGTTAATTATTATTGGGCTATTGGTGAGATTGTACTATAATTGAATTCATTTCTTTATGTAAATGACTATTAGATGTAGATGCTAATTGAAATGGAAGATTATAGAATTCTTGAGTTAGTATTTCATGTAAATGTAATGGTGATATTTGTGCAATTATACTGTATTCTAATTTATTTTTTTAAGGAATATGACCATCGTGTGTAGATAGAACTCATCACCCTCTTGTGCTGAGAAGTCAATATTTGCAGTTTATGACTCATTTTATCATTTTCCGATAGTCTTAATATTGTTGATATCAAAACCTGACATTTCATAAATACCTAAAGTATCAAGTTTAAGATTATTTACACTTGTTTCTATAGTAAAGAGATTAATGACAATACAAATTCAGTATCTTTATTAATAGGTTATAGTCCTTTTACCCAATTAAATTTTGGGTACCCACTTACAAAACTTGGAAATATTTCCTTCATGGATAAGAATGATCTCAATCATATAACATATTGGTCTAAATATATATATATATATATATATATATATCTCTTCTAAACATTTATCTAAATAAGGACCAAGTTTAGATAACAAAATGTTATGGAATTCCCATTAATAATATATCTATCATACTATTCTAAACATACATTAATCTATGGAAAAATTATAAATAACCTCCTAAACTTTGACTTAGGTGTGAATTGATCTTATAAACATTCAAAGATAGTTTTTAACCTCTAAACTTTCATAAATTGGCAATATAAAGGACATTTTCATTTTTAGTTAACAAAAATCACGCTATGATCAAAGTTTAAGAGTCTTAAAGTGCATTTTGATAAGTTCAAATGGTGTTTGTACACTAAAATCAAAGTTTAAAGGGTTTATTCTTAACCTATGAGGGTTGCTTGTCAATTTATCAAAATTTAAAGAGTTAAAAATCACATTTTGAAAGTTTATGAGGTCAATTTACACTTAAGTCAAAATTTAAGAGGGTTATTTACATTTTCTCCTTAATTTATTTATAAGACTTTATCGTAAAATATATATGAGTACAAAAGTATAAATATACAATAAACACTTGTTTTTTATTAACAATATTAATAAATACATAAATTGCATTTTGGCGTACGGTACACAAATTGGCTGCAATTATATGGACTTTGTTGTATAATCTAATAATGTCTCTCGTTTGGAATTTCTTCAATAAACAATTTTGTTATTTAAGCATAATAGATAACATTATTGCGATTTCATATTATCTTGATCTATTTGGAAATGAATGCCAATGTATCCTCTAACAACTAGTTTCTTATCTCCTCCATAGGATAAGAATAAGTCATTTATTCTTTTTAAGTACTTAAGGATAATCTTATCGCTTGACGACCCTCATTGCCTAAATTTACCAGTCATATTTAGAGTATAAGAAACATGTAGCTACATGCACATAATGGCATATATTATGGACCTAATTGCTAGGGATAATGTTGAAATCATTACCTAAATTTTATATATTTTTTTAATTTTCTTACATGAAGCTTGAAATTGCTAAATATTATACATAATTAAACTTTTTCTTGTTGAATTATGCACCTAAAGGTTGAATTTGTCGATTATCATTATACCTAAATGAACTTCTACTTGCTATGACCACTATCTTTATAATTTGATGTGACAAATACTTATTAGTAAAGAAGTATAAGTTAAATGTATGGTAGTAAATTTAGCAAATAAAGGTTCAATTCATATGAAATTTAGCAACCTTAAACTTTAGGTGTGAAATTAAAAAAAAAAAAATGCAAAGTCCAAGTAGTAACTATAATATTATCCCATTGTTGAAGCATATAATACTATGAACATTTTATCCTTCTCTTTTCATGCTTTACTACTCATTGTCTTGGAGAGATATAACCATACAATGCATTGTCTTGTATAATTGTACACCATACAATGTATGCAAATATCCTCTCTTAAAATTTTGTATGTTGAATGTATTTACTACATAGTCTATATATGTGCTTTGACTCCAAACAACCTTCTAGACCTATCTCAATATATCATAATTGCTAAGATATAAGCTGCTTCTCCTATATCTTTCGTAGAGAAGTATTTACCTCATAGAATCTTTGCAGACTAAGATAGATATATCATTTCTAATTAGAAAGATATCATCAATATATAAAACTATAAATACAATCAAGCTCTTACTCACCTTCTTATAAACATAAGATTCTTATGGATGCTTAAGATAGCCAAATTCCTTTACTGTTTCATCAAATCTCATATTCCATCTTTAAAAAGCTAGCTTTAGTCCATAAATGGACTTGTTCAACTTGTAGGTTTTATTAGCAATTTAGTATTATCAAATGCTATAAAATCAAGAAGTTCTATCATGTATACTTCCTCGTTTAATATCCATTAAGAAAAGCTATTTTAACATCCATCTACTAAAGCTTATAATCCTTGTAAGCTACTATTATAAGAGGAATTCATATAGACTTAAGCATTATTATTGGCGAAATAGAATCATTATAGTCAATTTCATAAGACTAAGTGACTTTTGCTATTAGCTTCGCCTTATTGGTACTTATATTCTTATCAATATCCATGTTCTTTTAAAAGACCCACTTACACCTTATAGTTTTACCTTACTAGATGCATCAAATGTAATTAGTTGGTGTACAAGGTGTCCATATCGAAGCTTGTAACTTCTAGCCGTTTCTTAAAGTTTGGTGAAGCAATTGCTTCATCGTAAGACGATAACTCATCATCTTCAACAAATAATATATCTTTCAAATGTGTCATGACAAGATTTAACCTTTGAAGTTCATAATGTATTCTTGTTAACTTATGTAGTTCTTGAATTTCAGGAGCAACCCTTGGTTGTGGCATTATAAGAACCGATGATATTTGTTCCACATCCAGTTGCTTATGTCTTAACCAACTTGTAGAATCTTGAATTTCCTCAAGATTTGTTTTACTCCCACAACTTTTCTTTGAAGATAAACTCCTTATCTAATTATATAGCACATTGAGTAACAAAACCTTTATACTTACTTAAGAGATAAAAGTAATACCTATTGGTTTCTTTGGGATATCTAACAAATATATACTTGGAAAGCCTTGCAACAAATTTATTAGAGAATCCACCATTCACATAACCATGGCAAACTCCATATCTTAACTCCATATCTTGAGATAAGATATATTAGGTTTCATTTGAAACCATAGTTCATGATATGTATCCTATCTACTACATTAGTTGGGATACGATTAAGTGTATATGTTACCGTTCCAAAATATATTTATAGAAGGTTAAGGGAAAACTTGTGTAATTCATATTGACTTAAACAGGTACAGTTCCTTCTTTTTAAAACACCATTCAACTCTTGTGTTCTAAGAGATTTTAAAATGAGAAATTATTCCAAACTTTTAGGTCATATGAACTCTTAGCTAAAATATTCTTCATCTTTATCACTTCAAGGTGTTTTATCTTCTTACTAAGATAAATTTCTATTTAACTTTTAAATTCTTTGAATCTTAAAAGTTTCTAGCTTATGTCTCATTAAGTAGAGACTTCCATTCCTATTCAAATTGTCAGTAAAAGTTACAAAGTAAAAATATCCACCTCCGCCTTAAGTTAATAGTGTGTATAACTTTCTTAGTAAAAGGTTTCTTAACTATTTTCAATAAAAACATGCTTTGAAAGTATATATGGATTCAAAATCGAATGAATCTAAATACCCTTCGAACAAAGTATAGCTAAGTATTTTTTGCTTACATGATGGACTTTACATGCTTAAGGTAAGTTTAATTCCACACCTTTTATATTTCTTAATCTTAATGCAATGGACATGCTTACTAGTATTAAGAAAGTAAAGATCGGTGATAAAATGTTCCATCTTCAGAAAACATTTCACTCAAATAAAATAAACAATACGTATTTGGATTAAAAATGAAACCTATTGTATCTAAATAAGATATTGAAATAATGTTTTAGTGAATCTAACAACATAAAAAAGATTCTCTAATTCTAGTATAAGTACAATAAGTGAAAAAGTTATATAAGTTTGTATAATAAAAGTAATAACTTTTGCTCTAGTAGCTACCTATAGGTCTAGTTCTCCCTAACTCTTACTTAGATACTGCAAATAAATAAAGGAAATGAGAAGTACATCTTAAACCATGCAGAATAAATAGAAAGATTGTATACAATCATAAAGGTAGTTGAGGGATTACTTTCCATTGATATCTTTTTCTTGAAGTGAATGCAACTAATCTTATAGTAACCCTTCTTGTCAAAATAGAAATAGACCGCGTCCTTTTTATCAACATCGAGCTTTTATTATCCCTTCTTCAACTTAGGTTGCTCACCCTTCTCTGCTTTCTAGGCCTTGAAATTATTATTTCCATTAGCCTTTCTCTTATAAGGCTTACTGATCAAGAGAACTTATTGAGATGCCTTGGATTGTTATTTTATTTATAATCCTTAGTGTAATAAGCGAATCTTTCAGAGACCTATTCATACTGTTCAGGTTAAAATTAATGATAAATTGGGAGAAAGAATCCGGTAGAGAAGACAACATCAGATTGATGGTAAGCTTGTCTTTGACGCATAAGTTTTCAAGCTTTTTTATATTCCTTATCATCTTAACTATATATTGCCCAACGTGGCTTCCTTTAACTGTCTTAGTTAAACGGGGACCAAGACGTGTCATACTACTCAACCTAGCATTCTCCTAGAATAACTTCTATAAATTTGTATAATACCTTTCTTGTGGACATGTTTCCATGTTACTTTTATAATTCAACTGATGTTGTAGATAGCATAAAACACTAGACAACAATAAAGTTATCAAGATATAGTGGCATTTTTGCTTGGTTCTTATTCTCTCCGTCTGCTAAGATGTATAATTTTCTTTCTTACATAAGAACAATTTTTAGTTTCATTAGCTACTTAAGAAAACTTAGTCTAACTAGGTGGTTATCTTTATCGAGTATGGATCACACTAAAATGTTGTTACTATTTATCATTTTTAAATCTACATAAAATAAATGTAGAGCTTCAATATTTATGAATAATTTATTTATAAATAGTTCTTTAAAAATAGCTCCTAACTATTTTATTCAAATCTTATAGCACCCACTATCAAGCTTAGCCAACCATATTGGAAGGTTTTCCGATGAGTCGAAATCCCAACTAATATTAACATACTCAACATGGAACCATAATTACATAATTTAATATGCTTTAACATGCTAATCACAAATCTACACAACTTTTCATTTTCCTTTGAGTTAATAACTCTGTAAAATAAGTTATATTTTAAAACCCCACTAATCCATTAGGTTGCTAACTTTATATGAGCTAACAAGTTAACAATCTAACTTAAGTCAACCCGGTAATTATAAGTTATAGATATTATAGTAATTAATGTAACTCCACAACTGAAACGTACTGACTTATATAAAATCCTCACTATAATCATGAGGGTATTATTGTGGTATTAACTTCATATCTTTACGAGATTCAAACCTTTATGTCTCGTTTAAGATGCATACTATTGTTGATTGATCAATAATACTTGTATACAGGGCATAAATAACAACGATAATAAAATATATGTAACGATCGTGTATGGGCCAAGCTTAAGCCTACACTTGAATGATAATGGACCAAAATCCTATATTACAACTTTTTCGGGTCTTCTAAACTTCTCAACGTCTTGGATAAATTTATGGACCTTCTATCTTCTATTTCTATATATTTTTTAATTTATTCGAAGGATACTTAAGTCCATTATTTGCATAGAGTCCATTTAATTATACGCCCATAACCATGCACTATGCAAAATAATAGTATTAAATTGTTTAAGACAATATTAGCCAAATAATTCAAAATGATAGTTGTAATCTTGATATAAACTGGGGACTTATAATTATAACCAATGTGTCATAAATAATTTTATAGGTCTTTTATTTACGAAATCCTTCAGTTTCCTTAGAAAGCAAAAACTAAAAGCATTTTTTTTTTTTTTTGCCAAAACTAAAAGCAATTTACACATGCAAAAAGGGGGGGGGGGGGGGGGGGGATCACTGAGAGTAAACTACAACGAAAGTTTCTATTTTTCTTTGATTTAATTAAATCATACACACAGAGTTAACAAGTGGCTCCTTCAGCTCATGGAAGCTTTCTTAAAGCATTTTCATCTGTAAGGACCTACATATGGTTCTTAAGTGGCCGTATCAACACCTTAGGAATCTCTCTTCCTTAAAGATCTATTCACTTTATCTGAGGTCTTTGAGGAGAGGTCCTTACCATTTTTTTTTATACTTTTATGGGTCCTATGCCAATTACTTTTAGTGAGCACCTTAATATTTTTTTTTTCAATATTGTAAATAATAAATAAATTTATTATCAATAAATTGAATAAAGTGCATAATAATAATAATAATAATAATAATAATAATAATAATAATAATAATAATAATAATAATAATAATAATAATAATAATAATAATAATAATAATAATAATAATAATAGTATGTTATTAATATTTATTTTTTGAGTCTTCATCGTCATTGGCTCATTGCCTCGGGGAGGATGAAATTAAAATAATGATAATACATGTATACTTATCCACCTACCCTTGATCATATCACGTAAAGGATAATGGACGATTGAACGTGAGATACATAGATTAATAACCTCATTATATTATCATTAAAAAATAAAATTAATCAATTTTAATTATATTTATGTTGAATTTTTCAACGTACATTGAAGGCAATTAACATGCTAGAGACGCCGCTAAGAATCCATATTGCATTTTGCAAGAAAATATTGACATTTTATAATATTAAAATAATAATTTTATCAGAAAAAAGTAAAAGAGAAAAAAAAAAAAAAAGTAAACAGCTTTTTGGGGTCCTTCAATTGCAAGGATTTACCTCCGTTCATCAAGAATCTCAAACAAAGAGATTCTTAATCAAGGATCCTATGCTAACGATCTTGGATGGGATGCTTTTAGGCTCGACAGCGGATTTCAAAGCTGTGGTTAGTAAAATTGCAATCACTCGCTGGTAGGATTGGATGCATAGAAACGACAGCATCTTCAACAACAGCAACCTAAACCCTTAAAATGTCATTATTGTAGTAAGGTAATGGAGTCGATGAGTTATCAAGGCTTAGCAAGTCAACATAGATTTCCCAAAGAAGACAAGTAATAATGGTGGAGTGTAGATGAGCTGAAAAAGATGGAGACCTCTTGTAGAGACCATGCGAAGATAAATTTTAATAGTTCCTTTAATTCATCAACAAGCTAAGGAGGGATTGGCATTGTAGGCAAGAATTTAGAGTCCAAATGCGTGAGTAGAAATTGCAATAATGAGGATAAGAAAACAAAACTAAGGGTATCCTTCGCCGTTTTCCTTTATTAGAAAAGTTAAAAATTAATAATAATAAGTCAAGTTTCTGTTTTATTTATATTTTACAGAGTGTGCATATACAAATACAAATATATAGTTTGAACTTTTCTTTTCTTTTTTTTTTTTTATTAAATTAAATTAAGGAAACCAACATCAACACACTAGTAGGACTCAGTCGACTACCCCTGTGGTGAGATCAATTGCCCTCTATTTCTCCATCCTAAATCACTCGTGTGACTTTTTTAGCGGCACGTACAACCCGATAGACCCATAATCACAGAGAAGCATATATCGCAGTAACTCTTTTCATTGGAACAATCTACCTGAATGTCATATGAAAGAAATTCACTCGCCTTTAAAAGAAGAAATCCTCCAATTTATTTAAGTCTCCCTTCTCCTTTCCCGCCTCTCTTCTTCCTATCCTTTCTTTTCTTCCATTTTGCATTTTATAATCTTTATGTTATATTCTTTTTTCTTTCACGTACATTTAATATGTATAGTATTAGGCAAAAAAAAAAAAAAAAAATGAAAAAACGAAATGGACTTAATGAATTGTTGAAATTCCAAGCTTATTATTTCTAGGAATAACTAGCTAGCATTAATCATAACTAGTGGGATTATGCATACATATACTTAAAATAAAATAAATTGTCGATAATATAATAAGAGATATCATGGTATTAGTATGTTAAGAATATGAAAAAAAGAAAAGAAAAGAAAAGAAAAAGGATGGTGAATTTTAAGGGTTATGGTAATAATCTTTAAATAAACTTTGTAATGATTATCCATTTTTAAGTGTTTCATATAATCTATTCGGTAAAATTAAAAGTAGAACAAATTTTATAAAGGGTAAGACATAAAAAGTAGGATTTCCCACTTTAATGATATGAATTACAAAAAATAGTGGCATCCAAAATTACGTAATAGCTAATTAAGAAAATGAACATGGAGATTAATTAATTAATTAATTAACTCTCCATTTATGCTACTTAACTGCTAGGCAACGTTACAAAGGTCTCTGAAATCGAAAGCCTTACTATTTCTGAATTCTTTCAAATTCAATTTAGTTTCTCTCGTTACATTTACAAAAATTAAAACGTGCATCATTTGCTTTTAGCCGTCAATATCTTATGTTTTCTTTTTTCCTTGGTTACCATCGAAAAGCTCATCGATGTATGTCTCCAGATCTTCAGGCTGAAACTTAACATACTTCTCTGTTTGCCTTCCAGGCGTGAATGTCTGCGAAAACCGCGCTAGGAATGACCGATAAGCCGGAATAATCACCGCGGAGATTGACACCCGAAGCTCCGACTGTAGCTGCTCATCAGCCACCACCCATGAGCTTTGTGTCTTGTGGATTTCATCAAACATTGCATTGAAGGCCTTGAACCTCTCCTTTAACTCAGGCTTCACTGTCTTACCATTCACTATCAAACCCTCATCTTTAAAACATCCTAAGACCTTACCCCATGTCTCTCTTTGGTAGTTCTTATGGCATTGCCTAAGCTCGCTTGATTTCTTGCGCCGCCATGCGTCCTGTATCAACGCGTTCAACTCATTACTACACTTCGCGTGTTGTAAGATGTAGCGTCCGTTGTTCATCGTGAAGATGTTGCTCAAGGACACATCCCTGTAAAGCTTCGATTTCCCTTCCAAGTATGAGTCTAGCAGATCCATCACCTTCATCACTTTAGTTGAGAACGGCGATTCCGGCTGCTTTTCCAGATCGCTTCCATAGACTTCTGCATTTTCACCTTGAAATTCGGGGCGTTTGGAGTTGGAATCAGCTCTCTCAATCTTCAAGTGTTCCTTAAACACTTGCTCTAGGGTTTCACTATATTCACAAGCATACCCGAGAAAATTCATGGTGTAACGCGTTAATGGGTGCACAGCACCACCCGGGACGGGGTTCTTCGCTGTGTCTGACATAATCGAATTCTCCAAATCACAAAAAAGTGCAACGATCGCCTCCCCGAGTCGTGACCTAGCTGTCGTCATCTCGGACTTTAGGATATTAAAACCTTCATCATGAAACAATCCATCTACGGACGACCCGACATCCCTTAGGGTCTCAAACATGTCTAAAAACTTGAACAATTTCTCGTGAGACAGTTTTGACATCATGGCAACGGCCTCGGCGAAGTTAAGGATTTGGATCATTACACTGCGCGTCAGATTACTAAACAAATGGGCCGAAATCGAGGAATGTCCCGAGAAAACCGCCTCCGAGAGCTTCAATTCACATGGAAAATATATGCTTGCGCATTGCTTGAAAGTGCTAATCCATTTAGCAATCTCTCTCTCTAGGGCTTCCCACTGCATCTTCTGAACATCATCAATGCTCATGGTCTCGAACCCTAATTTTTGTAATATCTCCTCAAACACACTCCGTCTCACCACAATATAAACTTGGCAACACTCCGTTTCATGCTCTCCAAATATCATCTCCTTGGCAATCCTATTCAAAGTCGACATAGATTCCTCCGGATATCCGGAGAATTCCTCTTCTTCATTCAAATTCTCCGAATCTTGTTTCTGCTTACTCTCCGAATCCTGCTTCTGCTTATTCTCCGTATTATTGTTATTTTTATTATCATACACCGGCCTGCATTCATCTAGAAGCAAGCGGAATTCATCTTCTAGAAGCGACATGGCAGATTGTTGAACGCTTCCAATGTGATTTATTGTATCCGTAAACTTCTCCCCGCATTTCGATGCATCAAGCGAATTCATCAATATGGAAGCAAGATTGATTGCTTCGAGAAAGTCAGGGCAAAACTCCTCCGTTCTCGAGCTCGAATCGCACGAGTAGTTCTCAATCTTCTCATTGAGGAGATCGAGAAACTTATCTACGAAATCTGGAACTTCAACCGAATCTGTTTCATCCGATTCATGATCAGTAGAGGTAAGAGATGAGAGGAATTTGTCGACGTCTTCCATAGACTTCTCAAGGGTGTAAGGATGCTCAATGGCTTCTTCATTTTCATCACTAAGGTTGGCACTAATCTCCTCCCCCTCCTCTTTTTCCTCATTTTTTGGTGTACCAATCTTCTCTTCCTCATTTTCATCCTCTAGCTTCTCTATTCCATCATTTGCAACATCATCATTATTACTTCCTCTTGGTGTTTGTGTCACCTTGGGAGATTCCTTCACGGGAGAGGAAACAAGGGCAGCATCATCATTTGTGCTTATTCCTCCTGTTGTGTTGGGTGTAACCATGGGTGATTCTTTCACTGGAGAGGAAACAAGAACAGCATCATCATTGGTGCTCCCTCTTGGTGTGTTTGTAACCTTTGGAGGTTCTTTCATTGGAGAGGAAGCATGAACAACATCATCGGTACGAGGATCAACATCATTTTTTGGTGTCTTTGGTGAATTAAATTTTTCCATTGAGAAAGGAGGAAATTAGAAGAGAAAGAAAAAAGAGAGAGAGAGAGAGAGATTTAGAAATTAGAAAACTTATTATATCAAGTTTAAGGGAAAAAAAAGAAGAAGGAAGTTTGATGGAAGTACTTCGATTTTTAGCAATGGTTTTTTGTTTTGCTTTTAGTTTGAGGCATTGAAACGGTCTTTCTCGTTTTTGTGAGGGAAAGAGAAGAAGAAGAAATGTACGGACATAAATTGCCACTAAGGAGGGTGTGGGGGTTTTAAAAGGTTGACCGATGACTGCCATGTCTTGCTCCACAAAATCCGTATTTCCCTCCGTATTTCATTGTGGAGAGCGTAGGGTATACCATACACGTACGTGACACGCACTTATAGTACCCTAAAATTATATATATATTGATACTTTGTATTAACAATATTATGACTATTATTTTAATAAGCATCTAGATAGTATTTAACATAGTTGGAAAATAAAAAGTTTCAATTCTACTCTCTACATTTACTTTTCTTAAAAACGGCATAATAATATCACATAATATATAAAATCTATCTAAATAACCTTAATCATGAATTTATAAGTTGAAGGAATAGAAAATGAAGAAGATCCAAATACTCTACTAATACTAAGAACACCATAAAGTAGTCATGTGATACTATACATTAAATACTGCACGGTAAGTATGTAAAAAATTCTAAATACTTACAAGATTAGTTACGTCAAATTGTTAGTTGAGAATGGTCAGGAATTCAATCTGCATATAATATTATTTGAAAAAATTAGATATCATAATCAGATTAAAGATTAAATAAGTATTTTTTAATTAATGATAATTATTAAGGCAAAATGGAATCACAATTTGGCCTCTTAAAAGGTATAACTAAGTTCAAGTGTCATTGACTTCAAGAAATTATAATTTCACCTTCTAAAAACACTTTTAAACACAGAAAAATTAATAAAATTCGAAATCACGATACCATTCTAAATTTATTTCTACATATTAAACATAATATTATATCAAACATAGAAAAAGGGAACAAAATCCTAGGAGAAGATATCAATTATAATATGAAAACTTTTCTCACACATTTCCATCATAACCTTTTAAATGTAACATTTCCCACTTCTTTAATTTGTACTTCCATTCCATCTCAAATATTATATTATTACAAAAATATTGTTTTTAATATATATTAAAAAGTACATTTGACGGACTAACAACGCGCGTGTTATTTATTTTGACTTAGAAATTTCAAATCTGCTCTAAACCTCCCTTCCCTACCCTCCTTGCGAAGGATTACACAAGCATGAAGCCACCTCTTTTAATCCTTTTACAGACGGCGGCAGAGACTAATTTTGTTAACGTTTGACACCAAAGTTTGCGTCAAAATCTCCTTATAAAGCTGGAAATCGTTCAAGAACAGCAACATGGTTTCCTTCTCTAAACGCTGTTTCTCTTCCTTCCAATCTTCAAATTTCTTGTTCAAGCCGATAAACTTCGACCAATTCAAGCTCTATCTTAATCTTTGCAGGTCCAATAGCATATAAAATCGCTCGAGAACCAAATTAAAATGGATAAATTGAAGAATTCACCATCAAGTACCATAAGTACATTTTAACTTGAGCTTTATTTAAATTTAAGTTTCAATTGGAATAAGGGTTTGGATGGATATAAAACTTACCGGGGTTATGTCTTCTTGTCAAATATATTGATTGATCTTTCATAACAATTGGATGATTATTTTGATTGAAAATCATTAGGCATTTGGTACATAGTTAATTATTAGTAGTTGGCCGTATATTGTTGATGTTATGTGATACCATTGGGTTGTGAAGTTGGAAAGCGACGAAGTGTTGGGCTAATTGAATTTTGGAGGTGTGTGGTTCGTGTTTTGCTTTTATGATGTATTATATGGCTTTTGTATGTTAAGCTTGTTTGGAATATGGGGCCTAAGCCCAAATTGACAAATCCAAGACTTGGCCAAGGTTTGGTAGCCTAGTTTAGAGATAACTTAGTCTTATCTCCCATAAATAGGAGATGAGGTGAGGTCGTTAAGAGACTTTCTCTCTCTTTTGCTCTATTAGGGTTTCTACTCCCTTATTATATTTGCTGGCTGAGAAATTAAAGTGGTTGCATTTGAGCACCTTCTAGTGCCCCTCATAACTGTCTTTCATCTTATGAGCTAACCAAGGAGCGAAGATTGAACATCAACATTTGGTGCCATTTTTATCAAAATGCAACTTGCTACTATAGTTCCTTAATTAATTTCTTTATCAATCTTTCTAGATCTTGTATTATTATAGCCTCTTGTCTTGATTTCTTTTTTAGATTTGCATAGATCTATAGATGATGTATTGATAAAAAGGGATTTATCTTTTTATTTTTCAATATTGATACGAGAATTAACGAATATGATAACAAAAGTCGAACTGAAAGCTGAAGATATATCTTACTTACAAATTTGTTAAATAAAACCTTACTTTGTACTCTTTCTAGATCTTTCTCTTTCTCTTTCTCTATACTTTGCTTAGCACCTTCTTTACCAAATTTCCTCCTCCTTATTCTTTTATTTCACTTGAAGTTATAGTTTCCTCTCCAAACGCATATTCCACCTATATTTCATTTACAAATTTCATAGTTTTGCTCAATATTACTATAAGTTTATGTTTATTTTTAGTTTGAAACAAAGCTATAAAACTATGATACACTTCATCAGCATCATCATTGTTAGCTGCAAAAGCATTTGTCCCTATCGAGCCCTAATTCATTTTTTTTTTTTAATTTAAGCCACTTAATATAGATTACTCAACATGAAATGAAGAAAATGTTTTTTCTTTAAAAATATTTTGAAAAATTGGAGTCACCAACTAATTAAACCAATGAAAATTGAAATTAGAGTTTTTGGGTGGAAAAACCCTAATTTAGCCATTGATCCACCTATTTTATATGAAAATAATTTTTAGAAAAATAACCAGAAAAATTGAGTTTGAGGATTAACCTATTAAAACTAAGTCATGTAAAAATAAAAAAAAGATCAATTAATGTGCTTTATTATTTTTTTATATTTTTCTAAAAAATACTAAAATATGTACAAATATGCAAAAGATAACTAAAGTAAGTTTTTATTATGTTTTATTATGAATTTCAAGAAAAAAATTTATTTTTTATATGATTATCTTGAAAGTACCTATGTAACCGCTAGTTGGGATTAGACCAATGTAGTTCTTTTTATAAAATATTTAGTGGGTAGAATTTTTTTATTTTGACAATGGAGCCAAATTTACGTTTATTTAACCATTTATTTATTTTTTTAAAAAAAAAAACCTAAAAAGTCTAATTTTACGAATATAAAAAAACCCTAACTAACTAAATCTTTTTGAAAATCTCGATAAAGATTTTTTATTTTTATTTTTTTAAAAAATCACTATGTGTCAAAAATATCTTTTCTAAATCTTATATGTAAAATCTAAAAAAATACGATCTAAATACGTATTTTCATACATATCTTTCCTAAATCCCTACTACAAGATACATTAAGATACATGTCTATACATGTATTTTTTCTAAATCTTAAATATAAGATACATTGAAGATGCAATCTAGATACGTATCTTCTTCGCAGATGCGGATCTTCGGAGAAAGGATAGACGATTTTTTCAAAAAATACAATTTTAGCTAAAAAATTCAGTTTAACTAACTAATGTAATTTTACTAAAAAGCAATTTATCAAAAACTCAAATTATCTAAAAAAATAGCCAATGATATGATAACTAAAAAAAAAAAACTTGCACTAAAGAAAAAAATTTAACAAAAATAATTAAATAAATAATTTAAATAAAATAATCTTTATTACCAAAATCGTTCGAGTTGTGTATGACGACATGTTTATGCATTGGATTGCGTGTGTATCGTACACTGTATCATGTGTGTGTGTGTGCTTAGGTTAGAGGACATATATGTATGTAGCGTTCGTGTGAGCGAACAGTAGAGTTCAGGCTAGTGATCCTCAATGTGTATGAGTATATTTGGCTATTGTGTCAAGGACATGGGTGGTTGTTGTGTTCGTTGGTAACGGCGTAGAGTGCTACAGTGGATGGTGTGTTATGTTGGGGTACTGTGTTGGATGGCATGGATGTGCGGTTTTCAAGTGTGGAGTGTTTGGACATAGGGATGTACGGTTGTATGCAATTGAGGGGCGATGTAGTAGTATGTATAAGTGTTGTGTGGAGTTGTGCTGTTGTGGGGATGTGCTCAGGGGTTGCTATTCGGTTAAGGAGGGCGTTAGTTTTATTGAATGTGGGGGGCTATGTATGGCATGGATCAGGTTGTAGCGACGGAGTAAAGCAAGTGTTGTGCTGGTAGTGTGGTTCGGTAAGTGAGGTTAGGTGCTGTGTTTGTGAGTGCTTTAGTCAGGCAATTGGCATACATCAATCAGGTAGTTAGTGTGCGTAGAGATTGGATTAGGTTCAGGGGACGTGGAATTTGTTGTTTGTTCAGGGGTTGCGGCTGCTTGCTGTATGGGTCTTCGTGGAATTCAATGCGTGTAGGGATTGTGTTGTGAATTGTAAGATGTATAATTGAAAAACCGTATTAAACGTTACTTGCCGACTTACTATTTATAAACCTAAAATTGAATCTTTTCGTATCTTAAATATGGTAGATTCGATAATAATTCTTTGGAGATTTGATCTAACTTCTGGAAACCCTATTTTAATTTTGACTTCCTATTTTAATTTTGACTTTCTATTTTCTTAGCCCAATTCGATCTAATTTGATTTAGCCTAATAGTCTACTTAATAAATCCTTAGTCTATTTTAACCCAATATAATTTAGATAAAAAAATCTACTTTATATTAGACTAGACCAAAATATTTTAATGAAGCTCGATTTTTCAACAATTTAAAATTTATTAAATTAAGCACATACGATTATTCGATTTGACTTAAACGATTCGATTCGTCCCGACTCGACTCGACTCAACTCAATTGGACTCGCTATGACTTAACTCGATTATTATTATTTTTTCAATTTTTGTTTTTTTATATTATTATTATTTTTATCTTTTATTTTACTTCTGGCTTAATAAAACTAAAAAAAATGATAAAAATAAGGTGTCTACAATCCTTATTAGCTATATTGCCCTTATTGAAAATGCCTTTATTAAATAAATAGAATAGGAGCCTTCTTAGCTCTTATCACCACAGAACAACCCTAATATCATAAATAAGCCATCTTCATTACTTAGGGTTGACACTAGTAAGACTAACAACAATGCTAATAGGATTGACCCAACATCACTAAACCTTGATAAGTTTATCTTAAGAAATTTAGATAAAATAAGAAATATGATGTGAAGAAAGGATTTTTACAAGCTCTTGGGGAAAAGATGTTACCTTTGTATGCTTTTAGGTATTTGTTATAAAGGTTTAGGTGCTTTCCAATGTTAGCTCTTAATTTCCACATGGCACATAATCTTAAGTTGCATCCATCTTGATAGGAATTTATACCCTCAACCTTTGACCAAAAGCCCAACTTGAGAACTTTACGACTTAACTTGATGTATCTTAGCTAGAGAATTGCTTAGGGTTTAAGATTCTACCCTTGATCGAGGGTTGCTATACTTCATTTGACTAGAGTTCCGGATGATGGTTACAATTAAGATTGCTATTGACCTATCTTAAGGTAGAACAATAGATCCCGAGGAGCCATATGGCTTGACCTCAGAACAACCTACCTATAAGCTAACCCAATCCAGCGCCAAGTTGTCTAGCCAGGTTGTTGAGCTACCGTGGCCTTGAGCTGTTACTAAGGTCTTGAGTGCTATTAAGGTTGCAAGCTTCCTTGTCACTAGAAATGAGCCAAGCATGCTGACTACTACTTTTGTTAGAGCTTCTAAACCAATAAGCAACAGTGTCCTTAAGCATATGATCTCATGATAATTCATTAACATATTCCTTATTATATTTATCCATTTTATCCTTTTAAGGTATATACTAAGTGTAAGCCCCACAACTAATCACCTAAGGTTTCGATCGGTTGAAAGATCTGATCGAGTTTAAATTATAAGTAAAGCTAGAAATATTAGTAAAATAATTCAGTAAACTTGAATTTAAGAAAATAAATAATAAAATAGGAGACTATATAATTTTCAAATTTTAAGTATAATAATTGTTAATTATCGAAAATACGTAAAGTATAATCTAATAACAAATAAATTACTAGAGATAGATTATATGTCTACTAAAAATCATAAAATGACTTAAATAATAATTAAGAATGTTCACATATACTCCACATGTATTTACGTGTAGATAAAAATACGCGAAATTTCTTAAAGTGACTAAAAACTTATTAAATAATTAAAGAAAATTATTAATTAATTAAAAAAAATCAGAGAAATCTAAAATGATGTAGATTTGGTCATGGCAAGTCAAGAGTTGAAGAAGAAAAATTAGCTAATTGAAATCAAGCAACACAATAGCCAAAAATCAAAGGAATTGGGCAATGTCTTGTCTAATTTAATATATATTAATTACCACAAAGCTCTATAAATAGGGAAAAAAATCACAGAGCTCATTTGGACAGTTAGAAATTAGAGAAAAAATTAGGAGCATTGAAATTGGAAGAAAAAATTCTGGTAAAAAAAGAAACGGTGGTGGTAGCGCCCAGGTGGGCCGACATAACCATGGCCACCCAAATCGGTAAGTTCGATTCCAACCCAATTTTGTGTAATTTTTTAAAAATAGTAAATATTCTTAAAAAATTATGAAACTTGTTATTTTTGAATATTTTTATATGTAATTTTTAGGAAAAATATTATTTTGATAAAAATATGTCCCGTGATATACGGTCCTTAAGAAATGATGCAAAACAAGCATGTTTCGGTTTAGAAATAAATGACCTTAGGAGTGTAGTTTTGAGCCCAAAATTTTTGTGTAAACTACTTAGATGATATAGAACAATGCTATGAAGCCCGTTTTCAAAAATTAATTTTTGAAATTTTTAGATAATTTTAAGCCTTAAAATGGGTATAAAATGGGTAATTTAGAGTTAATTAAGTAATTAAATAGTTAGTTACTAATTTAGTGAATAATTATATGTTTTAGGATGTTAAAATTTGATGAAGTATGATACTTGTAGCATTTAAGGTGTTATATGTAATTATTAGGTTAATTATGTAGTAAATAAGTAATAGAGAAAAATGGTAAATTTTAAGTTAATTTTGTAAATTAGGTGTAAAATTTGATTTAGGATGAATTTAGATATTTTGAAATGATAATTGATGTTGGGAGATTGTAATTAGAGTGATAAAAATATTAGATGTGTACTATGTACATAATAAGTAATAGTACATAATACACAATTATTAGAACTATAATAAATAGAAGATATTAGAATAAAAATTGATATTATGATAATAATAATAAAAATATATAATAAATTTGATAGAAAACTTAAATTTATGTAATTATATGAAAAATGTAAATATTTCTTACATCAGAAGTAAATTTGGTATACTAATATGGATTTAAGTATACTGGTGGAATAAAATACTGACTAGGGATAGTGATAATATTTAGGATATTAAAAAGTAATGTGATTAATTTCACATTATGAGTTGAAATGAATTTCTAGGGTTCAGGTATAAAGCAGTACTTCGAAATCGAACTAGAACTTAATTTAGAAATCGATGCAAAAACTGAACTCGAACCTAACCCTAAACCTAGAATAATGTAAAAGATTTAAGAACCTAGATAACTAGATATATTAAACCCTAAACAAAACATAACAATAAGCATTATAGGATAAAACCAATTTATAATAGTTATATGAAAAACTGAAACCATTTTTGTGTTATAGGGATGATCGGCGATGGCTTAAGCGAGTTGGACCTCAAGTGAGTGAGCGAGGAGTCCAGGTAAGTTAGGATTAATACGTTGCTGTATTTTGGAGGCTTGAGATTATGCTTGGTTATGCTTAATAGATAGTTGATTGTGTACATGTGCTTGATTATGAGTGATGATATGATTCTATTTATTGTTCTGGCTTATATTGTATGATTTATGTGAAATGATTGATCATCTTACATTGGACCTCATCAAATATACGACCTGTAATCATAATCGGACCAGCATGGCATCCCATTAGGAGAAACCTAGGATTCTCTGGCCAAATACCGACCCCTTCAAAAGGGATAGCGCAGGATTGTATAATGGTCCCTTCTTCATCCTTAGTCGAACTAAGTGACAGGAGAGGAGGTCGCGACGAGGTGAAGTCAATGGTTCGAAGGTAGTCGCGTAAGGAGCGATGTCTTTATTGCACAAGCTTAGGTTTGGTCGTGAGCTGTTGCATTAACGGCAACTTCTTAACTCAGATTAGAGCAGGTGCAATTTCTTTAATCTTACGACGGGCCGGACAATGTTGTGCGATGGTATTTGCTTAAACATGCATTGCACCTAATAAGTTGATTAATAACCTTGTTGTGTTTATGATATAGTTTTAAGTCCTTCATCCTAACTTATAGAGCTGTGGTTGCTCACATCTCTATAGACGTCGTGCAGGTGCTAGCTAAAAAGCGGCTTACAATTACTTTGAAGCTAGTAACTATTAGATCCTGGGGAGTGAGGAAAAACATTTGAAGAACAAACATATATTTTTAAGGTCTAAGCTTTTATTTTAGAATTTTTCATTTCTGAATAATGTAATGACTAGGAAATAGATTACGATGAAATATTGTAAACACTAATTGTAATAACGAATTATAGTGTATATATATATTTTATCACTTTCTTAGGTAAATGACTTATTTAAATTACAAACTGTTTACTTCAAAACGGGTTAATCGTGGACACCTTGTATAGATCAGGTCTAGGATAGCGGTTGTAAGGCCAACTTCTATCTTAGAATGATTTACACAGCGGGGCTGTTACGACTTTGTCGCTTTGGGGTGTGACACTAAGAATCTATTTGTAACTTGCCTCTTTTTTCATTTTCCTCTTTTGTAAACCTTACTGGCTAAAGTGTAAAAGTTACCATTTTATTACTCGATCATTAGTTGAATGCTAATTTTTACAGGAACTTTCTTTCATTTTCGAGAGCTTCCTCTTGAAGTCAACTCTTATCTAGCTTATTTACCAAGAGTTAATGGTGAATGACCCTAGTGAACATCTTATGCATCATAAGAAGTATTCGTTAGGTTGCTTAGATCAATTGGTGCATCATATCCTCTTGGTTATATAGAAGTTTTGCTAGTTTTCTTATCAGCTTGATTATTCCATTGGTGTGCTCTCATGTTTCCAACCTTGAGATGTTTGTTATATTAGAGTACAGTTTTGACAAGGGGTATGTAAGTTGTAGTGGAGTTGTGTGTGTGTTGCTTATGGTAGCTGCTATGTTCTTCCATAGCTGCTACAATGTATGCATGTTGAGTTGTGTTAGTTGTTTATGCAAGTAGTTGCTGTCGTTGGTAGCTAGGTGTTTATTGGTACGTACTCTATTTTGCTACTTGAAGATAAAGTGTTGGTGTTACAGCTTGAGTCAAAATTATTGAGTGTTGAAGCATTAGGTTTAGCAGCTTGGTCATTAATGGTGGTTTTGAGGAAAGAGTTTAAGCTTACAAAGTTCGGTTTAATTGAAGAATTGGTTCTATTTCAATACAGTGGTTGTCTGCAAGTGATTGAGGATATCAAATTCAAGTTTTAGAGTTGTATAGTGAAAGTAGGGCACAAGGTTAAAGCCAACAGGGAAGTCATACTCTAAGGTTTGTTGATGAGAATTAGATAAGCTTATTGACTTAATGGAAAGCCTGGCTACTACCATGAGGGACAATGGCCGACCTGTTAAAGTTGAATGGAATCGTACTCGAACTGATGAAGCCCGATATTAAGGTGATGTCTATTGGATCACCCTAAACACCTAGCTCGAAATATCTAAGCTGTTGGCATGGAGAGATTAGCAAGGTAAAGACTTGACCTAGATGATGTTAAGGAAGTGGAGGAAGAGATGGGAGATGATTGAGGAGTATTTTGAAGTCAAAGAACATAGATGTCGAGTTCCTCAAGGACTTTAACAATATCAAGGTCTAAATCTCGACCTCCTTTAGAAGTGGAGATGTAGATGAGTACCTTAAATAGGAAGAAAAGGTTGAGATATTGTTTGATTACTACTAATAAGCTAAGGATGTCAAGGTTGGCTTTGCTGCCCCTTAAATTTTCTAGTTATATCGCCATACGGTAGAAGAATGTCATTACAGCTAGGAGAAGAGCTCACCAATGTAGTGTTGGAAATTGGGAGGACATGAAGAGGTTGCTAATAGGCTGATTTATTCATGAATCTTATCTATAGGAGACTTTTGAAAGACTACATGGGCTCAGGCAAGGTGATCAAATTGTTGACAAATATGTAAAGGAATTCTAGATGCTAGTGATCTAGGCAAATGTAGATGAGCTAAAGGCTTATACCATTTCGATATTCATTTCTAAACTTAAATATGAGCTTTACAACATAGTATATGTTCAAAAGTTTCACCCTCTAGAAGAGGTTATAGAGATTGCCCATAGAGTTGAGAAACAAAAGCAGAACACTCTATTTTGGCTAATTCAATCTGATCTATTTTGTCAGTTTGAGTACCAAAGGCTAACAAAAGTAGAGGAAGAATACAGTCAACATATCATGGTCAAGGTGATCTAAAGTGCCAACCTATTGATAAGCCTATCAAGAGGAAGTTTGAGAAAGGTCAGTCCTCCGAATGAAAGATTAGTGAAATCAAGTGTTTTAAATGCCTGAGTTATAGACACATGGTTGCCTAATGTCTTAACCAACGAGTTATGGTGATTCAAGGTGAAAAATGTAGACAGTATTGATAAGAGTGGGCATAAAAAGGATGAGAAAAAGGTTAGAAAAGCTAAAAGGGAATATGACAAAGAGACTTGTGTCTATGTCAACCAGGGAGAAGTGATGGTGTTGGTTTCGAGAAGAGTGTTGAGTTTAATGCTAAGCTTTAAAGAAGATTTGAGGGAGAACTTATTCCATACTGATTGTACGATCAAAGGCCAATTATGTACTATCATAATGGATAGAGGGAGCTATGCAAATATTGTTGCTCAAAAACTGGTATAAAGGTTGGGGTTGCTAACCTCTAAGTAACCTCGACCATATAAGTTACATTGACTACATGATAAGGGTACATTACATGTAACCGAGTAAGTGACTATACCGTTTTTTGTCTATAGTTTATATAGAGGTGATGTGTTTTATGATGTCGTCCCGATTGGTGTTTCACATATGCTCCTAGGGAGATCATGATTGTTTAACTATTGTATCATACATAGGATATAAGAACACCGATGCCTTCACTAAGTGAAAGAAACTCATAATCAGCTTGCTTAAGCTACTAAGAAGAAAGCCTTAGTGTTGTCCTATAGAGAGTTACCGGCTGTTGAGAAGACTAGAGAGCTTATGTTTTTGTTAATGCAAAGATTGATGAAGCTTAGGGACTTAGATAACGTGTTAGAAGAAGTCAAAAGTTGATTGACCAGTTCTTTGACCTATTCCTAAAGGAACTACCCAAAGGACTACCTTCAGTCTAAGGATTGAGTATTACATTGACCTATAGCCTAATGTTACCCTATCAAACCAACCTACATATAGGATAAATCGGGTTTAGGTTACCAAATTGAAGAGGTAAGTGGACGAACTCATTGAGCATGGCTATATAAGAGAGAGTATGAAGCCATGTACTGTAACCGCTTTGCTTGTATCAAAGAAGGATAGTTCATGGTATATGTGCATCGATAGTTGAGCTATTAAACACAACATCGTGAAATATAGGTACCTAACATCGAGGCTTAATGACATGTTAAACAAGCTTCATGATAGCTAAGTATTCTCTAAGATTGATCTGAAGAGTGACTATCATCAAATTCATATAAGGCTAGGGGATGAGTGAAAGCATACTTTCAAAACACGACATGGTCTCCACTAGTAGCTAATCATGCCCTTTGGATTAACAAATGCATTGAGTACATTTATGGAGAAACATTTACCTATCAAAGTCTTGATGTAAGCGCACCATTAGGTTATTGTATAATGAAACTCCTTTTGCTCATTGTTTGTTCATGCATGGCATGTATATTGGAGTTGTATTGTTGGATGATTAATCCTTGCTATATCTTTGTGCATATGTGAGTAGGGTCGATAGAGCATCTTTTCAATCACATCTACTTGCCAAGAGTTGGCTTAGAAAGTGGAGAATGGTGATTACTTATTGGCGACTAGGGATCCTTTTTCTATTAGGAGTATCCACTTATTAGTAGTTGTTATAGTAAGTGAAGCATCCAAACTTGTCAATATAGATACGAAACTGAATGATGACTTCTTCGTTAAGTATGAAGTTAGGTAGAAGAACTTTACCATTAAGCTTACAAAAAGATAAGGGATTAACTTGTGATAAATGTCAAGATCGCCTAAAGAGGCTACCTCTATAGCCTTTAGATGGTAGAGACCTAGAGGTGAGACCTATAGAAAGGCTGAGATGACTTCAGGAGGTTGCTTCTATAACTTCGTAAAAAGTAAAGGCTGAAGATTTGCTGAAAAATTATGTGTACATCCTATGGAAAGGTTGGTTGGTGCAAAGAGACCACCTTTATTACTTGTAGAATGTAGTGGTAAAGGATTCATTGAAAAGAAAAATGTACAACTTGTGGAAAGGTTGATTGTTTGAAGAGATCATCTTTGTTACCTTTATAAGGTAGAGGTTGAAGTTGCTCAAAGACGTGCAAATGGGCAATTGAGCTTGATTTTTTCCCAATTTTATAAGTTTTCTCCAAATTGATCAATATTAAACTTTACCCATTTAATATCTATCCTTGACTAAGGTTTAAAGTGATAGGAATTAGACTATTGGACTTTTAACCCATAGCCAAGCCTGAGGACTAGAGAGATTGGTAAAGCGAATCCTCATGCTCTAGCCAACTTTTGCTGAAGCCGAATTTCTCTTCGTTACCGATCAACTCTATATGCCGAGTTGTATGATTGTTTACTTCTCAAAAGTTGTGTGCCTACTTAAAGAATGCCTAGACAGTAGCTAAACCTTACGCGCTTACTTAGTCATGTTCGAGTCGACCACTTGCTCAACATTGCTTTTGCCGAGAGGCTGAGAGAGTTGCCCTGAACTAATCCTCAATTACCCCTACTCAGATAACCAATCTACTCGTACTCTTTTGTTTGTATCCTGTAACGGCATCACTAATGCATCTATGCCACATGTACAGGATCACGTGTAGAATTTGCTACACAAATCATTATTCTTTTTTTTTTTTTAATATTCATTTTTACCCTTTTATATTCTTTTGTATATTACTTCTTTGGGATAATACCCTTTTTGTGTTTTCCTCTTTTAGGCAAGTTACCTTAACTTCATGGGTATAATACCCCTAGTACATGTTGTCGCAATAAGTAGATTTATTCTTAATATACTGAATATTCTTCCTTTCATAAACACTGTTTATTTACTCTTGTTCGCTTTTATCTTAACCTTTAAGTAAGGCTAGGTAGTGAGTAACCTAACCGAACCATCTCGTACATTATATCAAGTTGTACCATGAGTTCTTGAAAGTTCCATTGGTACGTCATATCCTTTAGAGCTATTCGTGGTTTTGCTTACTCTTTCATTCATCTTTCACCCTTTTGCGCTTTTTCCCATTACCCTTTTTAAGCTTTCGGTAAGCTTAGACCCATCCCTAATATTTGCTTTATCTATTCTTGGTTACGGTACACATTATTTTAGTATCAGAATGAAGGTTTCATTTGAGTTATAGTAGTTTGTTTCAAGTTATTGTATTCATTTAGTTGTTGTGTTTTGCTAGTTGTTAAGCTTCTGATTTGGAGGAAGTGTGTTGTCAAAGTGTTTGCTATGACACCTAATCGATAAGTTTGAAATTGGGAACTATTAGAGAAAATGATGAACCCAAGTGTTAATGTTGGCATTGGGGAAGATAACAATGATATTGCCTTCTGTAATCGACAATCTTAAGGTACTCTAAGAAGTACAAATGAGATACTTGATGAGGTGGCTAACCTCCTAGTAGATTCAACCTGAGCTGTTCATGCATCGGCTTATCCCTGCTGAAGTAATGCATAACACCCTACAAACTACCTAACCTATGAGCGGCCGGAACCCATCTTGACAAATTTGAAGTGGAGTAGGCGGACAAGTGAAGAGAAGGGAGATTTGGGACAAGAAGATGAGGAAGATTATTATGAAGAAGAAGAGTGAGCTCGAGTACTTAAAGCATTTGACCATATGAAGCTTCAGATTTTGAGCTTCAATGGGTTTGGAAGTGCGGATGAATACTGTGAATGGGAGGAGAACGTGGAACGTGTTTTTGACTATTACCTATATGAAGATTACGAGAAAGTAAGAATTGTTGCCATTGAGTTCTTTGGATATACTGCCATATGGTGGAAGAATTTATAACTTATGAGAGACGAGAAGGATTCAAATATATTAATTCTTGAAATAAAAAGAATACTTAAAATCAGATTTATGCTGGATACTTATTTGCAAGATATTTTCACTCGACTTTAGGAGCTGAGACATGGAGGCTTAACTGTTGACAAGTATATCTAGGAATTCCAAATGCTTATGATCCATTGTGAAGTAAAGGAACCACTAGTGTAAACAGTCTTTAGGTTCCTTATTGGCTTGATAAGTGGCATTCGAGACATTGTGGAACTCCAACGATTTACCACAATGGATGAAGCCATATGAATCGCTCAATTAGTGGAAAGGTAGAGAAGGATCCGAATGCCAACTCAATTGTTGACTAGCTGACCTGTTCAGGGAAGCTACTAAGGTCAGTTGAGTATAAAGCCAATCAGACGACGGGATGTCAGGACCGAACAGAACTGCTGATTAGAAAGTGACGTATCGACTCGAACTTATGAGAAAAGGGCAAGGCCTGGTAAGAAAAAAAACTAGATCGAGTGCTTTAAGCGCTAAGGGTTTTAGCATATGATTGCTCAGTGCCTGAATCAAAAGACTATGGTCATCAAGGGGGACATCTCGAAGATGGAAGTGAAAAGTATTGATGAGGAACTTGAGGAGGAGGAGAGCACTACCGAGAAAGAAGCTTCTCAGGACAATGAACTGATTGAGGAGGATGTATTTGCTGAGGACTTAGATTGTCTAATCCTGATTGTTCGACGTGTAATGAACTTGGAACTCTTACGTAAGGAGGAATACAATTTGCTCGACGATTGAAGAAAACTTTGATGATGAGTAGAGTTGAGCTCCGGGAGCCATTAAAGCTGACGTGCCAACCCTCATGTTGGTTAGGTGTCTATTATAGTTGAAGGAGTAAGGTGAACTACCCTTAGAAGTAAGAGAGTTACTGGATGAATATGCTGATTTGTTTCCAGAACAATTGCTTGAGGGGTTACCCCTTATTCGAAGCATAGAACATTGCATTGACTTAATACGTAGCATTGCCCTGTCGAATAAGCCAGCTTATCAAATGAGTCCCAAACAGGCTTCTAAGCTCCAATATCAAGTCGATGAGCTACTGGAGAGAGGGTATGTTAGAGAAAGTCTCAGCCCTTGTATTGCTTTAGTGATTTTAGCGTAAAAAAAGGATGGTACCTGGCAAATGTGTGTTGATAACCAAGTGGTAAATAAGATAACGATCAAATATAGGAATCTTATCCCCAAGTTAGAAGACATGTTAGATAAATTGAGTGAAGCTAAGATCTTCAACAAGATTAATTTGAAGTCTGGCTAACATTAAATTCGCATAAAGCCGAGAGATGAGTAGAAGACTGCGTTCAAAACTCGACATAGACCTTATGAGTGGATGGTCATGCCATTTAGCTTGTTGAATGCCCCAAGTACTTTCATGTGACTAATGAATTACGTGTTAAGAAATCTAATGGGGAAGTGTGTCATGGTGTATTTTGACGATATCCTAGTATATAATGTTGACATGTCAAGTTACTATGAACATCTTTGTGCCGTATTGAATGTTCTTCATACCAAGAGATTATTCAGCAATCTTAACAAGTGTTAATCTTGTTAAGAGGAAGTAGTATTCTTAAGTTATGTAGTAAGTAGAGGAGGCTTATGAGTGGACGATGAGAAGATCCAAGTAATCCTCCAGTGGCTAACTTTAACTACTTGTGCCGAGGTGAGAAGTTTTCATAGATTAGCTTCCTTTTATAGAAGATTTATAAGGAATTTCAACACCTTCGCTGCATCCCTTATTAAGTTGATGAAGAAGAAAACTGACTTCAGATGGGGAGAAAAGGAGGAGAGAAGTTTTGCCAACGTAAAGGAAAGGTTGACCTTCGCCCCTATACTAGTTTTACCTAATTTCAAGAAAATATTTGAATTGGAATATGAGGCGTTAGGCATTAGGATAGGCGCTGTCCTAATATAGGAATCTGACCAATTGCCTACTACAGTAAGAAACTCTTAGTGCTACTCCAAGCGCTATAAGCATGGCAGCATTATCTACTACAAAGAGAATTTGTCATTTATACTGGCCATGAATCTCTAAGGTATCTCTTAAGTTAGACAAAGTTATTGAAGCGGCAGGCAAGGTAGGTCGAATTCCTTGAGGGATTTAATTTTGTAATAAAATACAAACAATGAAAGAGTAATGTGGTTGTAGATGCTCTTTCAAGAAGACATGCGCTAATAATCGAACTATAGACCAAGTTATTTGGGTTTACAAGTATTAAGGAATAGTACTCTGGGGATCCACACTGTGGACCCATACTTATACGTTATGTCGATGGAAAGACAGTGGATGAGTATCACATAGAAGATGGGTACTTGTTCCAAGGAGGGAAGTTGTATGTACCACCCTGTTCATTAAGGGAGTTACTGATTAGGGAAGCCCATAGTGGACGATTCTCCAGACATTTTAGGGAAATAAGAACGTATGAGCTGTTGAGTAGACGTTTCTTCTGGTCGAGAATGAGATGATATGTGCATCGAGTTGTTGAAGGCTGTGATGTGTGCAAGAGGGCTAAATGCCGAGTCAAGTAAGGGAAAGCAGTATCTTTAACTATCTTGACGAAACCATGCACTGATTTGGGCATAGACTTTGTCCTCGGATTACGAAAGAAAATTTGAGGGAAAGATTTTGTGATGGTCATCGTGGATAGATTCAATAAGATGGCACATTTCGTTTTTTGCTTCAAGACTAATGATGCTTCGGCTATTGCTTCTCTTTTCTTAAAGGAAATTGTTAAGTTATACGGCGTATTGAGAAGTGTAGTATCTAACAGAGATCCAAAGTTCTTGGGTCATTTATGGATGACTCTGTAGTAACGGATAGGGACTAAAATACTATTCAGTACTTCTTGTCACCCCTAAATGGATAGCCAAATAGAGATAGCCAATCATACTTTGGGATCACCACTCTAAGCTACAATTGGCAAGAACTTAGCTGATTAGAATATCTGCTTACCAATAGTTGAATTTGCTTACAACTGAATAGTACATGACACTAGCAAGTAGAACCCCTTGGAAGTTGTCTATGGTTTTAATCTCAAGTTGCCTCTTGATCATACCCTTGTGCCTGTATCTAAGCGAGAAGACCTTGACGCAAGAGCCTAAGCACGGTCCCTTCAACATATTTACAACAAAGTTACTCAGCAAATAAACCAAGTTGCCAGACAAATACAAGAGAAGGCCAAAGGTAGGGCAACAAAATAGTTTTAGCCGAAAGACTTGGTATGGCTGCATCTGAGCAAGGAAAAGTTTTCGAGTAAGAGGAGGAATAAACCATCCCCAAAGGTTGAAGGACCCTTCAGAATCCTTTAGAAGATCAATGACAGCGCCTACATGTTAGAGTTGCTAAAAAATTATGGGGTTTCTGATACCTTCAACATTATTTACCTCAGTCCATATCACCCTGATGAAGAGTTGATTGAATACTCTTCGGATTTGATCCCAAATCTAAATCAACCTGGAGAGAATGATAGGAATCAAGTTACTAGGTCTTTAACCAGCAATCGAGCTCGAAGATTAGAGGGATTGGCGAGGTGAATCATCATGCTTTAGCCAACTTCTACTGAAGCTGAGTTTCTCCTTATTACCGATCAACTCTATATGTCGAGCCGTATGACTGCTCATTTCTTAGAAGTTGTGTACTCACTTGAAGAATGCCTAAACAACAGCTAAACCTTATACGCCTGCTCAATTATGTCTGAGTTGACCACTTGCTTGGCATTGCTGTTACTGAGAGGTTAAGAGAGCTGCCCTGGACTAATCCTCAGTCACCCCTATTCGGATAACTAATCTACTCGTACTCTTTTGTCTACATCCTCCAATGGCATATCCAATGCATCTCTGCCATGTGTACAAGACTACATATAGAATCTACTATACTAATAATTATTTTTCTTGAATATTCATTTTTACCCTTTTGTATTCTTTATACTTTCTTCAGGACAATACCCTTTTTGTCTTTTCCTCTTTTAGGCAAGTCGCCCTAACTTCATGGGTATAAATACCCCTTGTTTATGTAGCCGTAATAAGCAAATTTATCCTTAATACATTGAATATTCTTCCTTTCGTAAACACTATTTGTTTACTCTCCTTCACTCTTATCTTAACTCTTAAGTAAGGCTAGGAGGTGAGTAACCTCACTAGACTATCTTGTACGTCATATCGAGTTACGCTGTGAGTTCTCAGAAGTTTCATTGGTATGTCATATCCTTTGGAGCTATTCGTGAGCTTGCTTACTCTTTCATTCATCTTTCCCGCTTTCACACTTTTTCCCATTACCCTTTTTAGGCTTTCGGCAAGCTTGGACCCATCACTGCTACCAGCCTTGTCTGTTCTTAGTCACAGTATGCATCATAAAGAAAATCGTTTTTTTTTTTTTTTAATATTTTGAAAATGTTTTGGAGTTGCTACTCAACTGGAGTTGGGAAGAAAAGTTAAATTATAACTAATTAGGTAGATTGGTTATAATTTAATTACTAGTTTTTTGATAAAACCAAATTTATAAAATCGTTTTGAAAACCAAAAATTGAGTTAAGAGGTTAAGCTTTTTAAACCTTTATGGGTACTATCAACTTTCCAAATTTAGATTTAATCCCTTAAAATCACCTTTAAAAAACTATCATATAAAACGAAATTAAATCATTAGTTAATAAATTAGATCCTATTTTATTAAATTGGGTAAATTTAAACTACATTGGAATTTAAAATTTTTTCATTTTTTACTAAATTAAGTAACTAATAATGAAAAAACTTTTTTTTTTTATTTTTTACTTCGCTTCTAAGGTATCTATATACCTGTTATTTGGGATCAGACATTCGTAGTTCTTTTAATAAAACTTTAATATATTGGATTCGTTAATTTTGAAAACATATCGAGTTTACGTTTTTAAGTAGAGTTGATTTAAAAAGAAAAAGATATAAGGGTCCCAAATCCGAGTTTTATTTTTGGAAAGTTCTATAAATGTCCTAACTTAGAAAAAGGATCTATTTAATTATTATTTTTTGTTTATTTTATAAAAAGGATTTTCTATGCGATAAAAGAACTTTATTTTTTATTTTCTACTTTATTATTTTTTAATTGTTTATCATTATTTTTCCTTTTATTTTGATTATATTGTAAATAAAAACTAAACTAAGATTTCTTTTCTTTTTCTTCCTTTTTTTTCTCTCTTTTTTTCTCTTTTCGATTTTTCTTTTTCGTTTTTTTGAGCTATAAGCACACAAAGATCTACATGAATTAAATAAACAAATGAATAAAATAAATAAATAAATAAAAAATACAAGAATTGAAACAAAGAAAAAAGAAAAAACAAAATCAGACCAAGTCAGGGCACTTGGGTTAGTTTAGGGAGTTCGAGTAGGCACACGGACCTGGATTGAGTCGAGTTAGTAACTTTAACTGCAACAATCAATAAGGCGCGATTTTGAGTGATTTTAATGATGAAACGAGCGAAGAATGGGGGATTTATGGCTATTTTATTGGGTTTGTGGGGGGTAGGAAAGAGCTCGAGGCGTTTGGGTGGTGGTCGAAGATGGTCAATTGCGGTGGTTGTTGGGTAATGGGCTTAGTGGCAGTTGGCATTTAAATGGGGCTGTAGATAGGGGTTTTGGAACACGACCAAGCTAGTTGTGTGCTCAATTTTGGATAGCATCAAGTGTTAGCGGTTGTTTGGCAGTGGTGGTTGTGATTTGGATTTCGCATGAAACCTTTAGTAGTGGTGATTATATTGTAGGCTGTGGCAAGGCTTATAAGTGGTGGTGATAGGAAGCTTGGACTGTGGGGGTTCGCGTAATGGTGGTCACGCGGTTGAAGAGTGGCTGAAGAGGGAGAATTTATAGAGAGAGAGAGAGATGGCAAGAGAGAGAGAGAGAGAGAGAGAGAGAGAGAGAGCTTGGGACCGAGAAATCTGCCTTAAACAAGCTCCTTAAGGTCTAATTTATACGAATGCAACACGAATCAAGATTGGGAAGTCGCAAAAGTTCGTCAATTCAAAGATTTCAAATCAATGTCCTTTTGACTGTAGCTTGATTTTTTTTAACTTGAAGCTCGATTTTCGCCGCCTAAATGACTGAATCTAATAAGCTCTCGGTATAGATTAAGAGAAGGTTATGCAATCTTTACTATTTTAACATTAATTTGGTAAAATCGTAAAGAAAACACAATAAAAAATGGCCATGAATAGGGATGACCAAGCTAGAATTACGTAGGAAATGGTGGGAAACGGGGAGAAAAAGACAGAAAAAGATGCTGATGAGGTGTCGATGTGGCACTACGTCAATCGTATAATCCAGTGGCGTTATGCCACTTATCATGGCGTGATATGTGGCAGCTAATTTGGTAAGGGCAACTGATGTGTTAAGGATACGTGGCATGCTACGTGGCTTAACATGTGGTGCAATGTCAACTGCTGCCTAATCAACTAGTGCCATATGTTAAGACATGTGGCATAGTGAACCCTTGATACGTGGCAACGTATTGTGTGTGTTTTGTGGAAAAAATAATAACAGGTATTATAATGCCTTTGGTGAGGTTCGAACCCAAGATCCCAAGTTGATGCCATATCTAACCTATTTGTTAGGCCTTTAGCTTGTGCCTTATTCATATATGCAATTAAATTATACATATGGATAAGGTCAGCTTGGGATTTGAATCTAAGCTTAAGCCTAATGCCCCTCATTTATTAATACCTAAAACTTATTAAAAACTTATTTAAATTTCTTACTTTTTGTGGTTTTTTCTTGAATTCTTTATTTTTTATATTTTTTCTAAAATTTTTTATTGTTTGTAGTTTTTATAAGTTTCTTAATTTTTTGTATTTTTCCTAAATTAAGACCCTTTATCCTATCTTAAAAATTCTGAAAATAAAAGCGGGTAAAAATGAGGTATCTACAATTGTTTTTTTTTGTAGTGAAGTTTGAGCAAAACTTCGCTATAAAAACAAAAGAGATATTATTTTTTCCTTAAAGGTGGAATTTGTCCTGAGAGGTACTACAACTAGCTAACTAACATAGGTTTGGTTCACTGGGGATTTGATGAATGGTAAAGGGTAAAAGAGAGAGGAAGTGCTCCAAGAGCTAGCCAAGTTTAGAAAGGTCTAGTGCCCTAAGAGCTAGCTAGAAAGATTAGTTTGAAAATTGGTCATGCCCTTCTAAGTTGACTAACTTAAGTGAAAGTGTCTTTAAAGGACTAATAACATTGAATTGGAATTGATTTAGAAAAACCTAGTTGTGCTTTTCTGAGCTCACTAACCTAAGCAAGAGCATTTCTAGGAGACTAACAACATTAAATGGGACCCGATTTGAGAAAAACTTGGTTGTGCTCTTATGAGCTTACTAACTTAGGTAAAGGCATCTTTAGGGGACTAGTAATCCTAAAATGGAATCGATTTGGAAAAAACCTAGTCATACTCTTACGAGTTGACTAACCAAGGCGAATTTATATCCTAAGGCTAAAAAAAGACCTAACATGCTCTAAGGGTAAGCTTATACTAGGTGAGCATACTTTAAGTGCAACTAGAATTTAAAGAGCGACAAGAATCGAGATAATGCTTCGAGAGCATGCGATTCGAAGGTTTTAACTTGGGTTAGGATAACACTCCAAGAGCATGTGATCTAAGGATTTCAAGCTGGGATAGCGCCCTAAGAGCATGTGATCCCAAGGTTTTAGGTTAGGATAGCACTTCGAGAGCATGAGATCTAAGGGTTTTAGCTTGGGATAATGCTCCAAAAGCATGCGATCTTAGGTTTTCAGCTTGGGTCAGGATAGTGCTCCAAGAGCATGCGATTCAAGGGTTTCAAGCTAAGATAATGCTCTAAGAGCATGTGATCTAAAGGTTTCAAGATAGGATGGTACTTTAAGAGCATGTGATTCGAGGGTTTCAAGCTTAGGATAGTGCTTCGAGAGTATGCAATCCGACGGTTTCAACTTAAGATAGCGCTTCGAGAGCATGGATAGTGCTCTACAAAGCAAATGATCCATGGGGACAAAAGTAAAAATGTAAACCTTCTTATAACTTGAAAAAGACAGATTTGTTGATTGGCAATTGTGAAAGATGGAGCAGACATTAGGGATAAAGTCCTTTGATAGAAAGAGAAGTGGTGACTTTAGCCATGAGGGTGATCATGGTAAATAGGATGATTCTGGCCTCCAAGGCAAACTTGGGAGCAATTTTTATGCGGGAGCAAATCACTAAACTTTTGATAAAAGAAAGTGAACTCTTTTGAAAACAATAGTTGTCGAGGTAATGATAGAAGCTTATTACTGGGATTAACTCTAGAGAAGATGACTTTTGAGTTATTGAAAACCTAAACCATTAGGGTGATATGAAAAAAAGAAAGGATTGAAACGAGAGGGAATCGAATTTATTGTCAACATGTTTGGATTCTCCCAGTAGTGTATAGGCTTTCAGCAACATAACACCTTAATCTTCCAGGTAACCTTTATCTAAGAGAACCTTTTCTTTCCTTTAGGGGAAAATAACTTTCCATGACTTCTTCAAATTTCTTCTTAATTAGAAGATATCTAATAAAAGATAGGTTTAGTCTAAAAGGACTTCTTCACACTCTTGGCTTAAATTCCTCTCTCTTAACTTTCATTCTAAAAATTATTGTCCATTTTATAAGCGATAACATTATTAATTATTAATCAATCCGTTAGGTCTTTTTTGGACTGTAATGTAATAAAGACTTTTGGTCTTGGGTTTTAAAATGGATATTAATGAAATGGCTTTTTATGAAAGAATTGCTCTTCAACTCGGGTTTACAAGTGAAGAACCTTATAGGTAAAACTAAAATTGTGCTTGCTTCAGTTTCAAACATAACTTTTACTAAGAATAAGTTATCTCCTTTAATCAGAAGGGCCTTTAAAGAAGGGTAGAATTGCGGGTGGGCCATGAGCCATGTATTGGTTGCAATTTCTTTAGGGATCATAATTTATTGGGGGAAACTTTGGTATTTTCCTTGGCTTCTTTTAAGCTTAATTTCTTTGACTATGTTCTTAGGGCCTTTTATTTGAAATATGGGTCTTAATTTAGGAATGGATTTTTGTGCCCCATATCCTTTTGGGTTTTAAGGCTCTGAATTTAATCACTTCGTTTGTATGGAGTAAACTTTTCATTTTTCATTTCACATTTTTTCCTCTTTTTCCCTTCTTCTCTTTTTTCTTTCTTGTTTTCGTTTTTATTTAAGATAAAAGATGATTATTCTTTCTTTTGGCAACTTAAAGCATATGTGGTTTATGTTTAGTATTTAGAATGGATGCCTTTCCTCATCTTAGAGGAAATTAGTTATCAATGGTAACAATTACTCTTGAATTGATGTGACTAAAGTAAGTAAAAATTAGTTTTAACCTTTTCTTCTAATAGATGCTCTTAATCTCCTTTTTGCCCCATTGTGGGGGTGGTTCTCAATAGGGTTTAATTTTGAAAATACTGTAATAAAAGGTTCAATGGAGCTGACAAAAGATTTTGTGTTTAGGATATTGAAAAGATTGCTTGACTTCATTTTGATTTGTGTATTAAATGTAAGATGAACTTCCTTTAAGGAATGAGTCCAATAGTCTCACAATGATGTAACTTGGCTCTCAAAGTGTCTCAGGGTTGGTGTTTGGGATTTGTCTTGCCTTTTTTCATTCTAAGCCTTTTAACTAATGAGACATCTTAAAACAGGAGAAATACAAACAAGGTACTTTATCTGAGTCACTTATCTTTTACAAACATCGTGAAAACTAATTTGTACCGGTTGAGGAGGGCAGTTCTTGATTGCTGTGGGTTGAGGAAGAGACTTTGAGGATTGGGCATGCAATGGCATTGGAATGTAAGGGGTATGCGGTGCATATAGCGCGAAGGCTGTTGGAGTGCGATTGTGGGTCAGATGGTGGATGGAGGAGTCAGGGTATTGAGCATACGATGGCGTAGTGGATGTGATGGAAAGGGGGCTTAGCTTGTGCTACTGTAAATTGTAGCAAGAATAGGAGTGGTCGAGGGAGAGAGAAAGAGCTACCATATGTCCTTTGTTTTTTATTTCGTTTTCTCCTTTTTAGAAATCGAATAATGAACTAGCATTTATCGCCTTTTTTTTGCTTACCACATATCACAATGGGCACATGCTCCAATTAGATCACGACATGTGGCATATGGGAGTCAATAGAAAAAATAAAAGGCTTGTTATGCCTTTTAGGAGATATGAACTCAAGACCTTTGTGCTAAACCCCAAATGTTTTACCGTTAGACCGTTAGCCTGTACTTTGTTCATTTGTGTAATCAAATTGCACATATGGACAAGATCTGTCTAGGTTAGATATGAATGTAAGCCTAAACTCAATGCTCTTCTTCTAATTTTGATCTAAATTAACAAAAAAATCTATTCTATTATACTATCTAAAATTATTATTTATTTATATTTCCTAAATTTTTTATTTTTCTATTTTTTGTAATTTTTTCAAATTTTCTATTTTTTGTATTTTCTATTTTTTCTTTTGTAATTTTCTACATTTTCTATTTTTTGTTCTTTTTCCTTATTTAGAATCTTTTATCCTATTCTAAAAATTTTGAAAAAATAAGAAGCGGGGGGGGGGGGGGGGGGTGCTACAGCATGTATTGTGGAAAAAATTAAATGTTAGGGGATTTTTGTTGCCACTTATCCTATAAGAAAAGGAAAGAGAGAAAAGCATGTATGTAGAAGTTGTTCCTTTATATATTTTTATTTTTTTTTCTTTTAATTGAGAGTTGATATTTTTGTGTACAAGTTTTGCTAAGTGCTTAGCCCGATAATGCTGGTCAAAACTTTGGAGACGCAAGCTCATTTTGATAACAAAATGACAAAGTCTTCTTTATAAGCTATTATTGGTTACATCATTACTCGTTTCATCTTTCTAAGTCAACATAACATTTTGTTAGATAATAAATATTATAGCATACACTATATTTACTAGCTTAAAACTTTTAGATCAACTGGTTATAATGCCCCATTAGCCTTTCTTGAATTCTATTTTTTTCCTTAGCAAATTACGTTTTGGTCTTGCTCAAATTTGTTTCTTTCTTCAATTTTTTTTTTCGATTGGCTTTTCAAATTCTTTTCTTTTTATTTGCCTTGATGGCCACTTTTGAACATTCTCAACAAACTTCTCAACCTATCTTGCAACCAATCACTATTATTTTTCATAGTACCAATCATAACCTATAGTCCCAAGAGATAGTGTAGTTTTTTAAAAGGCATTTTCTATGGTGCTATATAACTAGTGACATTCCCAAAACTACTAAAAACACTGATGAAAATGAAGACAAATTAGTGGCACAACTAGAATAATGGGATGGCAAAAACCATCAAATTTTAACTTAGTTCCGTAACACTTGTCTTCTTGAAATTAAAGTTGAGTTTCGCTGTTTTGATACTGTACATGAGGTATGAGACTTTCTCAAGACTAGATCCCGCTTCTAATGATGTACACTAGTTTCAGCTCCATCGTTGCCTAATTGCATTCAATAACAACCAAATCAAACCATTCATAGCTATGTCTCTAAACTTCAAATACTTTGGGATTAGTTGGCACATTGTGATTCTCAACAGCCCAATTTTTCCTTTACTACTATTTACATAGGACTTTGTGATTGCCAATGTGTTTTGCATCTTCTTGTGACTCTAAAGTTTAGATATGAGTGTGTTAGTACATCTCTACTCCATGGTAGCCCCTTACTTAAATTAGATGTTGTAATAAGGGAGTTACTATATGAGGAAACATGAGCGCTCAATGTCGCCAATAGATTCTATTTTAGCCAGTTCTGTAAGTATTCCTTCTCCTCAATTTGTTTCAAAGAATAATGTTGCTTTGGCTACTCCTCCAAGTGTCTCTCATAGTATTATTTGCAATTATTGCAAGATACCTAGAAATATGAAGGTTGATTGTCGTAGATGCCTTTAATATAAACAAAATACTGGTTTTGGTGCTTCTAGTAAATTTCATATGAGTGCTTCTAGAACTGTTCGTGATTCCACTACTACTGTTACCATTGAGGGCTCTCTTAACACTCAAACATTTAGCCTCCATGATATTCAGACTCTTCTTCAACAACTACAATCTCCTTATAATTCCTCTATAATTTTTGTCACTCTAGGTACATCTTCTTCATGGTTTTTGGATTCCGCTTGCTGTAATCCCATGACATCTAATTCCTCCCTGTTTTCCTCTTTGACTAATCTTATCGTTCCACCTATTGTTCACACTGTCGGTAGCTCTATTTTATTTGTTTCTAAGATAAGCATTGTTTCTACATCAAATTTGACATTAACTGATACATTTTTTCAATTCCAAAATTATCTTTGATTCTTGTTTCTGTTGTTCAATTGTACGAACTTGGTTTTGACTGCAAATTTTTAAGTCATGGTTGTGTTGTGCAAGATCCATAAACAGAGGAAGTTCTTGGGATAGGGTATAAAGTTGGACAACTGTTTGAAATAGAATCTCTTTGTTTACCAACTTAGATTGTTGTTACTCCCTTATCTTCTAGTTTATGTCATTCTTGTTTAGGCCATGTGTCCAACTCCAGGCTTAGTTATTTAGTTTCAAATGTTCATTTGGGTGATGTCAAAATAGAAAATTTTGATTGCATTTCTTGTGAGTTGTCTAAACATCATGATTTGCCTTTTAATAAAAGTGATTCTATTTCTTATGCTCCTTTTGATTTACTTCATTTAGATATTTGGGAACTTGCTCCTAATCCTACTACAAGTGGTTCTCATTATTTTGTTATTTTTGTAGATGATTTTTCTTGATATACATTGATTTATATGTTGAAAAATAGATTTGAGCTGCCTTAAATATATATTCAATTTGCTTCCATGATTAAGACTCAATTTTCTTGCTTTATCAAAATTCTTCGTACAAATAATGCCATGGAATATAGAGATTCCAAATTATCTTAGTTTTTGCCTCATAATGGAATAATTGTTCAAAATTCTTGCTAGTAACATCCACCTAAAATGGTTGAGCTAAACGGAAACATAGACATATTCTAGATATTGTTTGTGCTCTTCTTATATCATCTATATGTCTAGAGTCTTTTTGGGGGGAGGCTGCTCTTACCATTGCGTATACAATTAATTGAGTTACTTCTTCATTATTAGAAATATCTCTCCTTTTCAACGTTCATATGGACATGCACCTAATTATTATTCTCTTGGTTCTTTTTAAGCATATGTTTTGTTTTTCTTCAACCCCATGAACATACATACCTAAGGCTAGATTATGTTGCTTTTTGGGATATGATATAGAACAAAAGGGTTATCGATGTTGGGACCTTATTTCATGATGTCTTAGATTTTCTTATCATGTCACATTTTAGGAACATAAGATGTTCTCTACCATTTTGCATTTTCGGATTCACTTTATCCCTTCTCCATGTCTCATAGATCCTTTTATCCTTTTCCTTAATGATTTGTCTACTGGGATCTTTAGTTCAAACGATAGTGCCATCTTGGCACCTTCTCCAAGTGACTCTCCAGCTTCTATGAAATTTGGTACCTACTTACCTCTAGCTGTAATCTTACCTCCAGTTACTGAAAATCATGCTTCATTACTCCTCCTCATCAAAGTATACATATAAGACAACATAATATTACTCTTCGTGATCACCATTGTCATTCAACCATTATTTCTTTATATGTACCTTACACATATCATAAGGCTAATAGTAACCCTCTATAGCATGGAGCTATGAAAGAAGAATTTCAAGCTTTTACCAGTACTCATACTTGGGACTTAGTAGATTTACCACCAAAAAAGTTTGTTGTTGGTTGAAAGTAGGTATAAAAATTGAAACTTGAGCTAATGGTTTTGTTGAGCCTTATAAGCCTCAATTGGTTGCAAAAAGATTTACTTAAGAATACGATATTGATTATGAAGACATTTTTTGCTCCTACAACTTGTATAATCCCTATTTGTTGCCCACTTGCTATTGTTATTGTCAAGCAATGGATGTTGTTTTATAAGGATGTTAAAAATGAGTTCCTTAATGGTCAACTTGTTGAGGAAGTTTATATGCAACAGCCTTTTGGATATGATCAACATCTTACTAAAGTATGTTGTCTTTTGAAAGCTCTTTATGGCTCAAAACAAGTCCTTCAAGCCTAGTTTGCAAAATTTAGCTCAACTATTGGACATATTGGTTTTCATTCAATTCCTTATGATCATGCATTATTTATTCATCGGACTAGTAGAGGTACTAATTTATTACTTCATCATGTAGATGACATGATTATCGCTAGTGATGACTTACAGGGCATCAATGATCTTAAAACATTTTTGAGTAAATAGTTTGAAATGAAAGATCTTGGCCATCTTAGTTATTTCCTTAGTCTTGAGCTATCATCTAACTTTGTAGGGTATTATCCATCTCAAGCAAAATATACTACGAATCCTCTTTCTTGTGCTAGACTTATTGATGCAAATATTGTTAGTACTCCTATCAAGCCTAATGCTCATGTTTCTACAACTAATGGCATTCCTCTCACTAATGCCACTCTTTAATGTTAATTGGTTGGCAGTCTCGTCTATCTTATTGTCACTCCACTTGATATAGCCGATGTAGTTCATGTGGTTATCCAATTCATGTCTTCTCCTCATACCATACACTTTGCTGTAGTATTTCAAATTCTTTGATATGTGAACGGAACTTTATTTCATGGTTTACATTTCTTTAGTTTGTCCTCCTTAGACTTGAGTGCTTATTTTGATACTGATTAGGTTGGTGATCTTATTGATAGACGATCTATCACTAGCTATTGTTTTTTTTCTTGGTGATTCCTTAATATCTTGGTGAAGTAAAAAGCAAGCCGTGGTATCACGATTTACAATAGAATCTGAATATCAAGCTCTTATTGATACTTGTTTTGAGTTGGTTCAGTTTCAATGGTTACTTCATGACTTAGGTATTATGCAAAGTTCTCCTACACCGTTATATTATGATAATCGCATTGCTATTCATATTGCCCATGATGATGTATTTCATGAACGTATGGAACTATTGAGAATGATTGTCTTTTTGTACGACATCATGTTCTTCAGAATATTGTTAAGCTTATCTTTGTCTCCTTCATTGATCAAGTTGTTGACATTTTCACTAAAGCCCATCTACCTCAACGCTTTAGCAATCCTCTTAGCAAACTTCAAATATCTACCTTGTCATTATCTTTAGTTTGAGGGAGGAGGGTGGGGGTGGCGTTGTGAGAATGTTAATGTATATAATTATGTAATTAATTCTACAATAATTGTTAGGTTGACCATTGTAGTAATAGCCAGATTGACTAGATTTATTTATGTCCATTTTTAGCCCACACATAACTCTACATATAGCCTTCATTCTTTGTACAAAAGATAATATACAATAACATTCTTATTTCATATCTGTTATCATGGTATCAGAGTAAGGGATATTGGGTCTAAATCTTCGTGCTGCAATTTCATGTAGTATTTTGTCATTAGTATTCCACTTAGTGGAACCCACTTAAAGTTTCCGCCCACCAAATAGGAGAAGCGTTAGGTGATAAATGTTATAATACACATTAGATCTATAAGTTTATACTTTTAGTTCAGCTGGTTGAGGTGCTATTTGTAACACATTTAATGTTCAATTTTCTTTTTTCATAAAATAAAATTTTGATAATTAGTTTTATGTGCATCGAGTTAAATAATTATTTCAAGTTAAATTCTTACAACTATTGACATTTTAATTTATAGACTCGTCTAGATTATGTGTACGCTAGTCATTTTTAGAGGAAGTACAGGGATGAATTGAAGGTTCATTCTTTATAAAAGAATATTATGTACATAAAGAGGAGAATGAAACTAAAAATAAATTAGAAATATGACGTATGTAACAAGGAAATAGGGGGAAAAAAGGGGATAATAGTGGCAATGTCTGTAGAAAAGCAGCAAACTCCACAATACCTGGATTTAAATTGTGTCTAGCATTACTTATAAGCTATACTCGGCAATTTCAATACTCGTAGTAAATATAATATACAGTTTTCATCTGATAATTAGTCTTATGTGTGTCAATTAAACAATTATTCCAGGTTTAGTTCTCATTATTATTGATGGTTTGATTTTGAGTCACATCGGAATTATGCGTACGCTAGCTATTTGTGGAAAGTATGGGGATGAATTAAAGTTTTTGCTCAAGTAATATGGATATATAATTCTTTATAACACAATATTGCGTACGTAAATAAGAAGGGGAAGGAAAAACTAGAAAGAAAGGACAGAAATATAACGAATACACGGTATTGGGAAGGAAATAGAGAAAAAGATTGTCTTCATATTTAATGTATTTGTAGATATTCAGCAAACTCAATAAATAGGTAAAAACTCTATCTAGCATTTAAGCTATTATGGGTTATTTCAATGTTTTTATAATCTTTTCAATTAAATACAACATCTATTTTCAATTTGGTTTGAAAAATTTCTCATTGTTGGTCTTATGTATATCACGTTAGATAATTACTTTAGGTTTAATTCTTACTATCATTGATATCTCAATTTACAGCCGCATCAGGATTATATGCATACGCTGGTTATTTTTAAAGGGATTATTGGTATGGTTTAAAGGTTTTGCTTCAAGAATAAGGAGAATTCTTTATATGGGAATATAAAGAGGGAAAAACTAAATGGAAATACCTGAAATATAACGAATAGAGGTTTCAGGCTTAGGAAGGAAATTAAAAAAGAGAAAAGGAAATTAATTTGTATTTAAAAAAAATAAAAAAATACAGTCATTCAAAAACTATTCCAAAAAGATACAATACTTCAAATAGAATCTTGAAATCAAGATTTTCTACATATTTTATTATAGTGATGGGCCGGGTTTGGTATCTTATATATGAAAAAAAAAAAAATTATAGAAATATAATAATTGGGATGGACCTTCCAATGGTAGAGAAATAGCGAGAAAATACATTTAGAATATTATCTTGGAGAAGTAAGAGATAAATTATTATATTACTACTAGGCAATTTTTTTATAAAGGAAATGAATCATCTAAAGTTATTGTTTTTTAAAGTTCCCTAAAGTTATAAATTAGTAGCTGTAATTATCTAGATTTAAGAAAAAATTGACTTCATAATAATATTACAAAATATTTCAAAAATCTAGACAATAACAACCATTAGTTTTGTAACTTTAAAAAATAATAATTTTAGAGGATCTAAATTCTTTTTTTAGCCTTTTACATACTGTGAGCATGATTAGTTAATATTTTAAACAACAAGGACATGTGTATATTATTCTTTATTGAAGGAGGTACGGAAATAGCTTAGTTTTTGCTTAAATAGTATAGATATTCTTATAACAAAAATACTAGTTAGTGGCATATAAATGTTAGCAATGTTTTCTATGTGCAATACTCCAGGACTCTTTAAAGGGTATTACAACCCACCGCATATTCCAACTAGTTAAGAATATGCTAAGGTTTCTAAGTTCACAAAATACAATTCTGTAACTTTTACCTTAACCATATATATTCGAAAAGATTCTCAAAGTATCATTTACTTAAATCATCATAAACCTGAAATCAATCTAATATAATATCTCAAAGAGTCTACAAGCTCCTAATTCATAGGTAAAGCAAAAAGTAAATCAAGAGGTCTACAATCTTCACAAGGTAACACATAACCATAAAGCTAAGGAAGGAGTCTATCTCCTCAAAACATAACAAAGCTCCTCCATATATAACATATCTTTGACCATGCATAAGTCATCTCATCCCTAATCATAATAAAATTATAAGTACTCAACACTTTCCTTTTCTTAGATATCATCTACAAATGGTTCCTTATAAATAAGGTACTCATCAATTCTTGTGCTTGAAAAAAGTAAAAGCAAGACAAGTCCCAGTATGTGATGTACAAGCATACATAGGTGTCAGACTAAACTATACTCATACATATAATGCAAGTTACATCCACTATAAAACAATGGTCAATTATTTATCTTGAATTTAGGCTAGCATCTAGCAAAGGGATACACGTGACCCCACCACACTATAATCTTTGTCTATATATATAGGTAGATATACATATAAATTTTCTTTTAAGTCTTTTATGCCTATAGTTTACAATCTAAAGTCCTTAAATCTTATAATTCTAATTGTGTCACCTATATGAAAGTTAACTAGGGAATCCTTGCATATGATTAGCAATTACTCTTCTAATGATTTGTCACTATAGATTCCTAGAGTGAGTAGGTCAAGCATAACCAACAATTAAGTTCAATTAGGCTAAATATAAATTATTTTGGTTTACTTACCAAGTCTTATCAAGTACACACAAATAACTAAGCACTACGTACTTAAGCTACTGAGCAAATAAACTAGTCAACAAGGCGACTCAAAGGTAAGAGAATTCAAGTACCTGACCCAAAAGACAATATACTCAACTTAGTTCCTTAACTCGTAAACCATGTAATTCAACACAAGGTCTTATTCTGATCAGTATGTTACTCTTATCAAGCTTACAAGTTTGTCTCTAAAGATGTCACCTAGACCTATGTTTACATTAAATGCTTAAAACTAACTTATAGTCTCAATAGTAAAGATAATCACTTTCTACTCTTAAGTTGAATAGTTAGATCACTTATGAAGCTTCCAAAATTCCAATTTTCTGTTAAAGATCGAATCTTTTGGAAGCAGAAAGGTTAGATAAGGAGTTGGTTGGGCTATGAATGATTGGAAAAAAACTTAGAAAACAAATGAACTTGGAGTAGGGCATTGCATTCGGATAGCATCTAGATGCTATAAAGGACAGCGTCTTGATGCTAAGGTTTTGCTACTTATAGTGTCCTAGTATTCGAATGCTAACTGGTAATGCATTCGAATGCCTTACTTTTGTTCTGCAAAATTGTAAAGTAGAACACTTTGAACTCAAAATCCTTTTCACCTATTTCCTTATCTAAGATTCATACTCTTCCAAACCCAACTTAATACATGTTATTCCAATGATTTACAACATTAATACTCAACTAAAACTTTGTATTTTGACTCTAAATAACATAAATCCTTTGTAAGAATCCAAAACTAAGAGTTGTAGTTCATAAAACTTACTTGTAATATAATGAACACTTAGTAAAACCAAATCAGTGAGGCTTTAAATCACTAGTAGTTGCAAACAACCTCTAGTTTTAGGTTCAGAACTTATTGAAACTTAAGTATATGACAACTCTCCGGGGTCGGATATGCGGAGAAACACCATAACGAGGTGAACCAAAAGAAATAGAAGAAAAGCTAGCAAAGTTCGAGTAGCTACCAATTGGATATGGTGTATTAGTTGATCCTACTCAACCTATAATTCATTGGATATAACTTATTAGTCCGAATTGAGGAGTCACTTATTGCTATTCCTTGCTAAAGAGAATAAATAAGAGTTGACAGATAGTGAGAACACCAAGGTTATATAAAAGGAACTTGAATAATTTTTTTTGGTATTGATGATTGATTCCCTGCATACAATTAAGTTGGGGTTTATATATCCATCCACTAGGGTTACTTTATATGTATAAAAAGATAAAAATATATTCTTACAATTAGGTTATACAATACATACTAAAAATGGGTAAAAAAAAAAGAAAGAATATTTAGTATAGAAAGTAAAGAATTCTTCTAGAATGTTGTGCTAGAAAACACATGTCGCTCAGTATTTAGATGTTAAAAATATAGTATAACATGGGCGAAAAAGAGAAAGGAGAGTTTGCAGTCAGGGGTCGACTTGATCTAGATTGAGTTGGGGCCTAGTCAATTCTACTATAGAGTAGTTAGCTTGAGTTAGGGTTAGATGCTTGTGGTCGGCTTGGGAGCTCAACTCAAATAGTCTTAGATCTGTCTTCTCAGATTTCGTATCATAACTTAGCTTCTAGGCAGCAGTAAGTTTGGCATACTTGAGGGTTTGACAGTTAGGTCGGTAGGAGATTAGTTCAGAATAGGAATCTCGATCTCGAATATGGCTTCGATCTACTATTCTCTACGTTAGTCCTTAAAGTCCTTTAGCTTGGTTATATGTGATCAATATAAGGGGTTGATTCCTATCATTTGCTTGGGGGTCGAAAAGATCTGTCCTTAAGTCTAGAGTGATCTCTAGTTATCCTTCTTAGGCATTTGTAGGGCCTTATTCTGGTGCGAAATCAGGTCAGATACATTGAAGGTGGAGGAAACACCATAGTCATCAAGTAACTAGATTTGGTAGGCGTTATGGTTGACTTTCTTCAGGACCTTAAAAGGTACATTAGCTCGAGGGGATAGCTTATTCTATCGTACGTGTGAGAATCGCTCTCAGCTGAGATGAATCCATACTTAGTCTTCTGGTTGGAGAGAAATAGTTTGGCGGCTTTAGCTACTAATCTCTTGTTGTCTCTAATTGAACTTGGCGATCTTCCTATTTATAGACTGGTGTAGCTCTTGTAATTCTTAATCTCAATTAACTCCAAATTGACTCTCTTTAGTAGCTTTAGGGATACTAATCATATTCAGGAGAGTAGTAGGGTTGAGGCCATAGACGACCTCGAATGGGGTTTTCCCAATGATACTATGGATAGTTCGGTTGTATGCGAATTCTACAAGTGGTAGATATAGATCCCGATCCCAATCCCAATCCCAATCCCTCAAGTTCTTTCCTACGACAGCTTTGAGTAAGTTTCTTAACATTCTGTTCACCACTTCAATTTGGCCATCAGTCTGAGGGTGGCTACTAAAACTAAACACAAGTTTAAATCTAAGTCTTCTCCAAAGAGTCTTCTAAAAATAGCTAAAAAATTTTGTGTCATGATTTAAAATAATAGTCTTAAGCACTCTATGTAATCGGACAACTTCATGCAAAAATAGATTAGTAATGTATAAAGCATCGTTAGTTTAGTAGTACAGGATAAAGTGTATCATTTTGCTAAAGCAGTCCACTACGACAAATATAAAATCTTTCCTTTTACATGTTCGGGGTAACCTTAGGACAAAGTTCATGCTGAGGTCAACTTACGGTAAGGTTGGTGTCGGCAAGGGAATGTATTCTCATAGGGCTCCTTCTTCCTTTTAGCTTGCTTGCACACTTCATAACTACTAACTACCTTATTACATCCTTGGCCAAACCAGGCTAATAAAAGTTTTTCTTTAATAGATTAGTTATCTTGATCTCTTCGAAGTGACTAGATAATCCATTAATATGAGCTTCCCGGATTAATAGCTTACTCATAGAATAGTTTGGTATAAATACCCTTCGATCCTTGAACAGAAAGCCATCCTTGAGATAATATCCTCCAACAACTACTCCTTTTCAGCATTACTCAACAACCGGACTGAAATGAGGGTCATTAGTGTACTGCTTATTGATAAGCAAAAATCCTAGTAATTTTTTCCGCAAAGTGGTTTGTAAGGTTTGTTATTGTGACAGAGTATTGGCAACCATATTTGCGTTTCCTTTCTTATATCGGATTGCATATGAAAATCCTTTCATAAACATTAACCACTTGGCTTATCTCTTCAAGAGTTTGTTTTGACTCCCAAGATGCTTTAGAGACTCATGGTCTATGTAAATAACAAACTCTTGAGACAGCAAATAGTATTGCCATACAATAAGGGCTCAAAAAAATATAGTATAACTCTTTCTCGTATATGGAATAGTTCAAGCTAGCACCACTAAGCTTCTTACTATGGTAGGTGACAAGTCGTTACTCTTGCATCAGGACCGTGCTAATTTTAACTCCTGATGTATCATATTCTAACTCAAAAGGTTTGTTAAAATTTGATAGTGATAAGACAGGGGTGGAGGTGAGTTTCTTCTTGATCTTCCAAAGCTCTATTTAGCTCAGTTCTTTCACCTTAACCCATCATTCTCCTTTATTAGCTTAGTTAAGGGGGTGGTTACCGTATTGAAGTTTTTGATGAATCGCCTATTGAAAGAAGCTAAGCTATGAAAACTTTTAACTTTATTGGCATTTTTCGGCATTAGCCATTCCAACACAGCTTAGATCTTCTCTTCATTTGCTTGGATTCCTTCCCCTAACACTACAAACCTAAGAAAAACCACTTCATCTTGATAAAATATACATTTCTGTAAGTTTCCATATAACTTCTTGGTCTGTAAAATGTCAAATACTGCTTTGAGATGTTGAACATGGTTGTTCAGGTTGGCACTATATACCAATATGTCATCAAAGTACACAACTGCACATCTTCTAATCAGAGCGCACATCATATGGTTCATTAACCTCATAAATGTGCTTAATGCATTAGTAAGTCCGAAAAGCATAACTAACCATTTGTATAGTCTATGCCTCAGTCTTGAAGGTAGTCTTTCACTCATTACCTGGTCTTAATGAATTTCGTGGTAGCTACTTCGTAGATTAATTTTAAAAATATTTTAGTGCCATGGAGCTCATCCAACATATCATTGAGCCTCAGTATTAGGCACCTATATTTGACAGTGATTTGATTAATTACTCAATTGTCGATTCACATACATTATGAACCCTTATTCTTAGGGACGGGCAAAGTTGGCATAACACAAGGGCTTATGCTCTCTCCTTCATGAATCCTCGCTCTATGAGCTTATTTACCTATCTTCTTAGCTCAATAGCCTGCTCAGGATTCATTATGTATGCAGGTCAGTTTGGCAAGGTGATGCTTAGTTGTAAGTCAATGCAGTGCTCTATGTCTCAGATTGAGGGTAGTCCTTTGGGCAGCTCTTCAAAAAAACATGTTGATAAACTCATCAATTAGCCTTTGGATTTCATCTGGAACATCCTTAAAATCTCTCATCTCCATCAATCTTCTAATCAACAAAAACATAAGCTCACTGGCCTTCTTAGTAGCTTAAAATTCTCTTTGGCTCATCATTAAGGCTTTCTTCTTACTGGCTCATCAAGTGAGCTGATTATGGGTTTTATTCACTTAGGTCGGTGTAATGGGTTGTAACACAATCTTTCTTCCATCCTTGACAAAGGCATGGGTATTCTTATATTTTTCGTGAGTGACATGTTGATTAAACAACTAAGGTCGTCCAAGCAGTAGATGTGAAGCTCCTATAGGGATGACAGTGCATAATATTTCATCCTTGTATATACTCCCAACATTGAATGGTATAGCTACTTGTTCAGTTACATGCAAAGCACTTTTATCATGAAGCCAATACAGATTATGAGATCGGAGATGCTTTAAGGTTAGTAGACTTAACCTTTGTACAAAAGACTGTGCAACTATGTTAGTACAGCTTCCTTTATCTACTATAATGGTGTATAATTGTCCCTTGATGGTGCACTTTGTATGGAATAAATTTTTCCTTTGGTCTTCTTTAAAGTTTGGTAGGGAACTCAGTACTTGTCTCAGGACTAGGGTCATCACTTCTCCCTATTCTCCCTAGTCTCCTTAGTCGACATAAACACAGGTCTCCTCGTCTTCTTCAACTTCAAGTTTTCTAACATTCTTTTCCTCCTTAGGCTAGCTCTCATTGGTTCTATCCACTACATCTCTCTGGAGCACCATGACATGTTAGTGCTAAAACTTAGCATCTGGAACTTTCTCACATAGTCATCAATAGATCGGCTTCCTTAGCGAAGTTCCTGTAACTTTGCAACTATATCTTGTAAGTAGGTATTGAGCATAAATCTACCCCTTAATAACATTTTCATCTCATCCCATGTCCTTAATCTTCGTCTTCCATTCCTTGCTATAGTTGCATTCAAATTTTTCTACTAAATAGTAGCATACTTAGAGAACTTAAGTGCGAAAATTCATACCTTAATAGCGTCTGTATAACCATAACAGTCAAACACCTTCTCGACCTTCTCTTCTTACTTTAAGTATTCGTTTGTATCTCTACTTTCATTAAAAGGTAAGATTTTGACTTTGACATTATTTAGTCTTTGAGGGCCTTGATGTCTTTGTTCCTGTGCTTGGTAATAATTAGCCTCTTCTTTTTTCTCTCCATACTTATCAGCGTCAATCTTCTCATCATCTTCCTTAATCTCCTCCAACTTCAGTCTTTGTTTAGTAGCTCAATTTGTAGCTCCTCCAACTCAAGGGAGTCGAACTGGGCGATTGGCTTAGCTACCTTGGCCATAACCTCCAACTCAAGGTAGGTTGTGCAGTGGCATACCCTAAGATTGTTGCCTATTAATTTGCATTACCGTGACAAAACTCTCAATAAGATTAATGAACCTGTCAAGTTTGTCATCAATTGACCCTAGGGTATTGCTACCATTATGACCACGACTAGGTTGAGCACCACTACTCTAGTCTCTAATAACACCTTGAATATTGGAGTCCAACATCATATAATACTTTCAAATAGATTAACAACATAATACACAGAAAAACAATGTTATCGTATTACCCAAAACTTTGATTAACAAACTAACAACTTTAATACCTAATAACCACTCGAATATAATAGAAAATGAACTTGCTTTGCTTTTGTAGTGAAAAACAGTATAAGAACATAGTAACAATGAAATTATACTTATCAACACACAAATCTTCATTATACAGCTCACAATTCTAAACTTACTCTACACGTACATACTACAGTAGCTATGGAAGGAACGCAACAACCGCTAACAGTAAAGTAAACCAAAAACTTCACTGTAACTTTACACGATTTCTCTCAAAACCATGCTTTGATACCAGCAAAGTTGATACGTCTTCAGGGTTGGACATATGGAGAAACACCACAATAAGGTTGACCAAAAGAAATAAAAGAAAAGCTAGCAAAGTCCGAGCAACTGCCAACTAGATATGACGCATCAGTCGATCCTACTCGACCTATAACTCACTGAATATGACTCGTTGATCCGAACTGAAGGGTCACTCAACACTACTACTTGCTAAAGAAAATTGATTAGAGTTGAGTAATAGTGAGAACACTAAGATTACTTAAAGGAAACTTAAATAATTTTTTGGTATTAATGATTGATTCCCTGTGTATAATTAAGTAAGGGTTTATATACCCATCCACTAGGGTTACTTTACATGTATGAAAAGACAAGAGGGCATTCTTACAATTAGGTTATATAATATATACTAAAAAGGGTAAAAGAGAAATAATATTCAGAAGATATGTGTTGCTCAGTGGTTGGATGTCAAAAATATGGTACAAAGTGGGCGAAAAAGAGAAAAGAGAGTTTGTAGTCAAGGACCGACCTGATCTGGATCAGGTTAGGGTCTAGTCAGTCCCGCTGTAGAGTAGTCAACTTGAGTTGGGGTCGGATGCTTGTGGTCGGCTCGGAAGCTTAGCTCGAATAGTCTTAGAGCTGTCTTCTCGGATGTCCTATCATAGCACAATTGCTGGGTAGGTGCAGGTCTGGTACATGTGAGGGTTTGACAATTAGGTCGATAGGAGATCAGTTCAAAATAGGAATCCTAGTCTTGGATATGGCTTCAAGCTAGTACTCTCTAAGTAAGTCTTTAAAGTTCTCTAGCTCAGTTATGTGTAATCAATCCAAGGGGCTGGTTCCTATCAATATATCTCTTCTAGAAAAGGTTTTTTAGTTAAGTGTCAAGTTAAATTCATGAAATCCCTCATAAAACTCACCTTAACACTTAAAATGAGCTACTAAGAATAAGAACCAAGAATCTGCACTTGAAAACTCCTATAAATGAGCTGAAAACAAGAATAGAAGGATTAGGATGCTAGGAGACTTAACATACTTAACATGAATTTCCTTAAGTTGATTCCTTAAGAATCGAATCTTACCTTAGTCACTCCTTGCTTTTGTCTTTTGGATGGGTTTAAGGGGGTTGTCTTAAGTTTCTACAATAAATGAAATGATTAAGCCTTATTTGGTAAAAACTAGGGTTTTAAAAAAATGAGGCAAGTTTATGAGAGTAGGATTTTAGGAAATTTTGAAATGCCCTTATTTTTTAGAAAACATTTTTTGATATGTTATGTTACATTATGTGTGATAGTTTCTACAAAATATTAATGATAATATTTTTTAAAATTATTCACTATTATAACTATATATTAAAATATATTAATATTTATCCAATACTCTTAATACAAGTAGCATAATTTAGTATTTTTCCCACCTCTTATGAACTAGATTAATATGTGGTAATCTGATCACTGTAGAACCTCTCTACTTGTGAGATATAAATATCAAATACTGACATGTAATGGTGACTCATTTTTGCTTATGCCTTAAATTATGGTGAAGTAGGAGAAAGTATCAAAACAAAAACCATAAAAAAAAAAACTATTGAAAAAAGAAAAAATATTGAAAATATGTGGGAAGAAAGTGAGTTTAGAGAAAGAGAGAAATATGGTGGACCTATAAAACCAATATCATCCTTTTATGACTTATAGGTAGAAAATATTGATTTGTAAATGTGTATATAGGTATGACTATAGTTTGGTGTGAAGGGAAATTTGGTAAAATTAGAAATGAAATGTTTGTTGATAAATATAAGATACCAAAAATGGGCTAGCTACTTTAATAATATAGGCAGTTTGGTAAAATTAGAAATGAAATGTTTATTAATAAATATAAGACACCAAAAATAGCCCAACCACTTTAATAATATAGATATCATATACTAAATAAGAAAAGAGATGGAAAAAAAGAAAAGAAAGAAAGAGTGAAAATAGAATTATTGTTACTTGATTTTCTTGATGGGCTTGTGACTTGTAAAATAGAGAAAAAGTAGGTTAAGAGGGATGTTGAAATTTTTCAAAGTAACCATTTTGATGCTTAAATTAGATTATAAAATAGAAAGTGTATAAAAATATGTAAGATGAGAGTGAAAAGAGTTAGAGGAAGTACACTATAGGCTTAAATCCTCTATTTGTAGAATATTAGGTTTAATTGTCTCTACATGGCGGTTGAGTGTTTAAACTACATCCTAGTTTTGTAGATGTGCGGCGACTAGTAGTAACTAGGTGTCACAATCGCCGAACTACTTGTGCTCCTTGTCTTAATTCAAATATTAGAAGTTCTTAAGCTAGGCTTAATCAACTTAGGCATTAGGTCCATGTCTTTGTTGTTCTTATTCCAAACTGTTTAAAGTTATCTTGAGCTCTTTTGGCCTAATCCAATCTCTTTTTGAAGGTAAGCTCATGACTTAGCTAAGCAAAATCAACCTTGGATAATAAGCTTATGATGAAAATAATGTTGGTTGGCTAAACACGTTGTCACGGATAGAAACAACTTGGCTTAGTTTCATATAGGTTGGCTTGTGCTTAGGGCCTTTAACTAAAATCACCTATCAACACTATTAATACTTTACATATTTGAATAAATGTCGTGCAAGAACCAATGATAATATATGGTTTTTAAAAAACTATCACTTACGTTTTCATTTTTTTTCCCTCTCTTTTTCTACTTACTACCACCATTTACGTTTTTAAGTGTTGAAATTTCATAAATCTTTGTATATTATTTATCCATTAATATAGCATGATACGTTAATATCATTAAAATATCTTTTGTAAAAATATGATCTTCTAAAAGAAAAAAAAAAAAGAATAGAAATATAATGAATACACGGTTTGGAATGAAATAGAAAAATAAAAAAAAATAAAAAAGAAAGAAAGATTAAGATATTATCATTATTGCATGGCTACGTATTTATTGATAAGGAAAGATATCACCATTTGAAGCATTTAATATGGGACCTAAGATGATGCGTGTGTAACTGCTAGAAACGCATTGTCAAATCTTGAACGAGGATTTAGGAACAAAGACGAGATACGAGGAGGTTATTGATGTGAAATGAACCGAACCAACTTATCCTTAAAATAACTGATCAAAATCCAGAATTTTCTACGTGCCTAGAATTTCTTTCTTTTTATCTTTCTTTCTTTGCCAGTTGATGTTGCATGATGGATCAGAATGGATAGAGGGTATACATAATAACATCTTAGTCTGAAACCCAAAAAAAAAAGATCATATTTTCATGGGTTTTTGTCCTTGTTTTGGTTCGTGGAAGAAGGCGAAGAACAAGCAAATTAGCCAAGAATTTCACGAGGTATCCAAGTCTAAGGAAACTACCCATGTAGGTTAGTAATTGGTGATTCTTTTTCCCCACTTCATGTGATTTTTCTCTGTTATATAGTAATAAGGTTATGCAATTTTCAGTTTCTCTCTTTTTGGCTTTTTTTTTTCCTTTTATTTTTTAACTCTTAAGATGATTGGCTTTACATTTGAATTTTCATCTTGTGGATGATTTCTTATCGTCCCAAACCGTAAAACTGTGATTATCAAACAGTTTCATGAGAATAATGGCAGGATGATGACTCACGACTTATTTTTGAAATGTGGTAGTTTATATTTAAACATGATAGCTTTATTGATTCATATTCTGTTGTGTGAGAAGGGTTCAATTCTGTGTTTTCGGAACCCCAAACGCCAAACATCTAAGTTTGTGTTCTATGAACATCTTAATAAATTAAAGACATCAAGTTGTGTTTTTAAAGCTATATTTTGCGATTGAACCCTTCAAATTGCACCAATTACGGCTATTTTGTTGAACACTCTGATGACGATTATGCGCATGGAAATGCGGTTCTTGAAGTACCTATTTCGGTTAGGATTGAATCGTATAGATGGAATGTATGCACTTGCATTAAAGAGCCATCAACTGGGAAATAGATTGATGTTTTTGAATCATCTCACCTTCAGTGTTAGTTTTTGAAACACTCCGAACATCCTGATTCTAAACAAGATTTTTTTTTTTTTTTTTTTTTTTTTTTTTTTTATGGAATAGGCTTCATGAATCTTGATCGCGATTTTTCGTGGTTGGTTTAGTATTACAAGCTTATCTGGTAATGATGTGATAGGGAACTCACATGTACAGAACACTCCGAGGCTCTATAAGGCAGAAAATAGAACCAAATAGCTTTCAAAGAATAAAGTCAGTGCTAAGCCCTTGAAGTCTACTTGTATGAATGCTGATTTTTCAAGAGGATGAACCAATTTTAAATACCTTTTGCTCCGTAGTATTCATGGAGGGAAAAAATTTATTTAGAAAAAGAAAAGGAAAAATACAAAAGTGGGATCCCCCCACGTGTTGCAGCTGTAGTCATGAGGAGCTTTTAAGAAATATAATATTGCTGAAATGTGATGGTAAATTTTGCTTGTATATAAACATTGGAAGCCCGAGTCAACTTTGTCGTTTCAAACAGTTGGACTATAATGTGATAATACGGAAGATTTTTATCCAATTAAAGTTAATTCGCCACCAATAGAACGAGAAGTTTTGAAAAAGTTGTAGCAAAGCTTGATTTGCAACGTACTGCTAAAAATTTGGCACGTCAAACACCAGAAACTCCCTCAATTCTAGATGTTACTGTGAAAAATACTGCTTCCAGGACTATTTGGCGACTAGCAATGTCTAGGGATTATTTTCTTGATGTTATCATCCGCCTCTAAGGTATGCTTTAGTCTAGAGAGAAAATGCAACTTATTATGCATTGTAATTCATTTGGCCCAGAAATAGATCCTTCAATTCCAAAAGAAGGGTTGGATGTTATTGAAAAGGGACGGACACTTACCTATCAAGAGCTTGCAGCTGCAACAAACGACTTTTGTGAAGAATCCTTCATTGGACAAGGCGGATTTGGGGCTGTTTATAAAGGACAATTGAATACAGGAGAGGTAACCTCATGCATCTGCAAAATCCCATTTGACTAGTGTTATTCTTGCTTTTTCTCCACGTGGGGATGTCCTTTTGTTCATAGATGAACATGCCATCTTGAAAATGCAGGTAGTTGCTGTCAAACAGCTAAATCAAGCAGGTCTCCAAGGGGACAAGGAGTTTCTGGTTGAGGTTTTGATGCTTTCACTGCTTCGTCACCCCAATTTGGTCACTCTGATTGGATATTGCGCAGAAGGGGAGCAACGCCTCCTTGTCTATGAGTACATGCCTTTAGGAGCCTTGGAAGATCATTTGCATGGTAACCTCACCATGTCATTACGTTGGTTTATCTCTATGTTTAGGGCAGAAACTGCTGTTTCGTTATTCAAAGCAGGGAGAAACAACCAGAATTTACAATGCTTTTGTGTAGATTATGCACTAATATATACTTGGCAGAATCATAACATCAAGAAATAGTACTGTACTGCTTTAATAATTAATATAACCATATCACTTTGTTGAGATCTAGTATGGACAATCACGAATTTTCTGGTTTTGGGATAGTCTTACTTATTTCCCGTTGCCCTTAAGACCTTGACATTGTGAAATTTCTCGACTTCCATTGCAGAGGAACCCAGTCCTGGTTGATTGTTCCATTCTCTAATTTCAAATATTTCAAGTTGTGAAACTAATAATTATGTTACAAACTATGTCTCTAAGACATAAAATTGAGCCTGCTACCCTGTGCATGTTACGAATTCTTAAGCTTTTGCAGATCTTACACCAGACATGGAGCCGCTCGATTGGAATTCCAGGATTATGATAGCTGCTGGTGCTGCAAACGGATTAAGTTTTCTGCATAACGAAGCAAATCCACCAGTTATATACAGAGACTTGAAATCTTCAAATATATTGCTGGGAGAAGCGTTCCATCCGAAGCTATCAGATTTTGGTTTAGCCAAATTTGGTCCAGTTGAAGGAAAGACTCATGTCTCCACAAGAGTCATGGGAACACAGGGTTACTGTGCCCCTGAGTATGCTTTAAGTGGAAAATTGACGATGAAGTCTGACATATACGCTTTCGGTGTTGTTTTGCTGGAGCTTGTCACTGGACATAGGGCTCTCGAGTACATCGATGGTCACGCAAAATATCTAGTCGAATGGGTAACTTTTATTCCCATATTCCAGTTTATACTTCCACACATGATATCGGAGGAACTCTGTGCATGTCCAAACATCTGCTTGTTCATTCTCCTATGTCATGCACAATCATGTACATGGTCTAGATACTAAGCTGAAGACCAAATTTTTTCAAATGTTTTACCTCATGCGAAATTATGTTTGTCGCCTTAATGCTGTTTTACGAAATAGCGGACTATTAGGATTTTTTTTTTCTCTTTTTTTTTTGGTTGGGGGGGGGGGGGGTGCGTGACCAAGAAAGCTGACTATTAGGTTAAATACTAATTATTAGAACATGCATTTTAACAAAGTTGAAACGTGTGACAAGCTTTTCCACTGGATCTTCTGCACGTTGCTCAGAATGTTTTTCTTTGTCCTTTTAATCTAGTTCATTTGTTTGATAAGCTGTTGAATCATCAGATGATGTGCATGTAATTTTACATTCTATTTAGATAATCGATGATGTATCCTTATGGAATAACAATTTTTTTTTTTTTTTGTTGTTTTTCATTTGTGCATGTTGTGATTGTAGACACGCCCCATATTGAAGAACCGGAAGAACATCATGCAACTAGCTGATAGAAAGCTCAGAGGGCAGTTTCCAGCATCTGCTCTGAGGAAGGTGATGGATGTAGCATCCTTGTGCATAAGAGATGATCCAAGTACCCGACCATCCATGAAGGATGTAGCAAGCGCTCTTAATTTCATAATGAATCATAAATACGATCCTAATGTAGCTCATAAATCCACAAGAAGGAAAGTACAGGAGAATCCTTCTCCAACCGAAACAACGGTGATATTGGAGAAGGATGTTGAGCGTGAAAGAGCCGTTGCAGAAGCCAAGATGTGGGGGGAGACTTGGCGGGAAAAAAGAAGGCAAGGTAGTGATTATGAATAGCATACTCATTGATTGGCTCTCACAATTACCGTATGGCATGAATCCATTTGAATTATGAATCCATCTTCTTGAATCCCTTTTATGCTTTAGGGCTTGTTTGTTTTAGAGAAAAAATTCTTCAGAAAACATTTTTCCTTTTTTTATTAGGTTTAAACTAACTTTTTGTAGAAATAATTTTCCCTTGCTAGAGAAAATGTTTTTTTATTAAAAGAATTTTAGGGTTTTTATAAAAACGACTTGTGTATTTTAAAACGGAAAGTTATATTTCGAACTACTTTTTACAAATTATTAACTTTTTAAAGGTGATTTCTATTGTATCTTTATTAGAACCAATCTATATTATAAGTATGAAAGAAGTTATAATAATGAATGTTAAAAATTAATCTATATATTATACTTTTAATAAAATGCTTGTAATGTATTTGTAATAGATACTGTATCTAAGTATAACTATACTTTACATAAAATTCATATCAAACAATGGAAAATTATTTTCGATATATTTTTATAAAGGTAATTAAACACATGAAAACATATCATTTTCAAGAAAACATTTTTGATAGAAAACATTTTCTATTTGTAAGAGGTTTTCCTTCGAAACAAATGAGGCTTTAGATTTGATTCTATTAAAAAGGATTATGAAAGCTGTTTTCCTTTTGGCCTAGAAATTTTAATGTTGGTCTCTTTTGTTGTTCTATAGACTCCTTTACTCTCTGAAGTCGCAGGCAATTATCAATAGATTCGGCCGGTTATTTTAGCATGGTGGGCTGACATGGTAACTGTTAAATTTTTGCGAAAATTGTGCTGTACGCTGTACTTACTCTCCATTGTTATTTTATTTTATTTCTTTTGAAAGAAAAGGTTGTTCCTGTATATCTGCTAAACGTCACCGTTTATCATGTATCATGTATAGATATATGTACGTTTATCCACTGGTGAGTCGAGACTAATATGTGCTTTTTATTGCGATTCAGGTTAAATTCCATGGGAATTAAGCCTGAGCTAAGAAACTGAGCACAAGGACGAAGAACATCAAATTGAAGTATGGATGGTAAATGATCCAATTCGATCAATTGAACTTAAGATCAACCACTCTAAGTTCGATCCAACCGGCTGAACTAAGGATCAGTCAATTATTGAGCTGGTTCCTAGCAACATGCGAGCTCACTGTGGTACTTCGGCCCGACATTCGACTAAAATGCCCAAATTCCTGCAAGAGATTGATATAAATAACCTGTTTTCCTAAATAACCCTAACCAATCACTTAGCTAGCCTCCTATGAGTGTAAATATTGGGTTTTTACCTAATTTGCTGCAATGGAGCTGGACAACTTCAAGCTAAGTGCCCTAAATCTTTCTCTAGAATCATCATGATTTGGTTGTAAATGGGTTAATCTTATCTTATTTTTTTTTTTGGATTTTGTAGTTTTAGCGTATAATTCGAAATTGTAGAGGTTATAATTTAGAATGTAGCTTAACACATTTTGGAATAAATAGATCATCCATTATGAACTGGATTTACATCATTTCACACAAAATTTTGCTTATTCTTGAAGTTACTGTTTCTACTTTCTTGTGATTTGGCCATTCATTGAAAATGATTTGGGAGCATATTTAGAACTAAGAATATGCTTCATAATATTCTAATTGAGTTATTTAAGTCCTTTTAAGTTTATAACAATATTCAATCAAGTCCTTTTTTTTTTCAAGTAAATTATTCAAATTTTATAAATTTGTATCGTGCACCAAGTAACTTTTTGCTTACTATTTTTGTTATGTAACTATACATAGTGAATTTACATGAGGTGATAACCTCTTTGAAAATACAAAGGAATCAATTGAATTTAATTGTAAATTTGGAGAACTTAAACAACACACTTAAAATATCGAGAACTTGATACGTTTTTGAAACAAATACAGGGGACTTGCAATGTAATTAACCCTGTCTTTTTAATAGTGTGAAGTCTTTTTTAATTTGAAATCACTAATTATTTGCTTGAAAACTCATTCTACTTGTCAATCCATAACCTAATGCATGTGATACATCAGTAATATACTTGGCAAGGACCAGGCTATGGAAAGTTTCGAGGAAATTATGAAAATGCTGATAATGAATGTCATGCAATCTAGTCCAAGTGTTTTTCACCAACTTTGAGTTAAATTTTCTTGGAGTTGAGCGAGATGGTGGTAACTTGCTATAAACAAGGAAAAGTAAAGCGGGGAGATTCAACCCTAATTTACCGTATACAAAAAGTTATATGGTTTAGAAGCGGATGCGGAGAAAAGAAAGCAAAAGAATTAATGAGAAATCATTCAGCTGCGGTAGTGGAAGGAAATCAGTGACATGAGGACTTAAAAGATTATTGTCTCCGTTGGCCATCTTCCCCGAAATGGCAAAGTGAAATTCCATCAATCACACTGTCTGCGTTTATCGTCATAGCAAACTGTTTTAGATAAAGTGAAATTCAAATTCCGAAGGTGCAATTCTCATATCCATGATTTCATGGTGTATTGAATCTCGATAGTAATAAAACTCCAACCATTTATTTTGTGGTGTGGAATTTTATAAGGTTATTACTTTTCTTATTTATCAATACTACTCGATTATTTATACTGAATTTGTATTTTTGTGATTTTGTTAATTTATTTGTATTGCAATTTCATCTATATTCACTAATCTGTTAATTATTTTAGTGAGCAAAGGCATTGTTGATGGATTGTTGAGCTCTGGATCTCTCACTCGCGCCTACCTCTAAGGTCTATAATCCCTCATCAGGAGGATTTTCTCTTATAAACCTATCGAAGACAAGTTCCCATACATAGAATAGCCGTGGGTGAATGCTCTAAAACTTTAGCTCAGACACACTTTGCTTTGTTCAAACTCTTACCTAATTGTTGATTTGTTGAGTGCCAAGATCGCCATGCCAAGCATTGAGGTCAATCTACTAAATGCCAAGGCACTGAACTCTTCTTTTCCATCATAAGTTGCAGCTTCACCTAATCACCTTAGCGGCTCCTAGTATAACTCAGCAATAGCAAACCCTACATCAACCAAGCTTAGTTACGATGCTTTAAGATTCCAAAGCATGAACCTACTGACAGACTGCCACCTATTCACCACTTTTCCTGATATTATACTATATTCTCTTTACAGTAATTGTTTTATTTACTCCTTTTTAGCAATGTAGTAGGTTATTACCTTATATTACCTATTATTATAATTATACACATTTACTTATTGCCCTAGAGACTTACTATAAGTCGTCTCTTACCTTTTGTAGCTAAAATTATCTTACTTCTTACATGTTATATCTTACAAGTTAATGAATATTCTTATTTTTGTGAGATACCCTTCTTTGGATACATCTCTTTCTTACGCTCTTATCTAATATTGCTGAGTAGCTTGAGATTAGTAGCAAGTGGACCTTAGTATTAGCTTATGCATCATATTAAGTGAAGTACTAACTTATGTTATGTCCGTTGGTGCATCATATCTTACAAGTAGTTTCACGGAAGCTATTATATCTGCCAACCTATCATTTCCCTCTTTCTTCGATATTTCGAAGAACCTACCTAGTTACTACTTCCTATGATAAGTCTTAATGATTAACTCAGTTCTTAGGCACATGAGAGCAAAGCATTTTAGCAGTTGCTTCTTATCATAGTTATATGTTCTGCCATACTCTATTTTATTAGTGGAAAAATAGAGCAAGTTCTAAGGTCATTGTGTGATACCGTATTAGTAAAGTTGTGAGTAATCTCTATTGAAGTAGTGAACTTCTTAAAGTTTTGTATTGAGAATGTTGAATCGTAGTGTTTAAGGAGAGATTAATGATATTGAAAGTGATGATCATGGTTGCGGCTGTATTACCCAACAAACCCTACGAATTATTGACGAGCAATTGCAAGACCTTGTTGCTATTATAGTCAATTTGGTTGTATTAGTATAGAGGGTAGTAGAGACTAGACCTTAAGGGAAAGTTGATGAATAAGGCCGAGATGTGAGAGATAAGCCGAGAATACAAGTAGCTAAGCATAGATCGCTAGAAGCTATTAAGTTGAACCCCCACTCTACCCTAACATGTTAAGAGGCTTGTGAAGAGGAGACTTGAGCTAGATGAGGTTAAGGAGTATCGGGAGGAGGAATAATAGTATGATGTACCTGAAGAGCATGAGCTTTGTGCTCCTAGACGAGTCGAACACCTCAAGGTATAGTTCCTAAGATTTAATGGGTCTAGTAGTGTTAATGATTATTTAGATTGGGAGGCAAAGATCGAGACAATATTCGATTTCTATGATTATGAAGACTTGGTGCGTATTAGTGTAGTTGCTTTAGAATTTTTTAGGTATGTAGCAATATGGTAGAAGTAATTATAGAATGTACATTAGTAAGCCTAATGAGAAATCTGAACCTAGAATGAGATGAAGATAGTTTTGAGGAGTAGATTTAGTCCTGAATAGAATGAGTAAGACACTGTCCTATGTCTTCAAGAACTCAAGCAAGGCAATCATTCTGTGGATGCGTATGCTTGAGAATTCCAATTGCTAATGATCTAATGTGAAGTTGATGAGCCCTAGACGCGAACAATAGCTGGGTTCATTTTTGGATTAAGATATGAGATTGGTAATGTAGTAGAAATTGAAAGGCTTAGAAATCTGGATGAGACCATCTGAATGATGCAAAGAGTTGAGAGGTAGAGGAAAAATCAACTTAATCAAGCACAGAGCAGCTAACCTGGCTTATAGAGCAGAATTGGTACGCCAAGTTGACTTGAATATGACTGAGCTTAATGCTGTTCCAAGGTCGACCACTAAGGTCAAATGTTAAGATGACCTAATGATGGTCGCAAAGCCTGAGGTCAGAAAGGATTAAGGTTAAAGCTCTTGTAGGAAGATTGGAGAGATAAAATGTTTCAAGTGCATTGGTTTTGGACACGTGGCCAGTTAGTACCTAAACCGATGTGTTATGACCATTTAGGGAGGCAAGCCTCGATTTGAAGTGGAAAGTGGTAGTGAAGGCAAGGAAGAAGAGGTGGATATTAATCGCTTGTTAGACTAGTTTTAGGAAGATTTTGATGCCCAACTCTAACCTGAATTGGGAGAATACTGCATGGTTATGCAATGATCACTCAATACCTTTACTATTGATGAGAATGAACAAAGAGAGAACCTATTTCAGATGAACTGCCATGCGAATAACAACTTATACGCTATGATCATGATGGAGGAAGTTGTACCAATATGATAGCGTAAGGCATGATGAAGGCTTTAAAGTTGCCGACTTCTCTTTACCCTAAGCCTTATAAGATTCACTAGCTGAATGAGAAGGGAGGTTTGCCTTTTGCCCAGTAAGTCAAAGTGTTGATCACTATTGGTAACAAATACAAGGACGAAGTGTTGTACGACGTCCTACCTCTGTATGCTTCACATATACTAATAGGTTGACCATGACTCTTTAATCTTAAGGCACTCCATGATGGGTATAAAAACACTTATATGTTCTAGAAGGATGGGAGGAAGGTCATACTGACCCTAATGAGCCCCAAAGAGGTTTAGGAGTCACAAGAGAAGATTACTAGATCACTAGATCACTATAGAGAAAGTCCTTAGTGATTTCTTGAGCTTAATCTTCTGCAGATGTTAAGACAAAAGAGTGTGTACTCTTATTAGTCACAAGACTACAAGAGCTAAAGGAGGTAGAAGCATTATTTGTTGAGGTGCAGGCATTGCTCTAATAATATGCCGACTTGTTTCTAGCTAAATTGCCGAGAGGTTTATCTCTTGTTAGAGATATAGAGGATTACATTGACCTCCAGCCTGGAGCTGCCCTACCTAATTGACTTGCCTATAGGCTCAATCCCGTACAGACAATTGAGTTAAAGAAATAAGTTGACAAATTAATCAGACTGGAGGTCCTCCTTAACCTAAGGCCCCTCTTAGCCAAAGTATCTATTGCTTTGTAGGCTTCATGGGGAACTTTGCAAAATTTTACATTGTTAAAACTTGTAGCAAGCTTTTCACAAACACGCATAGTATGTGGACATGTATTTATATTAAAATCTTCTTTTACTATCTAATCAATCGTTAGGTTCAAATCAGATTCGAAAGTAATATTTTCCCATCCTTTTTGTATGGCCATTTTCATGGCCTAAATAATAACCCAAAGCTCTGCCTCAATATGAGAAGCCCTTGCTATCTTATTCCTATATCTTCCCAATACCTTACCTTCATTGTTCCTGCAAATTCCTACAACACTTACTATACTCCTATTGTAATTTACAACTGCATCACAGTTAAACTTTAGCCATCCCAATATAGGGAACTGTCATGAAGCTGGAAAGCTAATCTTATTTTTTGAAGTTTTCTTCCTCTTATAACTAACCTACTGCATTTATGCTTCAGTCCTCAAACAGTTCACCTAATTTAGCAACTCTTCTTCTTGGTTAAAAGTCCTTCTGTTTCTTTTCCTCCATATGCCTCTTAAAATAAAATAAAATCTGACTTGCCTAAAATTTCTTTATGTTTCCAATTCAATTTCTTATCATATACATTATCCTTAATCCACTTCTTTAGATCATCATTAGAAGTAATTCTTGGTAGGTCCTTCGAACTTAGTATATTCTAAACATTCTTTATTTTCATACACTCTATAAAGACATGTTCTACCATTTCCTTTTGTAGACCATAGAAAGCATAATTTGAGTTAATTAGTACTCCACTCCTTTCCAAATTGCATATAGTTGGAAAACTATTATGAAGAATTCTTCAAATAAAAAATTGTATCATAGGAATTCTGGGAAGTTTTCAATTCCAATCCCATTTCTCTACTCCATTGCTTGACAACACCTCTTCTCCTTTCATTCTATAATCGTTTTAACATTTATACTTCCATTAAGGTCATGTCTTTACATACTCTCCCAGTCTTATACACATAAATTAGGGCTTATTGAACTTAAATAAATATTTTCCAGTCGTGATTTAATGCCATTATCAAGAGGGTATCCTAATCTTTCCTCATTCTACAAAAGAAACCTAATGAATCTTCTTCTTTCCCTTTGATTTTCTTGAAAAGAAAATTCTATAAGTTTTCTTAAGACTTTTTTGAATTTTTGATGGCATAAACACCACCTATATATAGTAATTATAAATGCTTTTTAAAGATGAGAAAATTAATATCTTTTTACATAAAGCACTAAAAAGTTTTGCCTTCTATGCTGCTAGTTTCATTCTTGTCTTCTCCAAGATGAAATTTAAGTCTTCCACTTTTACCTTTCCTCCTTCCTTCACTAGGACTCCCAAATATTTTCTTATCCTTGCATTTATATTTATACCAAAAACTTCACAAATTCTTGCTTTCATATCTCTTTCCATATTTCTTGAAAATACTATACTTGACTAGTTCTAATTCAGTTTATGTCTAGATACATTCCCAATACCTCCATGGTTCTTTGCATGATTCTTACATTATTGATTGTTGCTTCACTAATGAGGAGAATATCATAAATGAAAAATAGGTGAGACAACTTCAAATTTGATCCTTTCAACTTAATTGGCTTCTATAGATCCTTGCTGACTATTTCTTGAATCCCTCGACTAAGCATTTCCATTTCTAGTATGAAAAAATAGGGGGACGTGGGATTTCCTTATCTTAGTCCTCTATTAGAACTTATGGGGTCCAATACCGATCCACTAAACAATGCTTTGAAGGTAGCTGTTGCTAAACAGGATCCAACAACTTTAATCCATTTTTTTGGGAATTAATGCTAATAAGAGAATGTCTCATAAATTCCTATTCCATTTTGTCATATGCTTTCTCTAGATCTAGTTTAACTATCATCTACTTCTTTTTGCCTTTCTTTTTTACTTAATCAATGAAGCGATTCCTATAGCACAATAACGCGATCCTTTGTCACCCTTCTTGGAATGAAACATGATTACTTTAAACTAATTATTTCCTCTAAATAAGACCTTAATATGTTCATAAATAGTTTTCCAATTAACTTATACAATGTAGCATACAGGCTAATAGGTCTAAACTCATTCATTCTATTAGTTCCCTCTTTTTTAGGGATCAAAACAATTAAAGTTGATTTATATCTTTAAGAATAACTCCATTTTCCATAACATCCTTAATGATTTTACAATTGAACTACCTATTGTGGCATAGCATTCCTTACAAAATTGAGCATGAAACCCACCTATTCCTAGGGATTTATGATTAGCTAAGCCCTATAAAGCTCTTCTTACTTCTCCTCTTATAATTTCCTTATCTAAATTTTCTATGGCTACTTTACTTAAGCCAACTTGACTTCTCATTTAATCTACTGGTTGAGCCCTATAAGACAACTTCTCAAAATAAAAATCTTTGAGAAATACTTGTTGATAAGTTTCTCTAAGTCTCTAGTTTTGATATCCAATTATTTACATCATCCAATAGACCCATTATCCTTTGGATCTTCGAACAATGGTGGAAGCATGGAAAAATCTAGTGTTCCTCTCACACTTAATGACCCAATTCATTCTTGATTTTGCTGCCCCATAGCTTCTCTTCTTTGACTTAACACTATTTTTAGGTTTTCCTGTAAAAAGGCTTCTCTTTTCAATAGATGTTGACTTGGATCAATTTTAATCCTTTTCCTTAATTCTTCTATCTTCTTAATGATTTATCTCTTTTTTTATGTGGATTAGGCCAAACACCTCTATATTCAAAGCTTTAAGTTTCTCAGCAAAGAACTCCAATTCTTTTTATATATCTCTCTTTTATAGGTTAAAGTTAGGGTGCTCTAACCACATTAGCTGGAAATGGAAGGACCTCCTATCCTTTCGGCGTTCTCTTATTTGTGGCTAGGTATTCACTAAGATAGGACAATGATTTGACTATGAACATGACAAGTGGAAAACTTTAGTTTTTGGATATAAGGATCTTCGATCATAATTCACCCTTGCTTAGTCTAACCTTAATTGTACTAGATCACTAATTTTTTTTATTCTTTTAGACCATGAGAACTTAAGGCCTACAAAACAAAGGTAAATGACTCTACAAACATCCAGACAATCTTGGTAAGCCTTAACTCTATTTTGGGAAACTTCTCTACTACCCAAACCCAAACTACCCCCTTTCTACCTCCTAATAGGGATTGAGGACCAATCATGCGCGCACTTTGCTCATTCTGTGGTCTTAATGACACCGTTGGTTGAGCAAGCGTGCGTCTTGATAAGGATAAGTCAGCATCGGCAGTTCTGATAGTTGGGACTAAATAGGGGTTGGTTTAGGGGTGACTCATTTTAGGGTCAGTCTTGAGTGATTGATTCCTAATAGCTGTTAGCTCGGATTTGGTATTAGTAAGGTTAGCTGTATCCTAATTTGATGCTTGAATTGGCATATGGCGAAGGGGTCGGCTTAGCACGTTAACTAGTTACCTTAGTAGTTTCTTGGATGATATGCAGAGCGAAGTAACTTAGCAGATTAGTCTAGGAACTACCATAGCATGACAAACATGTCTCCCTTTGAGGTCGCCTATGGGTTTAACCCCAAGCTCTCGATGGACTAAGTACCCCTGTTGAGGCTTCACGGTAACCCACTAGTTGTAGAGAGAGTTAAGGTCATCAAAGCCATGCACCAAAAGGTAGTAGAGCAGTTAAGCCAAGCTACTGTTAAGCTCGAGAAGTAAGGTCGAGGACAGAAGAAGAGAGAATTTCAACTAGATGATTTGGTGTGGATCTATCTTGGTAAAGAACGGTTCCTAAACTTGAGGAAGAGTAAGTTATCTCTTAAAGTCAATAGACCCTTTAAAGTGCTTAAAAAGATCAATTCTAATGCCTATAAGATTGAACTACTTGAGGAATATATAGTCTCGGACTCCTTCAACATTGTCAATCTCCAATTATATACTCCCGAGGATAAGCTACCGGGAGTTGAGCTAAATTTGATCTTAAATCTCAAACAACTCGGAGGGAATGATAGGGATCAAGGATCAAGGAGTTATTGTACGTTCCTAAGCTCGAGGGCTTAATCATATGGTTCATCGAATTGTCTGAGGTAAGCTGAATGCCAAGGAGTAGTGCATTCCCCATACCAATTTACCAAGTTATTTTACTCTCCACATCATCTAAGAAGCTGTCGAAGTGAATAATTGATGTGTCGAGTTGAGTCCTTCGCTATACACTTGTCTAAGCATCAAATCAAGATATAGCCAACCTCACCAGTGTCAAAGCTTAGCTGATAGCGATCAAGAGCCAATCACCTGAGACCGACCCTAAAATGAGTTGCCTTTAAACCAACCCCTCTCTAGTCTCAACTGTTCGAGTTGTTGAACTGCTAACATCGACTTATCCTAATTAAGAATACCCCTTCCCCCACTTAGCCAGTAGTATCATTGGGACCACAGAATGAGCAAATCACGAGTGTGCTGTCCTTTTCTAACATCCATACCATCCTTTCTACCAACGGATATTCTTTTTGCACAATTACATTGATAACCCGTAAATTATTCCCCTTTTTGTTAACCAATAAGAATCCTTTTTTGTAATTTACTATAACCTAGGATTTATCCTAATTAGGTACTATAAATACTTAGTATATTGTAATGGCTACAATAATGAATACATTGAAAATTTTAGATACACTCTCTTGAGCTAATTATTCTATTGTTTACTCTTGAGCTACTCTTATCTAGCCCACTAAGCGTAGACTAGTGACAAGTAACTTCTGACCACACTTGTACATTATATTAAGTACGACATGAGTTTGTGTGAGATATTGATGCATCATATTTGTCGTCGGTGTACGAGGACCTCCGCTTAACGTTTGACTATCAATTGTCTTTTGGACCATTTTGTGGTTCGGACCTATCCCCTTGGTTCACATGATACCGGATGTTGTATGTTCATCCACGTTAGACTGTATCAATGTGTGTGATGATTGATCTTAAAGATAACTTAATTTAATGACATATGTAAGGATGTAATGGAGAGATCTGTGTATATGTGCCATCCATGTGCTTGGAGATTGTTGTACTAGTGTATTATACTGTTTATAATACATTATTGCGTTGTTGAGTGTCTACTGAATTCTCTTATAACCAAATTCAATGGAATAACATTAGTTGACCTAAACTTTTGAATTGGACATGCATCTGAACCCATTAATAGATCACATTTAGGATCATGACACCAAATATCAATTTTTCGAGGAGGAAAAGGAAGTACTTACATTGTCTGTCAGCAAACTAATTTGCAAGGTAAGAGGCTACAATGACGGTCGGGGACTAACATAATTGGTTTTTGGGAGGAGCTAGAGTGTCTTTATTGTACATTTTATGATTTGATGTCATTTGTGATTTGGTTCGCAAAGCTCCTCAATCTAAACTAAAGTGGGTATAATTTCTCTAATTGTACAAAAGATTGGACAACGTCATGTGATGACATATGATTTGCTGCATTACACTTAATAATTGCTTGAAAACCCTATTTGTTGTTTGCTAAGTACAACTTTGATCCCTAGCCCTTTATCGAGTTGTGGTTTGCTCATCTGTCTACAAATATTTATGTAGGTGCGGATGAATAGAACAAAATTTAGGTAGGGTATGTAATGAGCTCTAGGTTATTTAAATAAATTTGGAAATAGTTTTTAATTGTTGAGAAGAAGTTTTGTATTTGCAAGGGGTTTGATTTGAATTTGCGTAGCTTTGTACTTGTGAAACTATTGTATATATATTTTCCCATATATATAAGAACCAATTTATTTTATATTGTATAATTGTTATGCTTATGCTCATTGACATGCTTCAAAGTAGCTGGGATTGTGATGCTTAGTGTATAACTCTTTATAGCTAACATCTATGTGGATATGGCGGACTGTTGCAACTTAACCATAGTTGAGACTTGTAAAAAACTATTAGTTTTATCCATCAATGGGTATATCATACCGGATTTTATATTCTATGGAAGAAATTAGAGCCTATGAATGAGAGATAAACTATATTGAATGAGACCTTGATTAGGGAAATGGTTAGTTTAAAGTATAATTATGGATCTAATTAAGGCCTTATGAATTGGTTGATTATGGTGAAACCAATGCTTAATGATGGTACAACTAATGTTGTTGTTGTTGAGTTTATTTCTTGGTAGTTCAAAGACACTTGTGATATATATTAGTAATTCTACTTGAAAAGGAAAGTGTACCATTACATTGATGAAAAATAATTCTTTAATTGAAAATAGCAGAAGAAAAAAGCATTAAATTTAAGATTGGGTCACTGATTACTAATAAATGGGAAAGATCGAAAGAGACCCTTTTGATATATTTCACATATTTGATAAATCTAGGTGAAAAAAGTAATTTGAGCAGAAATATTAAAAGTTATCATTGTGAGAAGTTATAGGATACTTAAAATGGGAATATAAAATTTAGACGATATAATATTCTAAAGGTAAAGTGATGGAAAAGGTAAAGACACAATGACTATAGTAGTATATGGTAAAATTGTTTTTACTTGGGAAGATGATTATGTTAGTCTTTCATGTCATGATTGCGATTGAGTTATTGACTCGGGTGTCTTCTTTCATGTGACATGATATAATGAATTTCTCTCAATTGAAATTACCGGCAATTATAACAATGTTATGGTAGGAAACAATGTGATATTTAAAATTGTTGGCATTGTGGACATTATTTTAAAAATTAATATTGGTCGCATGCTCATCTCAAAAAGGTTAGATGTGCTCCTAATATTCACTTAAACCTTATATTTGTAAAAAAGTTAGGTAATGAAAGATTTAATAGCTATTTTGGTAAAGGTAAATGAAACTTCACCAATGGATCTCTTATAGTAGGTAAAGGAAAGAAGAATAACTCTCTTTACTTAGTATCTATGAAACTATGCAAATGACTGATGAATATCGTTGGTGATTCTTCAATAGACCTTTGGGATAAATGAATTCATGGATTCGATTGGTCTTGTATTTGAATTCATTGATACTTCACCTTTAAACGGGAAAAAACCAACTAAGACAAAACACATTAACCTCAATAGACAAACTCATACATTAATCATTTCAATTTATACGGAAAAAAAGAAAAAAAAAATACAAACACTCTACACAAAAATAAAAACACATATACATGATAATTAAGGTTAGGAAAAAAACCATGAACTGTAGATCAAATTGTAAATCGAACCAAAAAATTGTTGTTGTTGTTTTATTTTTTTTTATTATTATTTTTTGCAAAATTGTTTAGTTTATGGTTTTGTTTGATTGTATATAAACGGTTCATGGTTCAATTTTGGAAAGTGAACCAAATCGAGTTATTTTGAACCAAATCGAATCGTTTGATTTAACGAAAAAATAAAAATTTATGCAATTATTTTGTATTTTTTTTTAAATTTCCATAAATCTTCATGAATTTTATAAAATTTTTCATATCATGTTATTATTTATCTTATTTTTAGGTCAATTATGATTGAGTTGAGTGAGTTTTATATTAAATTTCAAATTTAAAAATTTTCTTTTTCTAAATTATCCTTTTTTTATATGTTTTCAAATTAAGGTCTGATTTTAATATCTTTTATGTGTCTTTTTTCTTTTTTCTAATCTTTAGTGTGTCTCTTTTGTCTTTTTCGTATGTTGCTTATCGGAACATAATCTTTTATTATCGTCTAATCAAGTTAGGTTTGTTAAAATCTTGTATAACTTTTTGTTAAGTAACATTACACATAATAAATGGATGAGAAATTAACTGGAAACATATAAAAACTAAATGCAAAGGAAAATATATTATTAGAGATAAAAATATTTAACGAAAATTTAATATAAATGATTTAAACTGTGCATTGAACTAAACTAAATCGGTTTAATTAAGTTTAACAAATTTATGAATTGAATTATATAATTAGATTCTATTTAAAAAATAACTATATCAAGTTCAATTTGGTGGATTTGTAGTGAGAGGCGGGGCGGGGGGGTTTGGTTTGGTGGAGGGGTGCGAAGGAGCACCTGCATACAAAATGGTCGTGGACCCAATTTTCTATACATTTTCTCTAGTATCATAATTTTCTCACCGTCGGATACTTTCTTTTGCATCTGTATTATTTCAAAAAGACTTAATAATTAATCGATGCCTAAGTTCCAAAAAAAGTGTTTGATTTGAAGTCGATTAAGGACGGAGAAAATTCATCGAAGGTAGGAATGACAAATAATTACATATAATCAATGTATGAAGCGCTATAAAAAAAAAGATTGCAATATAGTTTGTAATAATTATATAATTGAGAATATTTTTCGATGCATTATATCATAATTTTATTGCTCTATTTTATTAGAAGGATACTGAAATTAGTGCTGCATCAAAGTAGTAGTGTAGTTTATCTCTTTTCAATTCTTGGCTTCTTTTTTTTCATCAGCTCGACTACAATCACCAATTTTGACAATTTGAGATTTCAAGGAAAATGTGTAATAATGGTGATTTTAATATGAATTGTAGGGTTGTGAAATTTTATAGTGTATAGAAAATATTGATATTAATAATAGTGCTATTTTACACTGTTATTCTGTAATTATTTTATGAATGGATAATAGTATTACCTTATTTATTATTTATTTTTTTCTTTTGCCAATACCTTATTTACTACCTAGATTATAAAATCTTGTAGCGATCACAGTGTTCTCATGTAAATACATGTTACTGAATGAATGGATTTTTAGTTCTTTCCCACGAATAACTTAATACCAAAAGTAGAGATGTGCAATTGCAATACACATGAACATTGGTAAGGGCGAAACTACCGAATACCGACGCAATTAAAGCCAGATTAAAGAAAGGGAAAAAGGAAAAAAAATTTGCCCAGCCCGTTAGGTATATCTTGAATAGTGATGAGCATGCCTAATATTTATTACGAAATTATAACGAATTTAAATTTTATTTCATTTTCAAGATACTTTTTTCATTTCGAAGACAAGATCAGATACTGCGATGCTTGTTACATAATTTGTAATTTTAATTTCATAATAAATTTCATTTCACCAAAACATTTTCCGATATATCATTGAATTGTAATATTGTGTATGCTTATATCTTCAAGCCTCTGACCCCCTTTTCTAGAAAAATGGGAAAATCAATTTTTATGGCTCAAACTAATATGTTTTGGGACTAATCAGGGAACATTACGCTCATGGGCCTCTTTACTCCATTGTACTCTCCCGGATACTACCTCCTGCTGTCGCCATTTCTACCTTACCCTCACCGACTTCGTCGATTTGTGCCTCCACTTCGGAATGAATTTGTCCACACAGAAAATATTGTGTATCTTCATGCGTCAAGTTGCTAAGACATTAGTCAATGTCAAGCTTCTATCCTTATCCTTTTGAATTAATGTACTCTTAATAGTAAGTTGTGTTAATGCAACGTGATTTTTTTTAAGAATGTGAAGCTTTTACTAATTTGAGGAAAATAGGTGAAAACATGGATTTATTATTAGTATTTACCTACCGATCATCAAAATACATAGTGTATTAAATATTAATACTAATGAATCTTTCTTTCAATTTCAAGACAAAAACTATTTCCCGTATTACAAAAAAATTAGATTTTCTAAAGACGTAGAAATTACAAAAAGCGAACCAGGATTCGAAACAAATAGGATATGGGAATTTTTTTTTTTTCTCTTTTGTGTAAATGCAGTGTGAGAATTTTAATTATTTTTATGTGATGACATGAAATTCAAAACTCTAATTATTACGGGACTAATTAAAAAGTTTATATTTCTTTTTCCAACTCTATATTAATTATATGGGGAATAGGAAGAAAAAGAGGAATTGAATTTAGTCGATTCTGTGGATAAAGGATGATGATCATGCTCTCATGCCAAGGCGGTAACCGTGATAGTTGTATCGGAGATGGGATGTGGTCCTTTTCCCGTTATTTTATTTTGTTTTAAATGATTACTTGCCTCCATCTTTCTCGGAAAAGAAACGATGTAAAAGAAAAATGCTTTAAAAGCATTTACTGTTTTCCCTTTCACAAAAGGAAAAGAATGTGTAATAATCATCATTTTCAGGTAATTTCAAGAGTTACATATTGTGTAAATAGATTTTCCAATAATCAGAACTCAAAACATGCACAGCATTATAATAAATAAAAAAAAAAATTATAGACATTATAAAAGAATTCAAAAATATCTGATCGTATGAATTGTTTTCGACTCAGATTGGATCATATGCCCTTGTATTATTTGTGTAAAATATACGAGAGAAGAAATAGTTCCTGCATGGTTTTCTGAACCCGTTTGGAATAAAAACCTTGCATCAATAATGTTTGGAACTCCAGAACCGGGATGTTAAGATAATACGATATTCTCCTATAAATGAATATTTGCTGTCTCGATTCCATCCCTATTAATCACATACAAACGGATAAATAGATAAAATAAAATTTTATAATTATATATTAAATTCTTAGTCAAATATGTGCATATAATTAATAGAATGACAGCAGATATTCATCTTTCTCATAAGGCGTGGCCGCCTGTGGACCAAAAAGAAAGCAAGTAGTTAATTTATTGAAGTGTAGTTAATAATGGCTAGAGAGAGATATATACACAGCCAGATTTTGTTTACATGCAGCCGATTTCAATGCAAAACCTATTATACCCTTGAGTAAATATCATTTAATGCAAATTTATTTTTCCCCTCTTCTACACATTTTCCGAAAACCTTTCCATAGTCAGTCAAGCTTCAGACTCGCTCTAAATTACGGCAGTCTTCCAAAATTTAAAAAACAAAAAACCGGCAAACTATCCGTCAAAGAAGCATGATTTGAGAAATTTCGCAAACGTCAAATCCATTTAGCACAGCCACCTAACTTGGTTAAGAAAGTGGCAACAAGGAAAAGAGATTTCTAGATGAAAACGTTCTATTATTATTATTATTATTATTTTAATAACATGCCTAAAGTAGCCAAAAGGCAATAACGTTACCCATCGTTGTAGTCCTTTTCATCCATAATACTAGATCAACCACCCATAAAATGGGCAATATGAAATGATTTTTACGGAGAAATATAATGGGTTTTGGGGGGTTTTTTTTTCAAGGTCAATACTAAGAAAAAGGTTTAATGCGAAATGGATCGAGGATTAAAAGGTTTCCTTTTTTCATTGTTCTAGAGTTATTTGTTTTTGGTTCTTTTTCGTGTCTATTTGTGTTTTGTTTTGTTTTCTCTAGCAATGGAGAATTTAATTTCCTATTTTTTTTTTTTTAATCCTGTGATGAAAATTAAAGGGAACATAGCTGTGGTTATAAATATGAAACGATGATGACTTTCATTTTCTTTCCCCCTTAATGAAAGATAAACTGGTGATGTTACCAGCATTCTGTTTTATAAAGTTATATTTTTTAAATTGCTCATTAAGTAATTAGCATTCCGTTGTCGTCCAGCGGTTAGGATATCTGGCTTTCACCCAGGAGACCCGGGTTCAATTCCCGGCAACGGAAATTTTTTCCTTGTTATTAGCCTTTTGCTACATTTTGAGTACCGAGGATATTTTAGCAAGAAAGAGAATCAGTTTTAAGAAAAAGCATCGAAAGAAAAATAAAGAGCATAGGTCCTACCGGGAGTCGAACCCAGGTCGCTGGATTCAAAGTCCAGAGTGCTAACCACTACACCATAGAACCATATGTACTCCTTAACATTTTGTAAACCTTCAAAACGTTAAATATTTATTATTTTATTCTTTTTTAACTACAACGAAAAAAGAAAAGATTAATTTTTTTTCTTTTTTCTTTTCAAACCAACCATCTTTCTTTAATTAACCAATCACATTCCTACGACGAATACAGCCACCTTTTCCGGCTAACCTCGGCGGGTTTTCTTGTCAATTGTAGGTGGCAGCACTGACACGTGTAGGCTGCTACGAATAACGCTCTCCAAGATTGCTTTCCGTCGGATGATGTCTGGTAACTTGTAATTAATTGACACTCAATTTGCTCGAATAAAATTTAAACAACACAGATCCTTCCAATTTTTTATCTTTTAATTTATAAATTAATAATTAAAATTATTTATAATTTTAAAATAATTTATAATCTTATTATATATATTTTTATGATTTTAACTATTGATTATATATGATAATATTTTAAAAGAGTAAATTAAAAAAAAATAAAGAATATCTATTTTCGTAATTTATATTCATTTAACAAAAATAAAAATCATAAAAGAGAAATCACATGCGATGGTCTATGCAATTTTTGTTTCGTTATTTTATCATTTGAAAAAGTGAATTTATTTAATTACGATTGCAAAGTTTACATGAAATTACACGTACGGATGACCGAGGGATCTAGAGATAAATGCAGGCCGAAACGAAATAAGCCCGTCTTTTCATATATTAGTTATTACTAACGAGTAAAATATGGAGTCGCACAAAAATTTGTTTCTTTTAAAACACGTCATCCGCCCAAGATTTGGTCTATTGTATCTTCATTGTTCCCGAGAGGTTGTTAGCATTTAAATTATGGGTTTATTTACGATTTCGTTTTATTTTTCTTATAAAATTAGTATTATTATTTGTCTGACTTTTGATTTATCTTTTCTTAAATTTAAATCATCAAATAAATTGTGAATTTAATGAAATATAATTAAATAGTAAGATAAAAAACGAAATCGATCCAATTAAAATAGAAGATTAAACTATAAAATCTCTTTTAAATTAATACTAAAATACACGCAATCCTAATACATGTGTGGAAATTGATTAAAGCATTGTAATAGAATTTAAAATATTAAAAATTAGAAAATACACCAATATTATGGAAAATTTGAAGTATAACTACTAAATTTTCTCTCTCTTTTTTTTTTTTATAGGAATTCTTAATTGTACTTAAATAATCCTTGAAAAATGGGGATTGCAGTTAATGATCTTACAAAGTGGGAGAGTTAGGTGGATAATTCATAAATAAATTAAAACCGTACTTTAATCTTTTTCGTTCACAATAATATTTATTCAACTTTTTAAATGCAAGTATAGGAACAAGTATCCCTTGGCTCACCTTCTTTAAATAACAACGAATAATTTATTTTTCTCAAGCTCTTGAAGTTCAAATTTTTGTTATCAAAGATAGGAGCTATTATCAATGTTGTTATATTTTATCAATAATATATCATATCCTAAACCTAATGTAGGAATTGATAACACCACTTTATAATCTTTTTCTTAGAGACAATTTCTAGAACATATTATTAAATTTGTGAATCTTTTCTCATTTTCCAATTAACAAATTGTAGCATACAGTCGATATATGCAATCAAGGACAAGGTTGATGAACTTTTCTTGTCTATCAAGGATTTTTTTTTTTCCCCTCCTCATTTAACCTTTCAATGTTAAGAGAGATGTAAGAATAGCTTGAGTGCAAAAGTTACATGTATTTAAAAACCAGCTCAGAGCTTTTATTTTATTTGTAGTTTCATGATAATACTGAAGACAAGACTTTTTTATATCCTCAACATGCCATCTTTTTTACTCTAACCGTGCAAATTTAATTTTATTAACTCTTGCCATGACTATTGTGCCTAAGCAAACATTTAAGATGAACCAAACTAGAATTATAAATAAACTAAGTTGAGCCATATAAACTCTTAAAGGCTTTATATCAACTTAAATTGAGTTCGACTTTCACTGAGTTTGAAAATTATTCATTTGTGTTTAAGCGGAGTTTAACTTAAGGTAATTTGAGTTTGAATATCTTACAAGCCATTGGATATATTTATAGCCCTTATCATATATATATTATAATATTTATTATATATAATATATATTTAAAAATAAATAATTAATATCTATATAATATATTATATGAAATAATATATACTATATGAAATATAATAGGTGCTCGTGGGATTAATACGTGGGGTAGGTATGTTGTTCTAGTTATACTAGAAATCCTTGATTAATAATAAGATAAATCCTTTTTTTTTTTTGAAGTCCATAAATTTATGGAATTGGTTACTACTCTTGAATCTTGTAAAAGAGATAAAAAATTAATGGATATATTTTTTTACTAACTCTAGTTATCACCCAAAGTAAAAAATTCAACTGAGCAAGTTGAAAAAGATGTGGTTGAATCAAAATAATTTTATTTAAAGTTCTATTTCTATGAGAGGACAATATATAATATAATCTTTATTCATTATTCATGCATATATTTGTTTATATATTTGTTCATTTTCTATACTTAGTTTCTTATATAGCAAATATATATATATTTCTATTATTAAAGTGGATTGGCCCTTAAGTAACCACCCATTTGAATATTATCATTTAGTCCTTTAATTAAAATTTTATTAAAGAAAAACCAACATTAAAAATAACTTATTAAAACCATAATTGTTTTATATTAAGAATAAAATTAGCATTTTATTTACAAAACTTTTTCATCACTTATCAACTCATTCTCAAGGTAGTTACCACTATTTACTATCACTACTAAAAATGCAAAAACAGTTACTATATATATATATATATATATATATAAAACTTATGAGCTTACCTCATGAGCACTTTCACAGTATAAAAGAATAGGCTTGCAAACCTAGATAAGAGCTTCAACTTAATTTGTTTATATAAATGGACTATATTTTAAGCTCAAGCTTAGTTTGTTTATAAATCTAGATTGGATTAAACCAAACTTAAAGTGAATCGACTTCAAATGACTTGAAAGAACCTTTTTTCCGCCGTAAATCAAATAATTAAAAAGGGATTCTTTGAATTACCTATCAATCCTAAATTTTGGAATATCATTGTTCAATAATATCCCCTAACGTTCATGAAAATCCAAACATGTAGTAGTGATGCAAAGAAGGTCTAGGTGTAGGAACCAATAGTTGATGGACTTGGTTCAGAATAAGCTTTACTCAACCTTTTAGATGCAGCAATTAGAGCAAGTATCACTAGCTCAATTCCTTGCGACATCGATGAATGATTTATCTTTCCCTTTTCTTTGTAATTCATTATCTTGTCAATGTTGTATGTAATATTTATCTTCTTTCAAGCACTTGAAAATTAATTCTGAGTTATCAATAATACAAGCTATTATCAGTATAATATATTAGCCATGTGATTAGAGGTTTTTATATGTCCATGCCTTCCACCAAGACTCTTGATATCCTTGTAATATCCATTCAAATTTTTATAATTGCAGAAAATCGTATCCAATTGGTTTAATATACTATTCTTGTTTGTGCTAGCGGCTATTAACCACACGGCGACACCAATCATTTACAGCTTGCAATATATCGCGAAGTGATTCAGACATTGTTATCTTTTAAATTATTAAATTTAAAAATAACATAATACATTTAATATTAGAAAATATCATTTTAAGTTCTAAATAATTATAATTGAACTTAACAAAATGGAAAGTTCCCAAAAAAATAAAAAAAAAACACCTACGTTCTCCATGATGGTAATTGGCGGTGGCCTCTCCCATGCTCCTCCTCCATCATCACCGCTCTCCTCCACCTCCTTGAAATCCATTTCATGAGTTCCTAAAGAGAGTAATCAAATTGAATCTAACCGAATAGTATTGGGTTCGAACTCAATTGAATTTTAAAATTTAAGCTCGATCTTAATTTTTAATCTCTCATAATTAGGAGAGTAACTAAATTGAGTCGAACTGAATAATATTGGGCTCGAGCTCTATGGAGTTTTAAAATTTAATCTCGAGCTTGACTCAAAAATATACATGGAAAGTTTGAACTCTACTTGATTAACTAAATTAAACTTAAATTTTTTATAAATTTTTCCTAATTAATATCATATTTTTTTATATTTAAATAAATTAAAATTTATAACAAGCTTGAATAAACTTCCAAGCCTTTAGCTTGATTTATATTTAAAAATATATTAAAAATATCAGAGTATTTTTTTTTATTGATTTATTGAATGACTAGTATTAGATCCTTTTTCTGTCTTAGATTCAGGCCTTATTTTGCTTCCTGATTAAGTTATTCGAGTTGAAACGTAGCATTACGTCCACGCATCATAAAATAAGAGACCGATATTGTGATCCGATTATTACTTCTTTGTTTTTAGATTTTTTTTTTTTTCATTGATGAGACATGGTTTGATTTTACAGAAAACGATTTCAATTCTTTAGATTTCTTATTCCACAAATAAATTAGGTTTCTGACTTTAAAATAAATCATACTCAAAATATTTCTGACCTCTTTTGATGAAATTACCACTTCACTCTCCGAACTCCATTTTATCTCTCTTGCTTTCTCTCTTTCGTCCTCCCTCCATATTCTTCATTTGCAGTGTCAAGGCGTCGATAATTATAATTATAATATGCTGTCTTAATTATAATTTTAATATGCTTACTTATAATTCTAATATATATTCACATCTAATCAAACTGAATAAAATAAAAGCTGCCATCCTATCTCCATTCTTTATGGATTATTAAATTACGGACTATTAATCAATTTCGAAAAATTGTATTTTTTGAATTGGGTTCAATGATTAAAAGCTAAACAAGGCCTTATGATATTAGGGACTGAAAAGCTTTTGGTACCTAAATTTGTTTAAATGTCATAGACAGTGTCGTGTTCCAATAAAAGAAGAGATAAGCGTTCCACCATATACTTATATTGCATTATGAGTATGTAAAGTCTCGAGACCTTGCTAAAACCACGAATGCGAATAACATCTGCCAATTGTTACAAAAGGTAACCTTTTCTGATCTTAGAAATTGAAAATGGCACATATAAGCTGCACTCCAAACAAACTATATCTTCGAACTAACTATATATTGGGAACATAAACTAAGATAAAAGTCTTTTAAAAGTCATCATAACCTGTAAATAAAGTTATCAATCATAAAAATTTTAGACCAATCTTCACTTATGCATCATTGTAGTCGAATTTACTATTATTGATAAGATATTTTAGACATGAGTTCCTTATACTCACACCAACTTATTGGATCTTAGGCCGACTTGATTAGGCCTATGACCTAGCCTGATTTGCTAGTGCTCGACGATCATCTTACTAGCCAAACTAAACCATGACTCTCCAAACAATCTACCAATCCTTAAAGCTTCATAACGGCGACTACACAAGAGGATAAGGCTCGGAAACTCAATCAACAACCATGACCTTACAAATCTAGAGCACGTCGAACTCCATACTTCTAATACCTAGGTCATGCAAATATGACAAGATGCTACTCATACTCTCTTAATTCTCGATGGTGTTCCTCTATAAATACTCACAAACATCCAAACGATACTTCACTTGGAATCTTTATGCACTCATATTACCTTTGTGAGCTTCTTACATTCTTACTTGCTCCTTCACATACAGTTTACTAACTTAAGCATCGGAATAGAATGTCGAACAATATCCTAATGGTCCTTACTGTACTCTTTTTCGTTAGCTCACCCTATAAGTGCAAAGCCCAAATCAAATCTACTTACTGGCCAAATTCTACTGATGACAACTATCATCTTGCCTACCGCTATAATATAAATCAAAGTTGAAGTTGTCATGAGGATTTAAAGCATTTCTAGCACCTATATTTGGAAAGCATGTCCCACAAAGGGTGGGTTGAAAGCCAATATATAATTACTATACACACATACTCGTGCTATGCAAACATATTAATCCCATCATATATATAAAGCTAATGCATCATCCATAGGTTATTGTATTTTATTCAAGAAATGACATAAAAAACAATTGTGCCCTTTCAAGACTTAGAGTAGCTCATGACTTTTAGCAAGTATATACACATAATAAAAACTTATTGTAGATGCTATCTAACACTTGAAAAACCTGGTTTAGGTACTCCGCGACACCTCTAACAAGATACACATTTTTAATAACTTGAAAACTTGAAGCTTTCAACGTCACCCGAGAAGTGAATTCTATTACCTTGATTTTAACGTATAATCAATCCTCTAAATGATTAAGAATTTGATTCTTAGATTTACTTTGAATATTACTCTAATACCCTAATTGACCTAAAGATATGATATTGATTGGAACTACTAACTAAATATTTAAGTAGTACAGGATATGTTGATGGCTAATTCAGGACGTCGGCTTTAGGACCTAACTCAAATAAGCCCATGTTATCAAGTCCTTCACATCTTATATTTATGAAAACCTTTACCTCTGACTACATCGTTTATAAGGATATTTTTAAAAGCATATGTCTACATATGACTTTTAGTGTTGTTACTATATGCAACCTTCCACATACACACATATAAAAGGGAAATATACACTAAAACTTTACCAAAAGTCAATTAAGTCCTTTACATTTTATATTCGTCATCTAATTCCCCTTAGTTTACCAAAATATTGATCTAAGTCCCTAAATTTCTCTTCCCCCTATTACAAATCATAATTCCAAAAGATTACTAATTTGTTTTGTAAATATTTTTAGATCCGTGGCTCATACATTAATACAATTCATAATACAAAAACATCTTTTAGGATTATAATCACAATTATTTTTATTATGATTTCCTTTTGGAAAATTTTTTCCTAGCTACATATAATGCCTTTATGTTTATAAATTTTTAGGAGTTAGTATATAAATATAATCTACATATGGTTTTTCAAATAGTTTTACAAGATAAGTAACATGTATAATGTGTTTCATTTGGACTTTTTTATATTGATAAGCCTTTTTAGCCCCAGCTTTAGAGGCATCGGTCCAAGTGTTTGGGCATGCTTCGATCCCTAGAGCACCCTTTGAGGCCAAAATCTAAGTCCCCCCATCGATAGGCCAACGTACGGAAGCCATAAAGAATGGGCTAGCCCATACCTAAACATGAGCAAATGATCGATATGCTAAACAACTACAAGATGCACTCGGGGTAGCCTTGAGTGCTCCTTTGACCTCAACCAACAAAATAAATCGAGAGCCTCTAGTGAAGTCCTTAGAGGTGCTTAACTCCTTGGTGCCCAAGCCTTAAGGACTCAAGGTCCTTAAGGTAGCCAATTCTATGGCCTAACAAATCCACTCTAACCTCGAAACCTCGAGCACATTGGGCGCTCAACACCTAAGTTGAAGAACACAAAATTGGAGGTTGCTTTGCTCAGCTTCCTTCTCTCTTCTCATTAAATGTTAGATGATAACCTATTGTACAACCTAAGAGTTTCGCTATCTAAGCTATGGCAGCTACCCATGCTAATGGGATAATCTCCCTTCTCTAGATTTACCGATTTACAGAAAGGAGCTATCCTTTTTCATAGTGGGCGCACCTTTACGCCAGATCATGTACAAGCCAACCCTCATCCGACATATATCTTTGGTAAGTAATGATGGGAATCAGGCTACTGGACTATTGACCCGTAACCGAGCCCAAGGACTAGAGGGATTGGCAAAGTGGATACTCTTGTTCAAACCGACTCTTGCCGAGGTTAAGTATCTCTTTGCCAAGCAACTTTGTATGTTGAGTTGCATGCTTTCTCATCTCTCAGAGATTGTGTGCCGAATGCTAGAATGCCAAGATACTTGCCAAACCATGCGTGCCTACTTACTTAAGTTTAAGCTAACCACTTATTCGACATCACTCTTGCTAAAAGACTGAGAGCGAGAGACTTTAGACTGACATAGCCACCCTTGCTCGAACAAAATATTTGACCGTACTCTTTTGTCTGCGTCCTCCAACGGCATTGCCAACATATCTTCGCTACATATACAAGAGCCTGCATAGAATCTATTACATCAACGATTATTTTTCTTGAATATTCATTTTTACCCTTTTGTATTCTTGTATATTACTTTTTAAGGGCAATACCTTTTTTGTCTTTTTCTTTTTAGGATGTTGCCTTAAATTTTTGGGTATAAATACCTCTTATACTTGAAGTTGTAAATCAGATTGAACATTAATACACTTGACATTTGTCTCTTGTAAAAATTACTTTGTTTACATTCATTCCACTCTTATCCTAACTTTTAAGTAAGGTTAGGTGGTGAGTAACCTTACCGAAGCATCTCGTACGTCATATTAAGTTGTACTATAAGTCTTCGGAAGTTCTATTGGTGTATCATATCCATTGGAACTGTTCGTAGGTTTTTACTTACTTTTTTGTTTGCGTTTGTTCTTTTGCACATTCCCCATCGCTTTCTTTTCAAGCTTTCGGTAAGCTTTGACCCATTCAATGATCGGCCTTGTTTGTTCTTGGTTACGGTTTGCAATATCTTAGTATCATAGCAAAGGTTTTTGTTTGAGTTGTAGTTTGTTTTTAGAGTTCTATTATACTCTATTTTGTGTGTATGAAACAGAGCAAGTTTTATGTTCATCTTAGTTGCTACGTTTGCTAGTTATTTAGTTTCTGGTTTGGAGAAATGACAGATCCAAGTATAAATGTTGGTGCTATAGATGACAATAGTAGAGTTGTCTGCCATGGCTAACAGTCTCACGGAACACCTAGGAGCATTGATAAGAGACTTGATAAGGTAGCTAATCTCTTGGTAGATTTGACCTGAGCTATTTATACGTTAGCTTACTAATTGATTGAGACTACACAAAACACTCTACAAGCTACTAAACCTGTTAGAGGATAGAACCCAACTCGACAAGTTTAAGGTAGAGGAGTAGGCAGAATAGTAAGATGAAGGATATATCTGAGGGAACTAAATAAAGAGGACGAGGAAGAGTAAGATTATTTTGAAGAAGAGCGAACTTGAGTCCCTAGAGCATCTGATCATATGAAGCTTTGGATTCTAAGCTTCAATGGATCTGGGAATGCTAATGAATATCTAAAATGAGAGGAGAAAGTGGAGCGTGTTTTTTACTATTATCAGTACGAGGATTATGAGAAAGTGAGAATTGCTATTGTTGAGTTCTTCGGATATGCCACCATGTGGTAGAAGAATTTTCAAACTATGAGGAGGTGAGAAGGCTACCAAGAGATTAATACTTGGTATGAAATGAAAAGAGTACTCAGAGACAGGTTCGTATGGAATAATTATCTGTAAGATACCTTTACTCGGCTTCAGGAGCTGAGGTAAGGAGGCCAAACAATTGACAAGTATGTTTAGGAATTCCAAATGCTCATGATCTGATGTAAAGTGGAGGAACCCCCATACAAACAATCTCTAGTTTTATCATGGGATTGAAAGGTGATATTTGAGACATTGTAGAGCTCCAACGATTCACCATAATGGATGAAACCATTAGAATAGCCTAATGAGTAGAGAGGTAGAGAAGAAATTGAGTATTGACCAAAATGTTGACTAGCCGACCTACATAGGGAAGTCATCGAGCTCAGTCAAGTACTGAGCTGAGTTGAAAGGTAGATGCCTAAGTCGAGTTGAAAGACTGACTCGACGGTGAAGTGCCAACCTAAACTTATGAGATGGGGCAAGGATCTAGTAGGAAGACGAGTCGGATTAACTGTTTTAAGTGCTAAGGGTTCGGGCATACGGTTGCTTGGTGCCTAAATTGAAGAACTATGGTGATTAAGGGAGACAACACAAAGTTAGAGGTAGAGAATACAAATGAGGAATTCGAAGACGAGGAGATCACTATTGAGAAAGAAAATGCCGAAAAAGAACTGATTGAAAAAGATGTGTTTACTGAGGACTTGGACTAGTTGATCATGGTTGTTCGACGCACAATAAACATAGAACCCTTACATGAGGAGGAGCAAAAAGAGAATTTGTTTCATACCATCTGTAAGGTGAATGATCAGGTATGTACCTTCATTGTGGATAGTGGAAGTTACACTAATATATCATTAGCTGATCTCATTACAAAATTAAAGTTGCTAACTATTGCACATACAAGTTGCACTGGTTAAGTGAGAAAGGAGTATTACATGTTACTCGACAAATAATACTACTGATTACTATTGGAAATTACTTTGACTAGATTCTTTACGACATATTACCCATGTACGCTTCCTACGTGTTACTTAGTAGACCATGGTTATTTGACCGGAGAGATATCCATGATGGATACTAGAACATGTATACGTTCGAGAAGGATAGCAAGAAGATCATGTTGAACTCGATGCTACCAAGTGAAGTTAATAAACTGCAGGCCAAACTTGCTTGCTAATCAAAAAAGGCTTTAGTGATAAGTAGAGTTGAGCTCCAAAGACCCTTAAACTTGATATGCCAACCCTTATGTTGGTTAGGTACCTATTGGACATGAAGAAGTGGGGTGAACTACCCTAGAAAGTAAAAGAGTTGTTAGACGAATATGCCAGCTTGTTCCCATAATAGTTACCCGAAGGGTTACCCCCAATTTGAGGCATAGACACTACATTGACTTAATACTGAGTGTCATGTTGCCGAATCAGCCTACCTATTGAAAGAGTCCCGAACAGGCTTCTAAGCTCTAATGTCAAGTCAATGAATTACTAGAGAGATGGAATGTTAAGGAAAGTTTTAACTGTTGTGTTGTGCCGATGCTTTTAGTGTCGAAAAAAGATGAAACCTGGTGGATGTGTGTAGACAATTGAGCCATGAACAAGATTACGATTAAATACAGCTATCATATTTTGAGGTTGGAAGACATGCTGGATGAATTCAGCGGAGTTAAGATTTTTAGCGAGATTGATTTAAAATTTGGCTATCATCAAATTCGCATGAGGCCTAGAGATGAGTGGAAAATTGCATTCAAGACTCGACATAGACTTTATGAATGGATGATCATGCCCTTTGGCTTATCAAATGGCCTGACCACTTTCATGAGATTAATAAACCATGTGTTAAGATATTTGATAGGGAAGTGTGTTGTGGTGTACTTTGACGACATCCTTGTCTATAGTATCGACATGCTAAGTCATTGTAAACATCTCTAAGCCGTACTAGATATCCTCCATGTCGAGAGATTATTCAACAATCTTAAGAAGCGTTGCTTTTACTAATAGGAAGTGGTCTTCTTGGGTTATGTAGTATATGAAGGAGGCTTACAAGTAGACGATAAGAAAATCTAAGCAACCGTCGAGTGGCCGACTCCTACTATTTATACCAACATGAGAAGTTTCCATGGACTGTCTTCATGCTATAGAAGATTTATTAAGAATTTTAGCACCTTCGCCGTAGCACTTACTAAGCTAACAAAGAAGAACACTGACTTCTAATAGGGAGAAAGGGAGGAAAGGAGTTTTACCAAGATAAAAGAAAGATTGACCTCCGCCTTGATGTTAGTTCTACTTGATTTCAAGAAAATATTTCAGTTGGAATGTAACGCATTAGGCATTGGAATAGGCGCTATCCTAGTACAGGAAGGCTGACCAATTACTTTCTATAGTAAGAAGCCTAGAGGACCTCAATTAAATTACTCCGTGTATGGTAAAGAACTTTTGGCACTGGTTTAAGCACTGCAAGTATGGTAGCACTATTTATTGCCAAGAGAGTTTGTCATCTATATTGATCATGAGTCCTTGAGGTACCTTCTAAGTTAGACCAAGTTATATAAGTGGTAAGCGAGATGGGTTAAATTCCTTAAAGCATTCAATTTTGTAATAAAATATAAATAAGGAAAGAGCAATATAGTTGTTGATGCTCTTTCGAGAAGACATGCACTCCTAAGTGAACTGTGGATTAAATTATTTGGGTTTGCAAGCATTAAAGAGCAAAACCCTGGGAATCTATACTTTGGACCTATGTTTGCGTGATGTGTTGATGAAAGAATAGTAGATGAGTACCATGTCAAAGATGACTACTTGTTTCGAGGGGGAAATTATGTGTAACGACTTGTTTATTGCAGGAGCTACTAAATAGGGAAGCTCATAATGAAAGACTATTTAGATATTTTAGAGAGAAAAGGACATATAAATTGCTGACTAGTTGATTCTTTTAGCCAAGAATGAGGCAAGATGTACATCGAATTGTTGAAAGCTATGCCGTATACAAGAAGAGTAAATGCCAAGCTGAGTAAGGGAAAGCAATGCCTTTCCTTCTTCCGATGAAACCATGGACTGAGTTGAGCATGGACTTTGTCCTTGAATTACCATGAACTGCCCGAGGCAAAGATTTTGTAATGGCTATCATGGATCGGTTCAATAAGATGGAGCACTTTGTGCCTTGTGTTATGTGCCAAAACTAACAATTTTTCGGCTATTACTTCTCTTTTCTTGTAAGAGATTGTACAATTACATAGCATGCCAAGAAGTGTAGTCTCCGATAGAGACCTAAAGTTCTGAAGCCATTTCTAAAGGACCTAATGACATCGAATGGAGACTAAACTATTATTTATTACCTCTTGTCACCCCCAAATTGATAGCCAAATAGAGGTAGTTGATTGTACTTTAGGGTCATTGCTCCAAGCTACAGTAGGCAAAAACTTGGCTAAATGGGACGTCTGCTTACCAGTGGTTGAATTTGCTTACAATCGAATAGAATATGACACTACCAAACAGACCCCCTTTGAAATTGTCTATGGTTTTAATCCTATGTTGCCCCTCGATCACACCCTAATGCTGGAATCTGAGCAAAAAGACCTAGACGCAAGAGCCAGAGCACAATCCCTTCAGCATATCTATGATAAAGTCATTCAACACATTAACCAAGTTGTTAGAAGAATGCGAGACAAGGCTAAGTATAGGACAGCTAAACAGTTCCAACAAAGAGATTGGTATGGCTATAGCTTAACAAGGAACAATTTCCAAGCAAAAGGAGGAACAAATTATTTAGAAGAGTTGAAGGACCCTTTATGATCCTCTAAAAGATCAATGCTAACGCCTACAGGTTGGAGCTACTTGATGATTATCGGGTATCTGATACCTTCAACATTACCAACCTCAATCCCTATCATCCTGATGGAGAGTTGACCGAAGATCATATGGATTTGATCCCAAATCTAAATCAACCTGAAGGGAATGATGGGAATCAGGCAATTGAACCATTAACCTGTAACCGAGCTTGAGGACTAGAGGGACTGGTAAGGCAAATCTTCCTGTTCCAGCCAACTCCTACCGAGGTTGAGTATTTTTTTGTCGAGTAACTCTGCATGTTGAGTCGTATGACTTCCCATCTCTCAGAAATTGTATACCGAATGCTAGAATGCCGAGATACCTGCCAAACTACGTGCATTTGCTCACTCAAGCCCGAGCTAACCACTTATTTGGCATCACTCTTGTTGAGTGATTAAGAGAGAGAGACTCCGAACTAACATAGCCACCCTTGTTTGAATAAACCATTTGACTATACTCTTTTGTCTGCATCCTCTATCGGCATCGCTAATAGATCTTCACTACGTATACAGGAATTTTCACCACGTATACAGGAGCCTGTACAGAATCTATTACATTAATGATTATTTTTCTTGAATATTCATTTTTATTTTTTTGTATTCATGTATATTACTTCTTAGGGGCAATACCCTTTTTATCTTTTCCTTTTTAGGTATATTGCCATAAATTCTCGGGTATAAATACCTCTTGTACTTGTAACTATAAATCGGATTAAACATTAATACACTTGACATTTGTCTCTTGTAAACATTACTTTATTTACATTCATTCTACTCTTATCCTAACCCTTAAATAAGGCTAGGTAGTGAGTAACATCATCGGACTATCTTATGCGTCATATCAAGTTATGTAATGAGTTCTCGAAAGTTACATTGGTGTATCATATTCATTGGAACTATTCATGGGTTTTTGCTTACTTTTTCGTTTGTATTTATTTTTTCGCACATTTCCTCTAACTTCCTTTTTAAGCTTTTGATAAGTTTGAACCCATTCAGCAACCGATCTTATCTGTATTTTCTAACAGTTTGTAAGAGGTAAGCTTCATGCCATATAATAAAAGTAAATGTGACTACAATCAGTCAAGATGTTTTTATATTGTGAATTGTATTAACGTGTGAGTCTTGGATATGAAATTCTTACAAATACAAATTAGTAATTCTCTGAATAATTGAGATATGGAATTCATTTTTTGGACAAACTAAGGGGAATTCATGACGACGTAAGATGTTATGATCTTGACTGACTTCTGGCAAACTTTTAATATACATTTGTCGTTTTATATGTATATGTGGAAGGTGGCAACAAAGGGTATATTAGACATTTGATTAAAAGGTATTTCTACAAAAGATCCAACCTAAGAATGCCTCTTCATAGAATTTAGATACACATCAGAAAAAAAACTGAACATCCATAAGCAAAAAAAAAAAAAAAAAAAAAAAAAGAATATTGTTCATCATGAGCGATTAAAAATTTTGAAGAATAAAAATTTATTCAGAGGATGAGAAATCTAAAGTAGCTTTAGAATGAAGCCTCTCGTCCTCATAGAAACAATTCATATCTTCCTCAGAGATCTGCCCTCTTGTTAAGCTTCTGCTTTTCTCCAAAGCTAAAGTTCCGATGTGCCAATTGTTAGTAGCGAACCCTGACTTGATTTTCTAATAAATATAAACCGTTTAGTACCTCCAAATATTATGTCAAAGCTAAAGGTTTTCATAGATCATTTGAAATTTCATGTAAAATATAAACATAGAATTATGATTTGTTGATAAAATAATAAGTAATAAAATTAACTTTCTAATTAATTGAGTGGACATTAGAAAATGTTAAATAAGTCATGCGTTAACCACGAATCAATTTGGTTTTTTAAACTAGGTGTTAAATTCAAATAAAATTAATAATAATGATTAAGAAGTAAAGCATGATGTGAGAACTAAAGTTACTATATCAATTTGTATATCGAGAAGTAAGTTGGTTGATGATTGGATTGTGTGACTTAGTCGACATGAATTTAGTCTCCCAAGAGTCGAGTAGGTGGGTAATTAACCAACAACTACTAGTTTATAATGTGTCAATTGTAAAAATTGTGATTATATAATACAAATTGAGTTTGAATACCAATTATATTCCGATTGATTGATTTGCATGACTTAATTAATACAGGAGGCTAGTTACTTTAGGTAACGGTCCGATTGGCGGGTCATTAACTAACTATCGATTGCTTACAAAAGGTTAATCCGAGAGAAGCTTGACCATTGGCGGATAGTGTTGCATTAAGAAATCAAAATGAAGTTGTCACTATAAACTGTAGTCATATTACGAGAGGCGATTGGATACAAAGTCGATAGATCATCAACTAACAGCAAGTACCAGTCAAGAAATTAGAATGAACTGGCTTTTGTATTGTATTATATGAGAAGATTATAAATAATTAAGTAAGATGTAGATTCGACTTTGATGGTTAAAATGTTTGTCAAATTAGTAAATATGCTACGCATATCGTCATCGTATAGTGATTTTTATGTTAGATTAGTGGATTTACTTAGTATAGTAGGCGCTATATATATTCTATTGCAGGCCTTATCCTTACAACATTTCAATTTAGTAAGGTTGGTGACCGTGAAATGTTATAAAGACTTTGCACGTCTTTGTAAGAGAACAATAACCTATCAAGTTTTAGGTGAGAAATTATCGTATCTATCACTACACATATATTATGGTAGTAATATATGTTTATCAAATACCGTAAATAAATTCAGATATAGCACATTGTAAAATGAATTAACAATGTAAACAAATAAAGCACATTGTTGGTTAGTTATCTTGTAAAACTACTTGAACAATCATCGAGGATTATATAATAAATTCCAAAAATTCATACACATAAGGACATTATATGTAGCTAAGAAAAAGTTCTCCAAAAAGAAATGGTAATATGCGATGATAATAATAAGTTAAGATGTTTTTGTACTATGATATGTATTAAGGTGAGAGCCTTGGATCTAAAAATCTTGATAAATATAAATTAGCAATTTTTTGGAACATGATATATAAAAGGGAAAAAAAATTGGGCGGATTGTTTGATTTTTTTGGATAAACTAAGAGGAATTAGATGACAAGTATAAGATGTAGAGGACTTATTGACTTTTAGTAAAATTTTAATGTATATATATATATATATATTTATGAAAGGTGACATATTGTGATAACAATAAGGGGTACGTGTAGACATATGCTTATAAAAGTATTTCTATAAACAATTCAATCTAAGAGCATATTTATAATGGGGTGTTTGGCATAAATACTCATACCAAGTGTTAGGGTCTCATTTTTGTAATGTACTTATATTAGTAGAGGCTTATTCCTTTGTTCATATTATAACATAGAGTGAGACTTTTTTTTTTTTTTTTTCATTTTAGCTAGGGCCTTAATATTATTAGAAATTTTCAACATCTTCTCTTGTTAGGTTAAAAAATATCCGTAAAGCATTTTAGGAGGTTATGAATACTCTTTTAAATTGAAGTTCTTATTCACCACGTTGGTTGATCATAACCAAAGGCACTCGTTACATACATATTACCTTTGTGCACATACATTGTAGCCTTATAATACCGTTGGAATTAATAAAAGTATATTATTCATTTTTCGATTCATGCTCGTATCCCTTATATTTATTGTTGGCTTTCTTTTTTGTTTGTGTTACTTATAGGTTTAGGCCTTGTTAACTAGCATTACATATGAGCTAGGCTTACTTACTACTATAAAGGCAGGATAGTAAGCATCGCATGATCTATTTATGTACTAGAGAAAGATATTAGAGCTTAGGTTATTCTAGTGGGAACAATCATGACATGAAAAGAGAAAGTGAGTAAGAGGCTATCTAGCTTAGAGGACATCCTCAAGGAATTGTTCAAGCGGATGGATGATTTGGTCACACTGTTAATAAGAGTGGCTAAAGTTGAGGCTAATCATCAGGATGAGGCAATGCATGTGACAACCGATGAGGCAAGACAATAACTAGGGACTTAAGTGGAAGGCTTGAGAAGATAAGTTAATACTTATGCTTCAACTGAGTTTGTTGAGGAGTTGAGGGTATAAGTAACTATTTTAACTCAAGCTGTAGGGAATGCTCTTGCCCTTGCCTTTATACATGCTCCTACTCATGTAAGACATTTAAAGATGCTTGAGCCTAAGGCATTCATTGGCATGAGGGATGCTAACTTGTTAGAGAACTTTTTATTTGATATAAAGCAATATTTTGCTATTGTGGGGACAAATGATGAGGGAATAAAGGTCATTATGGTTGCAATATACTTAATTGGTGATGCTAAGCTATGGTGGCGTACCAAATATGAAGAGATCCAAAATGGCAATGCTCATGTAGATATGTAGGCTAAGTGGAAGGCTAAGTTGTAGCCTCAATTTTTCTTTGAGAATGTTGAGTACAATGCTTGAAAGAAGTTAAGGGAACTTCAGCAGGGTGATGACATTAGGAAGTATGTCCACGAGTTCTCGACATTGATGTTTGGCATCAAAAGCATGGCTGAAGATGATAAGCTATTCTATTTCTTGAAAGGATTGAAGCCCTATGCTACGAATAAGTTGTACAGGCAACGAGTTACAAACTTAGCTATAGTACAAGCAACGGCTGAGCGCTTGACTAACTGCACTCATGACAATAAAGGGAAGAAAGTGTCAACATGGTACGAAGGTGGAAAGTCTATCAATTCAAGCAAACCAAAAGTAGGGGAGCCCCAAGTTTAAGCAGTAGCAATAATAACATTAGAGGGGGTCAAGGGAAATCCTAGAACTCTTACCAATCTGGAAAGAGTAGAGCAACCAGTGGAGGTAAGAAGCCTTCATTCTCATGTTTTCTATGCAATGGCCCATATAAAGTAGTTGAATGTCCAACATGGTTGCACTTAATGCTATGGCATGAAAGGTAGAAAGTGTATGCCAAGATGAAGAATTGGGGAGTGATGGGAAGGATTGGTCCCGAATAGATGTGTTACACATGTTGTCGGTTGTTGGAAAGAGTTCCTCAGCATGACATAAGCCTAAGACCAACAATAAGTTGATGTATGTCCAGTTGAACATCAACGACAAGATTGCCAATGCAATGGTAAACTTCGGTGCTACATACAACTTCATTAATGTGCTTGAGGCGAAAACGTTGGGGTTGGTGCTTACCAAAGACACTAGCCAAATTAAAGCCGTTAACTTCAAGGCCCATTCTATTTAAGGAGTTGTAAGAGGAGTGAAAGTGAGGGTTAAGGATTGGAATGAAAATCTCACCTTTGCAGCTGTTCCATTAGACAACTTCAACATAGTCCTTGGGATAGATTTTTTAAGATAAGCTAGAGTTGCCCCCATGCCTACAGTAGATTATTTGTTATTTATAGGTGAAAAGCCATGCTGTATGACAAGTTAGAGGAATAGTGCAAGCAACAATGGCAAGAAAGGGAAGAGTATTAAGGCTATGATATTATCAGCACTCTAACTGAAGAGAGGGATTAAACATCAAGAGTGAACTTTCTTAGCTATCTTTACAGAGAAAAAGGAAGTGGGAAAGATGGAGACACTAGGGGTAATAGAGAATGTCTTGAAGGAGTTACCTCCTAAACGATCAGTGGACCATGAGATTAACTTAATTCGTAGTGACAAACCATTGGCTAGATCTCCTTATAGAATGTTACCTCTCGAACTTGTTGAATTGAAGAAGCAGTTCAATGAGTTGTTAGAGTTAAGCTTCATTTGACCTTCAAAATCACCATAAGAGGCTCTTATTCTATTTCTAAAGAAGCAAGATGGGAGTTTGAGATTGTGTATTGATTATCGGGCTCTAAAGTAGCTGCTAGTGAAGAATCATTATCTGATTCCTCTAATTGCTGATTTGTTTGATTAACTAAGCGAAGCCAATTACTTTACAAAGTTAGATCTTTGCTCAAGTTATCATTAAGTTCACATTACTGAGGGTGATGAGCCTAAAATGATGTGTGTAACACGGTATGATGCTTATGAGTTCCAAGTAATGCCCTTTGGTCTTACCAATGCTCTTACAACATTTTGCACCTTAATGAATAATGTATTTTGTAAATATCTTGAGAAATTTATAGTTGTCTATCTAGACGACATTATTATGTATCTAAGACATTGCAGGACCATATGAAGCACTCATGGGTGGTTTTCAAGAAGCTATAAACCATTGTATTGATCAATGGTTTTCAAGGTGTATTGATCAGGAGAGAAGCATGACCAACGAGGAGTAGGGTTGCTTTAAGAAATCAAAATGAAGTTGTCACCATATAAAGTAGGTGATTAGATTTAAATATGGTAGATCAACTAATGGCAAGTATGGGTTGTGAAATTAGGATGAGCTCACTTTTTATATTATTATGTGAAGAGATAATAAAAAAGATTAAGTAAGATGAAGGATAAATTTTTATGGTTGAAATTTTTTATATTAATATATAGGCTATGTGTGTATCATGATCCATGTTTTGGAAGAGAAATAAGAGATGTTCAACTTAGAGCTTATGTGAAGTGGGTAGCATCAATAGGTGGTTTGTTCATGAGGTAAGGTACTCTCTTAAGGTAAGGTTAGCCTCTTGTGAGAAAGTTGATCAAGAGTCAATACCACTCTCCTAATGATAACTATGATAAATTGAAACCAGTTGAGAAGTTGAGCCTCTCAATCATATGAAGGATGGTAACAATGTTGCTTAGCACTCTTAAAGGTAAAAAGGCTTAGAATAGTCTTGTGAAAGCAAGAAGGGAAAAGGATGGCTTACCATCTGTAATAAAAGCAAATACAATGAGACAAAGGAAGGTTAATCACTGGATGAGCCCATGAGGAGGAGGTGAACCTCTTGTCTCGTGACATGTAGTCATTGTATAGTGTTTTTTATGTTTGGTGGATGGATTTACTTTATATACATCAAAAGATCAATGTAAGAGGATGAGATTGTGAGACCCTATACAGACTTCACATGTCTTTGTTAGAGGTTATTAAATCATGGTCGATTGTAATTCTTTTCAAGTTTTAGGCAAGCCATTAGTGTATTTATCACAACACATATATCATAGTAATATATATATATATATATATATATGTCTACCAAATACTAGACAAAACTTAAAATAAATTGATAAGTTAATAACAATAATAATAATAATAACAATAATAATAATAATAATAATTCACAGGATAGCTTATGCCAAATTCATTGTACAATGTACGAAACAAAAACAATTTGTATTTTTTTCATCGTCAAAGCTTTATAGATAACCTATAACCATAATTGATTGGTCCAAATATCCCAGGTTAAATTTATATGTTGCATTTTCAATACGTCACCTTAAATGAACGTTGTGGGCTGAAGAGAGAAATAAATGAGTCAACAAGGATGTCAGAGCAGTTTGCTAAGCCATTTGAAAAATATTATAAGCCAAATTTCTCGATGGAGATGGAGAGTTATTTTATTTTATCTTTTGAAAAAAAAAAAAAAGGGAACTCTGTGGATTATGCGAAATATCTCATGCATATAATATACATATCCACATTGGATATGATTGTGCACTTTCATATCGATTACAATAAACTAAATAGGAGAACAAGAAAGGGTTAGCAATGAATTTGGATAGAAGTATCAATATACAAGAGAGTTCAAGTTACAAAAATACATACTTATCGGTAGAAAAAAGCTATTGGAAAAAAGAAGAAGGTGCATAAGTTTGAATATCCCTAATGTATATATTCTTTTACAAAAGTTGATTGTTTCCAAGGGATGCAATGCATTCTTGAGAACCACTTTTGTTAACTAGAGTAGATTTTTAATTTACATATGATTTGGGTTTATAGTATACACATTTGTATATGAGTGAAACTTAAGATTAGTCACTAGGATGCCAATCTACAACATTTTTAGTTACATCTTTTGTAATTACTTAATATTTTAACTATTTTCTTTATTGACATACTTTCTATTTGTGTGTATTTTTTTTTTAAGTGAGATGCCCTAAAAGGAGGGGAAGAAACAAGGAACTCATAAACAAAAAGAAATCATTAAGACCCTTATTTCGAGTGAAAGTAGGAGAAGGTTCCGAAGAGTAATACAAGAATCATAATGAGTGTCTTTTGAATCCATCACACTAGTAATTATTAGACTTGAAATTCTACCAAGATCAATAAGACCAGTTCTCCCAAGCATATCAATAATAATACATATCTTACCCTCGACCTTTTCTAGAGGTTTAAGGTCTAGTTGCTTTTATATTACATTAAAGAATCATGAGAAGGATGTAGAAAATGGTAAGACACCATTGTGAAAATAGTGACTATGATTTAGACAGCTTTACAATAGTGTTGTTACATTTTAGTAGAATTATTTTAGTCTCCTTTGTGTCTTTTGTATGAGACTTGAGTTTTCCATGCACAATCTATATGTTAATTTATTTACGCTTTCTTAGTTTTTATTTTTTTAATAATCTCTCACTTCCATATTTTGTTATTATATTTATAGCCAAATTTAGAACTCACCATGAGGATTATTGTGACACATGAAATTTGGCAAATGAAATAGGTTGGAGCATAGAACTAAGATCTAGAACTTATCATAAGGTTTTCTTCTAATTGTAGAAAGGTGAAACATGGAGATGTTTAATAGAGGCACAATTTCTAGGTTATTGCTAATGATAATAAGTGGGATTTAGGTGCAATTAGGCTTAAAGAAACCCAAGCCATTTGATGAGAAACTAAAATCTGGAAGGATGATGGGAGGGTACATCAAGATGAGAAGCCCTTGGTAGCGATTCAATTAAGTATTGCCAATCATGTTTTGTAAGATAAATGCCGATGGAAAAAAAAAGAAGAAGATGTAGATCTTTAAAGAAAATTGAGATCACTATATAACTAAATTTATGGCAAATCAGCTGGTGCTAAAAAAATTAGTTGCATTTGTTTACATAGGGGAGGATGGACAATAAGACATTATATGTTAAAGCTTAAGCTTCTAATAATTATCTTAAAAGTATATATCTGATGTTTGAGTGTGGGGACTCGATAATGATCTTATTACATGTTATTGTTTTGGGTTATCAGATTCAAAGAAAACATGAATCATGGAAAATATATGTTATTGGTTTAGGAATTTTGAAGTAACCTCTTAAGTAAGGATTAGTTATACCATAATATGATATTTATGACTAGTGAGATTGTTAGTGTTCATGTTACTAAATATTGATATTTTCCTAAAGGTAATGGTTATCATGATTCAAATCTAGTTGCTTTGGGATGATCTACTCTTGCTACAATAAAAGAGTCATATCTGGTAAACTACCTAGAGAGCCTAAGCCAAGGCTAGATCCATGACAATAAACATTAAGCAATAGCAAAAAATGGATCATGTGTTGTTTATAGCTTCTTCTAATGGGATAAATTTACCATTTTTGTTAGTGATCACAAAACTCAGTATATAAAAAAAGAGAGGTATACATGTAATTTACATATAAAAAACCTTACAAGAGTAGGGTTAAATAACCACATATAAGATTAACTATCCACTAATGTAGTAGCAGCATTATGGTAATTTTCTTATAATCAAGAGCACCTAATTCCTCTAATAAGTTAATACAATTGTCCAATCTCATAAATACATTACCCAATATATGTAATATCATGTATATAAGGTTAAGAGAAGCTAAACCTTTAAATATTGTAGAGAGTTAAAAATTGTTATATTAATTATTAGGCTAAGCCTATTATTTATTTAGACTTTACTCTTTGAGCTAAGTGATAAGGTCTAAGGAGTTCAGTCCATATACCAGGATGATTGAGGGAGATTTGACTTAGTGGGCTCGAAATAGGGATTGTTGGATTGGTCTGTCTACCTCCAACCTTTCTTAGGCAAGTTTATGTATCATGAGAAAGGTTATTGACCTCGAGCCCTTGCATACTCGTTCTAAATAATTATGAAATGAGAAAAACTTCATCTTATCTGTCAATTTTTAAGATGATCTAATGGATGTCATCAAGCCTAAGAGCCTATACATACTTAGCCATTTCTCCTCATTTGACACAACTTTAAAGATTAGAGAAATAATGTTCCACTATAAAACCTTTACTCTCTAAGATCAAACATTCATTGATCTTAGTTTGCTCAAGAATTGCAACGTTAACGTCTTGAGTCTCCTAGGCTCCCTTGTCTATCACCTATTATTCGAGACTTTAGAATTACATGTTCCTCCTCCCTAGCATTATCTCTCCAATCATCCCATCGAGTGTCATATTCACGTCACTACTTTATGGCTACATGTAACGCAATACTCGCAAGACTTATACGTAACTGATCTAGTTAGAACCCTTTATCTATAAATATATAGTAGGAAAAAACTTAGATAGTATAAAACTACAAAACAAGAAACTACAAAGGACATAATGATCCTAAGTTAGACTTTTGGCATTTCACTCTCCCATAATAGAAACTCTTGTAAATTTAAGGTACGAACTCAATATATCTCCATCTTGGCTCACATTCATACAGCTTAAAACATCTTCCCACACAATTGAGTAGTACTTTTAAAGGAAATCCTCGAACTCTATCTTGTTAATTGCCAGCCTTCATATTATCTAATGCACTTACATACCATGAGCCTCCCTTAACCTATCCTAGATCATGTGGTTTATCTAATATAACAACCATGTCTTGTTATGACTGTTGATAGTTGCATACTTCTTCACTCTTTTAGCCAACATCCTTTGAACCATATTTAAATCAAGTAAAATGAGCATTTTCATCACACAATTAACATGGATTTTCATGTCATAGATTATAGCATAAGGATCCTCTTCATTAAGGTTTGTATTCATATCAAAACCAAAAGAGTTAACTGTCACTTGTAGTAAGAACAACTTTTTAAAAGTATAAATTTTTACCATCAATCCTCTAAGGTATACTTTTATGCTATCAAATCCCCTTAGACTACAATAACTAGGATAATTAATCAAACAAAGAGATAAAATATAATTAGGTAACTTCAACATATACCACATATTTAACAATGTATATATTCTCTTATTGTACGATTTGACCTATACACCACCTATACCGATAGTCATCAACTTTTAGTCATTGCTTACCCATATAGAACCATTTTGTATGAGTTTATAGATTTGGAACCAATCTATTCTATGGCATGTAAGGAAAATAGCTAGCTTATTACCTAATTTGTAGATTTTGTTGACCATCAAATGTTAATAGAAAATTACCATCTTTTGACTTAGCAACTACTAGATTAACATTAGTTTTACCATTATCATCCAATGTTTACCACTAATTTTACTTCTTAGGGCACTTTACCTTCAAGTGTCTCTTTTTTTTATAGTAATAACAAATATGTCCTTAACCTTTAGATCTCCCTTTATAATTGTTGCTACTATTAGAACATTGAGTAGCGATTAGACTACGTACAACCTCATTACTTATGGGTCTTATCTAGTGATCTATCTAACTAGCCCTTTCTTAACAAATTTTCCTTTACCTTTTCTACTGGAAATCCATCCTTGTCATAAATCATAGTCTCTTTGGGTCCATAGAATGAAGAACGTTAGAAAGCATAATAGCAGCATCCTTGATCTTCAATCTTGACCTTAGCATCAATATTCTTCAAAATTTTTAATTAGAGGCATGAAATTTGATACAATATCTCACAAATGTCTATTGTAAATATAGATTAAATACAACCTTTGCTTCAACACTTGGCCATATATGTTTCTCTACATTTCTTCCATGACCTAATAGTTACCATCTCCATCTATACCTCTTATTTATCAAACTTAGTGGGAAAGTTGTTAGGGTCTTCTCATCATGTTTTGTTGATTCGTTGTCCTTCATGGAATATTGATCTAAAGTCTATTTTTTAAGCCTGACCTCATTAAGACCTCTCATATTCTTCCTTACAATTACTTAAGTTCATGTAACCATCTCTTTAGCTATACATTGTAGACTTTCTAAATTTTAGTCTCTCAATCTTGCTTTTATACCAATTTTTGTTATGACCTTATCCAAATTATTGGTTGTAAATTACAAAATATACGATTATAAGAGAAATAATAAGTAAATAAAGAAATGAAGACTTATAGAAAAGAAGTAGGTAAAAATCAAGTGCAGTACCGAATTAATCTATTATAGTGTTGTAGCAGTGGTATGGTGATTCTTCCACAATCTTACAACACTCGATTTATGTAAAAGTTCTTCAAACTTATTATGAATTCACATACTTTAGCAAATATAATATCAATATAGCTACAAGAAGCCAAATCATAATATACATGATAAGAAATAAGTTAGGCTTTAAGATAATAACTTTTAAGAAATTGCAAAGGATATAACGACCTTTGAATTTTCCTTTACCATTGCCTTGCCTAATTGGTCTTACATAATAGAGTCTTTAGTCAATTTAAAACAATAAACTCAATATCTACAAATATAGAATATCTTTATATTAGATCTTAGATTTTGGGAGTTAATTTATGTGTATTGTAGGAGGGATTTATTCCATACATTTTGTATAAATAGGCATTGGCAAAGGTTAAAGATTTATGGTGATGCCAAGTCTTGGTTATAAGTACATGATGGTAGGAATGTATTGCTTTGTTTGATGCGAAGCAAGTGTCTTGATTGTCTTATACAACTTTTCTCCCCTTACTTAATAGATGTTGTTAGTTATTGGCATAAACAACGAAATACGGTCATGTAGATTTCCTATGGTGATTTAGTGGTTAGGAGAAGTTAAGTATGCTTGCTTATTTTTATTGTAAGTAATTGTGATTCCTTATTCTTTAATGCATATCAATTAAAAGGTGAAGGATCTTATTAGTAGTGGTATTGGTAGCAATATGGAAAGAGAACATATTAGCTGCAAGACAACATTCACTTGACTCAAGTATTATATGAGCGAATGATGTGGTGAGAAGAGAAGAGTCTAAGGAAAGTGGAGTTAGAGATGTCCTAAAAGTACTCTATCTGTTGAGGTTTGCTAACTAGTATGAGTGGAGAGGTGTTATAGGTGCCAAGAGCATCTATAATACCCCTGGTTAAAATGAATAACCAAACCAATAAATATTAATTGGCTTTTCTCAATCGTTTTGCCCTAAAGTTTCTAATTAGTATTGATAAGATATTCACCACTACAGTATTATAAAACAATACCAATTTTCTCTCACAAACCATGTGAGAGTTTACTTAACATAGGGCATTACAATTCGCCCCTTAAACATGTGATATCTTCTTCACAAGACCTCACAATTGATCCTTTTATTTCTCCTTTTCTAATATACCATTATGTCAAGAGATACACTCTGGTGACCTCTGTTCTCTTTGGATCTCTTTTCTAAATTGAGTCAAAATAGTCCTAAATCGTCCACTTACTGGTAGGAGTTTGGTTTTAATATTATTTGTAATACTTCAGACTAAAACTAGTGAATAACCAGATAAACAAATACCTTTTGGTCTTATTCAAGCATTTAATCCAAAAGTTTATAATTAATGTTGACAAGTTTTTTACCACAATGACATTATAAATTAATACCAATTTTACTCACAATTTATTTAAGACTTTACTTAATTTTGAGTATTACAGGTTTCTATACTATATTCTAAGCCAGTAAGGTCTTTTTCTTTCTTTCTTTCTTTTTTTTTTTTTGAGTTGCTGGAAATTCAAGCCAAGGTGGGGATTTCATAGTATGTCTTGACTTTACATAGAACTCAATTTTAGAGTGCGTGCATCCATATGATGACGTAAGTAAAAATGTGATTATTTAACTTAATTGGCATTTGAATAGAACTAAAGTTGTGATGCACTATCGTGCGAGACTATTTATTACATCTATTATAGTTGCGTGGTTTTCCTTATCAAATTATGTATTGCCATATTATAGTGAATTGGTCCTTGTGTTATTTTTTTCTTTTATTTGTAAAAATATTGGATTTAGCCATATGGATTTTTGCAATATATTTCATGTTATTTTGAAGATAAAAGGGTCATCTTCAACCCCCCACTGATTTTTCTAATTACCTTAACATATATATTCACTTCATTATTTGACTTTGCTAGGCTGGTTAGATTCGATCAAGCATGATGTCGTGACATAAATAATAAATTAAGTTCGGGTTTCCTTCCCTCCCAAATAATTAAGATGATATGTGCAAATGACAAATAATTAACATCTTATTTCAAAAGATGATTTCAAGGATTAACTTGTTTCACAAAAAAAAAAGCTGTATAGAATGAATTGTATAATGCCACTGGTAGGAATTAGATCCGAAATTAATTTTCGTAAGTGTAAAATTAGAAAATTATGCATGCTCAGTTTAGAGATATAATAAAAATTTGGAGATATAATCACTACATTAGATGCCAGTCCTCCCTCTTCCTTTTCATTGACTAGAGTTTATGCGAAAAAGTCGTACTTTGCAACTTCTTATAAAACTATCTTATATATATATTTTTTATTTTTATATTTACTGATTTAAATGAAAGGACTATCAGATATAATATAGATATATATATCCTTTTACTTTGTCATACTAGTGCCGAAACTACAGTGATAACGGGTGGGGTGGGGGTTGGTGGTGGTGATAGAAAGTTACAAAGTTGAAGACAATATTTTCTTTTTTAATTAACCTGTAAATGATGATACACGATAAGATACAACACAATTGCAAGGGTTCGAACAGTATATACGAAAGGTACCATCCGCGTAAATCTTTTTTTTTTTCCCCTAATTTCAACAATGTCGTCTTTTCATTTTCTTCAATAATACATAACACCTATTATACATCTATATTATAGGCTTTATTATTGGATTATCGTAACCCTATATAGGTAACTTTTTTGAGGGTGTTATTCTCATGACTTAAGTTCCTTCTTCTTACATCAATGAAAACAAATAATCATTTAAGTGTATTTTATGGTTCTTTAAACTACCCTTAATTTTTTACTTTATTATTAAAATATTTACCTTTCGATATCTATGTGTAAAGATCTTATCCTTAATATATTTTAGATGATTATATAACATATCCTAGGCAAGTTTCATCTATAATAGAGTTCCATAAAGTTTGTGCTCATAGTCAGACTATGGCACTCCCTTCTTAAGATGGGTTCGTATTTAGATATAAATAAATGGATTTAAGGAAATCCATTTTTTCATTGAAAAAATTTAAATTTTATATGCTTCATTAATGTTTACTTTTATTTGTTAATTGTTGTTTCATTGATAATTCTGTGAGATGAAAGTGAAACTTCGAATCGTACAAATTTGGTGATATATGAAGAGAGATATTCGAACAAATAAGGAGAATAAGGCTGTATAAGAGGATTAGGGTAGATTTTAGTTTTAAAAAAATTTTTAATAACACATAATTTCAAATATTTCTTTTGCCAAGTCAAGTTGAAAGATATATATATATAGCAAAAATAAGAGTAAACTCATATAGTCTAGGATATTGAAGCGGATAGGCTCACTTTTGGTATTTTAAGTGTATTACATTTATTTCCAGAATAGACCTCTATTTATATATATTTTATCAAATTCACTCACATAAATTACAGTTAAAGTTAGAAATATTCACTGACTATGTTACCACGTAGTAGACGTAGGAGATATAAAATCTAAAATCGGAAGGTGCATGGGTTGTGCTGAAATTGGAATTTACATGCAAGGTCATTGGTGAGATGTTGAGAATTCATAAACTAAAATAATACCTTAATCCCGTACAATCCACTCAAGTACAACCGCTCCTTATTTTTCCTGCAATGTCCTTGTCTTTTTCTTTTGTTATATTAATCTATAAAACGGATTTACGTTCTAGTTTAGAAGACTATAGTATTTATAACATTAGAGTGGATATCCCATTTTTGGTGTTTCATATAATTATGCCACTTAAACATTTCAATACATTAATTAAATTAATACCATTAACATAAGTAGTACTTCCAATAACTAACCACTTGTTCCAATACTATATTATTGTTCACGTCATAATCTCCATCCCCACCACTTTTAATAACCGCCCATCTTTTACACTCCACTCCACTTCTAGGGCTTTCTCTAACCATTCAATCTATTATATTGCATACCATATTTTCCGCTTCAATTTTCTCAACACTAACATAGTATTTGCACTTGCATTGTGAGTGCAAGATGCTAGTTTTCTATAATATTAAAGTTACAGAGACCATGTATTATACCCATTTAATAAAATCTATATCTACGAGCAATCATATTTGGGTGGTTTTTTTACTGTATCCCACTAAGTATTGCACTTAGCTTAGTCACTAGGAATGCAATCAAACAAATTGCTAAAGAGTATCTAGTCCGCCAAACTCAATAAAAACCTTATAAGGTAATATTTTATAGGATTTAGGGTTTGGTTTTGAGACATGATTCAAAACTTTATAGGGTTTAGAGTCGGGTTTTTGATAAAAAAGAAAAAAGGTCAATCGAAACCTTATCTAGTAAAAAATATATCTACTAATAAAAATATTTACAATTTAACTTATGCACCATGCATACCATACACAAAGTCTACATTATATAACATATTTAATTCTTAATTTTTATTATTGTATAAGTCAATAACTACAATCCTAATCATTAACTTTTTTCCACTTTACTCTCTCCTTAATCCATTTGAACCCTATGAAAACCCACTCATATAGGGTCCTTGAAGTCTTATAAAAACCTACCTTTACCTTTAGGGTTCTTGATCCTATAGAAGTAAGTTTTAAGTATATGGTGTAAAACCCTATAAGATTTTTATAAGATTTTAGAAAATATTAGATACACTAAAAACGGTTTTTGAGTTTTATAAAACCCGTTACAAACCCGTCTTGATTGCATCTCTAGTAGCCACTACCCATGAAAAGTGTAATCCAAACTCTCCGCATTGTTTGATCATTACCTTGATACGCTAATGCAATGATCAACTCTTGTCAATTAACATATCAATCCGTATTGTATTTTTTAAATAGTGAGTGCATTATAATGCTTATTATTTTTAAGTATACCCATCTTAACTAAGTTTTCTTACTAGTATAATTAAATGTCGGTAAAATAGTATTGGGTAATGGCAGTTTCTTTATAGTTTACATCTCTATGAGACAAACATCACCTAAAAAAACAAATAAAAAGATCTTGCAGGTAGAAAATTTTATATGTCCAATTCAATGTCAATAGAGAATTCGTAATGCCTAAGACGAATATATAGCATATGATACATCTATCAATAGAAGCCCATTCATTTAATAAAAATACTAGGAAACAAGGCAATCGTGTTTTTGGCACCTAAATTAAAAGGGAAAACTTCTAGTGCAAGTACATGTGGCATGGTTGATGATTTGGAAAGAAAATCTACGTAGTAGTTTTTTGTTAAGATATTTATCTATCTATGATATTAAAACCTTAAACTTCACTAAGTGTCTTAGGTGTTGTTATTATGCTTTTAAGTTTATTTTACAAGAAATTCTATTATCTCGTTCCTTATTTTAATGGGATAGATATAAATCTCTATTGTATCTTTAATTTATATCCATTAAATTTGGACCATTGAGAACATAGTTGATTCAATTGTTTAAATCTAATAGATATAAAATCAAAAGTGAAATATCAAAAACATAAACTTTACAAAACTCCACTAATTAGTATAAGATAGAGGGATTGATTTGTGTCCCACAATACCTTGCTTCCTACTTTTTCTCAACTAAGTTCTTTCACTATCCTACTAAGATAGACATTTGCAAAGAGACCAATAATATCTATCATATATCCCTTTTTATTATTCTACCTTCCCATCCTACATCTCACCATTTATTTTATTTTTTTTCTTTTTAATTTAAACCATTGAATTTATAGTTTATTCAATGGTTTAGATTTAAAGGAGTATAAATCAAGAATAAGATAGATAATAGGACCAATCCTTTTAAAAACAAGAATGGATCCATAAGAAAAAAAGTAATTTCGCCAATCATATTTCAATAACGCTTAATATTTATCTATTGAAGCATAAAGATCGCAGTACATGGTTTGCTAGTTAAAATTAATAGATACGCATCTTCATGTGCCATCCAAAATAATTTCTTTTAACTTGATGACATTCCTTTTTCATTTTTTTTTATAATTATATAATGAATAGCTTTTCGAGATGTGAAACGCCAAAATTGTCTTTCGTTTTAATCATATAGAGAAAAATACATATATACTTGCCTATTTAAAACATATTAAATACATGTTATGAATAACATACACTATTTTTATATTTATCATAATAAGAACATATTACACATAACATTTGAAAAAAAAAATTACATTTTGATATATGACATCTACTTGTTGAACTATTTTAGCATAAAGTGTGATATGTATATTTTATATATGTATATATATGATATAATGCTATGTATAGTCTTACGTCGTATAATTATACATTGAACATATAATCATTATTAATTATGATGTTATTCATCAAGTATTTTTCATTTTAATTGGTGTATTTTTGTTTTTTCCCTTCATTTAAATTTTGTGAAATTTTATATCTTTTAAATCATTGTTCCCTCATTCATAATCCGTCTTTGTTGAGGCAATGAGAAACGTAATATATAGAAATATAATTTACATGTTGGTGAATATAAAATCGTGATACATATGAAAATCGATTCAAATGTATTAGCATTTGTATCTTATCCACATAAAATTTGAATTTTAAATTAAATTGATGAGATAAAATGATAAGACAAATTTGAAAAACAAAATCCAAATTGTAGGGTTTTCTTTTGATTTGATATTCACATTGGTTAAATAATAATGAAAAAAAAACAAGATAAATTTATACAAACTTCAAAACTTACAATTTTTTCTTTAGAATTAAAGCCATATAACCTATGACTTCCTTTTATTATATCACAAAGGCCAAATGAGGAAAAAGATAGTGTGATGACTGCTCCATAAAGGAATCTTTAAGAAATACTAATAAAAATTTAAGAAATTTTTTCCACTTAAAACATAGGAAATTATCACATCATTTTCCTTTTCTATTTTCATTAATTAATTGTTCAAATTTTACAATAAATCTTATACCTACTAATATGAGGTTCTTTTATAAATTGCCATCAATTATGTTTTTTTTTTTTTAAATGATATTTTGTTCCCTTTATTTCTTGTGTATATTATTAGCCTAAATAATGAATTTAGGGTAGTAGAAGTGGAAATAAGAAATTAGAATGTGAAGTACTTTAAAAGATATATAGTATGACTTGCGAGTTGTATATTTGAAAGCAATATTGCTAAAGCAAGTAGATTTATCACATAATCGGTAAAATCTCTAATTATATTATCACACACTATAAAGTACTTATCAAAATGATTAAACATTTAATAAGGATAACTTAGTTATGGATTTAAGCTTTTGAAACCAGTAGACTTGACTATATATGTTCAAATGAAATGAAAAAAGACAAGCGATGTCTTTTAATTCATACCATTTGTAAAAATCAAATTTAGATAAGATACATGGAAAAATAAGATATGATATGAGTAATAGTAAGGAATGTGTAAAGTTAGCTAAAAAAGAAATAGTTTTAATAAACATATACATGTAAAAAATTAGATGATAATAAAATTGTTAATAACAAATGTAACATGATCCAACAATATGAATTACTTACTTCATTGAAATTTAAATGTTATATATTTCCATGTGAAATGTAATTGATTATTTCCACAGCAATTGCAAAAGAAAAAAAAAAAGAAAAAAGTTTATTAGCTATTTTTCTTTATTTTCATTAATGTTCCAACACATTTCTACCAAGACCATCAAAACTAGAAGGAAGAAATAAATTTTGACATAAAAATAATTTTCAAAACTTAACTACTTATCATGAAAGGTGTTCTCTCTTTACAAAAAAACACAGAGTTCTATAATGAGTTTTCTCTTTCCTTTTGATATAAATACTCCTCTCTGTCTAATCTTGAGCTATACTCCATAATAAACAAAATTTTCTTTTTCTTACTGCTTTTCTTTTTCTCCCTTTTTTTAAGGTCCCCTTTCACGCTTTAGGATTACATTATAAAGTTAATTTTAGTCCTTTCTGTGCCTCCCCTTATTTAGTGTTTTCTTCTTAGATTCTTGATTTATTACTCTTACTTAGGTTTTTGAGTTAAAAAGCAAGATAAAGATCTAACCTGAAGGAGAAGGTGGGTATGGGAAAACACAATCGTATTATTATCAATGGTGGCTTGAAATTGCCACTTGGGGTTAGATTTCATCCAACAGATGAAGAGCTGTTGGTTTATTATCTTAGACGCAAATGCTTTGCTCTTCCATTACCGGCTTCCATTATTCCTGAATTTGATGTTTTTCTTACCCCACCATGGAACTTACCGGGTATACAACTATATTTTTTAGATTTTCAGTTCAGTATCTCTATGATATGACATGTTACAGGATTTATAATTTGCTGTTTGTATGGCTTGCTATTTCCTTTTTAGTCCATGTATGATAATTAACTAATCTATTGGACATTAACTTAATAATGAAAACTCTATTATGAAAATGTGCGAGTGAGTAAAATGAATATAGATGAATCATCTTCATACTTTTAATTTATGGAATAGAAAGGAATCCATACTTGTGTTAATAAAAAATTAATCATATTGGTTTATTTAACTTATGTTCTATTTACATAAAGGAATATATAAGATTGAAAGTTTAAATTTTTTTTTATTGATTGATCATCAAGTAGTCTTGTTGATAATTTGAAAATCTTTTGGTGTTTCCATTAATCACTATCTAACCATTTGAATATTTTTGAGAGATTTTTTCTGTACTCTAATAGGTAACTCAAGAGAAAAGAGATTCTTCTTTAGCAATAAAGAATGGGATGTGAGCATTAGAGTTGTTGCTGGTTTTGGTTATTGGAAGCAAAGAGGAAATGATAGGAAAATTATTGCTAGTGGTATTAATCCTGTTGTTGGGATTAGGAAAACTTTAGTTTTCTATGGAGGAACTAATTTTAGTTCTACTAAAGCTCAATGGATCATGCATGAGTTTTGCCTTGAAGGACTGCAACAGAGCTTCTCTAATTCAATACAGGTAAGATCAATCAAAATGTTGTACCATAATTCATTATACTAATCTAATTATTTCATTTAATACAGGATGCATGAAAAAATTGTATTTGAAGAAATTGTTGTGTTAAGGTTTGGTGTAATATGAAGTTTCTATTTTCTTCTAATTTTTTATTATGTTTCAGATGTCTGGTGTTGGATGTGAAGATTGGAAAGTATATAGGGTATTTCAAAGGAAAATGAAGCCTCAAATGCATGGGAAGCTTATTTCACAGACTGGTGCTGTTGTGATTGATTTCAAGACTAATAATGCTACCGAGTTTGAACCTCCCCCACCTCCTTCTCCATGTTCAAGTTTGGATGATGAAGATGAAATAAGTGTTTAACATATAATAAATTGGTTTTGCATCTTCTGTAGCAATAAAACAATAGGACACTTTTAATCTTGTAACAAGATTCTTAGTGCCTAATATGAATGTTACACATAGAGAGCAGGCATTTTGTTCCTTTTTAAAGGAAATGTTTTGGTATTATATTTCAGTATAAGATGGTCATGTACTCCTTTGCAAGGAAAATTGGAAGAAAATAATGGTTTTTCTATGCTATGTATATCGAATACATCAAATTTAGGTTGCGCTTTCTTTAGGATATTCACAAAAATTCAATTGGAAAGCTAGTGATCACTTGGGTTGAATAAGTTTCTCATGAAATTTCAAAGTCATTTATATTTTTACTATTAATAATTTAATCAATTAAAACTATCATTTGGGGTAAGTTGAACAAGAAATTAACCAAATAGTGAAAGAATGAAATGATGTTCCTTTGAAAGAAAGATCCTTTTCTTTTAGTTTTTCTCATTCGATTATATTTGAAACTCTTCACTATTTGACATATCCAGCTTTTTTAATCTAGAAAATATGTTAGGATATCGCATAATACATTTAGAACATGACCATGATCACGATCAATAGAACGGACCAAATAATTATGTTCCCTTTTTAGAACATTTAAGATAACTTTATTTGCCTGGTATGTTTTTTCTTTTCTTTCAATTTTTTATTGTCATAGTATTATGTAGTTAGTGATAATTTGAAATAGTGTATAGTCTTTAATATTTTCTTATTAACACTTGGAAAAACACTTATTATAGATAAAATTAAATATTGCATCTACCAAAAAAACTAATGGTAAAAAACTTAATTAATTTTGAGTTTTGAGCAATTATAAGAAAGAAGAAAAAATGGTCACATTAGAAGAAGAAATGTAAAAAGGAAATTCTACTAACAAAAAGTAGTAGAATGTTATGTATTGCATGATAATACTCCTATAAAAGAGGGTTCCTTGGTATTATATTAGTGATTTTGTTAGAGTATGAATAAAAGCACTAAGTGCTTTTGGGAAAAAAAAAAGGTAAATAATCCTATACATTCATCCAGATGTTTGTAACTATTAACTTATGCTTATTGTTTCATTTGTAATATTCTTTTAAAAACGTGCCTTTTTATTTTAGAATGTTCACTAGACAATGTTTTTTACTTTTATTAAGTGATAATATTTTTCTATTAAAGAAAAAACATTAGTCTTTCTAAGAAAAAAGAGTTATGTTTTTTAAAATGTATAGTCACTTTTTTAAATTAGTCTCAATATGTCTTAGAATTTTAGGAAAAGAGTTTCTATTTGAATTTCAATAATTGACCTCTAAATTAAATTGTATACATGAAAATACTTTAGTTGACAAAAATAATCAATAGATTAATTTTAAAAATTACAAAGTGAAGTTAATGAGATTGTGGTCACAAATATTAAAAAATTATGTAAGATTGTAAAATCAAATTGATAAAATAAAATGAGAAGATGAATTTGGAAAAAAATATACAAAATATTTTTCTTTCTATTTGATGTTCATTTTGGTTGAAAAATAATGACAAAATGATAAGATAAATTTATATAAAATTCACAATATATAAATTCTTTTTTACAGTTAAAGTCATATAGTACATGACTTCTTTTTCTCATATTATGAAAGGCTAAATGATGAAGCAAATTGTTTCAAAAGTACTCTCTATAATATATATGCTGAGTTTTTAAGAAATACAAATAAAAAATTTAAGAAAATTTCCACTTTAGAAATTGGAAATTATGACGTCATTTCTTTTCTCTATTTCCACTAATTAATTGATCAAATTTTATAATAAAACATTTACCTACAAAATGATATTCTTTTATAAATCACTATCAATAATTTTTTTATAGATATTTTTGTTTTCCTTTACATCTTATGTATATTATTATCCTAAATAATGAATCTAAGGTAGTATGAGTGCAAATGCGAAATTAGAATTTAAAGTTGTTTCGAAGATATATAGAATGCATGACCTATGAGTTGTATACTAGCATAATAGCTAATTCAAGTAGGTTGGAAGAAAAGTTTCAAACAATTTATTTTACATGTTGTTTTGAAATTTATATATGAATCATGTAATGAAGAGAATGAAAATGCAATAAAGTTTCTAATTATATCATCACATACTGTAAAATACCAATTAAAATGATTAAACATTCAATCAGGCTAAATTGGTCATCGATCTAAGTTTTGATATATATGAACTTCACTAAACCAATTTAGATAAAACAAAAAATTTTGTAACAAGTATCAAAAAATCCAATTTAGACAAGATACATGGAAAAATAAGAGATAATATGAACAAAAGTAAGATACATATAAAGTTAGCCAAAAAATAAATAGATTTAATAGACATGTCCGAGTAAACTTAAATAATGATAAAACAATTGATATCAAATGTACATCCTCCAACAATATGAATTATTAGCTTTACTAAAATTTAAATGTTATATATTTTTATGTGGAATATAATTGGCTATTTATATACAATCACAAAAGATAAAAAGAAAGCAATTTATTAGCTATTTTTTCTTTCTTTAAATGTTCCTACACATTTCGACCAAAACCATTAAAACTAGAAGTATGAAATAAATCTAAAAATAAAAACCATTATCAAAACTAAACTTTTCATTAGGAGAGGAGTTTCCATATTACAAAAATAACATAAAATCCTATATAATGAAGACTTTCTCTTTCTCTTTCTCTTTACTTTTGATATAAAAAACCATCTCTTTGTCTAATCTGGAGCGATAATTCATATAAATTCAAAATTTTTCACCCTACTTTTCTTCCTCTTATTTCTCTTTAAGATCCACTTTCATGCCTTAGTATTACATTACAAAGTCAATTTTAGTCTTTTACATGCTTTCTTTAGTATTTTATTTATAGATTTATTGTTTGTTTCTCTAAATTAGGTTTTTGAGCTAGCGGAAAAGATAAGATCTTAACTTGTGGAGAAGGTGGATACGGAAAAACGTAATCATATTATTATCAATAGTGGATTGAAATTGCCCCTTGGGTTTTTATTTCATCGAATAAATGAAGAGCTTTTGGTTCATCATCTTAGACACAAATGCTTCATTCTTCAATTACTTGTATTATTCTTGAGTTTGATGTTTTTCTTACCATACCATGGAATTTATCTAATATACGACTTTCTTTCTTAGATTTTCATTCTAGTTGTATGTTTTGTTACAAGATTTATTATGTCATGATTATGTAACTTCTTGTTTCATTTGTAAACTCTATACGATAATTTAACCAACTAATTAGATAGGAACTTTTTTTATAAAAACTCCATTATGAAAATGTGAGACAAACCAAAATAAATTTAGAGGTTTTAAGTCCATACTTTTAGTTTGAGGAACAAAAATGAATCTCTGCCAATATTAAAAGTTAAACAATATTGGTTAATTTAATTTATATTCTATTTACGTAAAGGAACATATAACATTGAAAGTTTAAAATTTGTTTTAATTAATCTATTATCAAGTAGTCTTCATAGAGAGTTTAAAGATTCTTTAATGTTTCCATTAATCACTATAACTATTTAAATATTTGTGAGAGATTTGTTTTGTGTTTTCATAGATGACTCACTATAATGAGCAGGATGTGAATACTAAAGTTGTTATTGGTTTTGGTTTGGAAGTAAAGAGAAAAAGATAGGAAGATTATTGCTAATGGTATCGATCTCATTGTCGAGATTAGGAAAACTTTAGTTTTCTATAGAGGAACTCATTTTAGTTCTACTAAAATTCAATGGATCATGAATGAGTTTCACCTTGAAGAATTGCAATTGAACTCCTCTAATTCAATACATAAGATCAATCTCAACAATATACTGTAAATACTAGTCTATTTAAAGTAGCTAAAGATCTGTAGAAGAATTAATCTCCATTGATGAAATCTGTCTATTTGACAAGAGAGTTACGGAGAGCATAATACAAAGAGTGATATTTAGAAGTGGAAAATGTGTACATAGTAGTTACATATAGGCCTTTGTGAGTATATGTGAAGTAATAGTACATGTGATAAATAAGTAATATAGCAACTAAAAATGAATACAAAAGACTAATTTATGAGATACAATGACTAAACCCCCCTATCCCTCCTTGTACAAGTTAAGCATGGTAGAAAACCTAACTTGGAGTAAAATTGTTAAAGTTGAGCATCATTAGCTGCTTTAGTCGTAAGGTTAGCTAGTTGAGAATATGAAGGAATATGTGAGATACTAAGAAATCTACTAGAAACATGATCTCTTGTGACATGTATATCCGCATCTATATATTTCATTCAATCACGCAAGCACAGATTTTTAGCAATTAATTGAGTAGAGTGACTACCTTAATACAAAGTGATTGGAAGTAAACTGGAATGTAAAAACTTTATAAGAAGTAAGAAAGCTAAAGCAATTTCTTAGTTGTTGTAGCCATGTTCTATATTTAGCTTTAGCAGATGATGTAGAAACAACAACTTACTTCTTAGTTTTCAAAGAAATGAGAGAAGAACCAAGAAACATGCAAAAGCGAGATAAGGATTTTCCATCAAAGACATTTACTCCTCAATTGACATTATTGATGATGCAAAATAAAGAACCCTTTTTTTAAATGAACCTTTGATAAATCGAAGAACATGTATAGCAACATGATAATGAGGTGGCTAAAGCTTAGCTATAAATTGACTAATTTGTTATACAATAATATAGATATCTAGTCATATTATGGTAAGATATAGGGATTATCCAATTTACTACCTAATTATACTTTTCATTATCATCTTTGGTACTTACCCTAACGCTTTTAATATCTATTAGCTTAGGTGGTTATACAAACAAATGAGCACTTGACATGTATTGTAGTCCATTACTTTACACTATAATAGACATGTCAAAATCTAAATAGGATGAAATAAAGATAAAATACGTCTTGGAGAAAAAAAAAATGAAAAACCTTAACTTACTATCTTCAATATTCTCTCTCTCTCATCTTACCTCTTAAGGAAAAAAATTAAAAACCCTAACCTTAGTTTTACCCCCAAATTGAAAATTAAAAGGCCTAACTTACTACTTTCAATACAAACTCGACCTTTTAGTAAATATTTATCTAATAGCACTCAATCTTCCATTCACTCTATCTCCATATATAATAGCACATGACTGCCACTATGTTCTTAGATAAAGAGTTCAAGTTCATTGTAGAGTCTAATAAGTTTGATATATTGTTCAAAGAGGAAGGACATCCCACTATCTAACCTAAAAAGCTCTCTACTTTTCTTCATATAGCACTTAATCTTAAAACTTCTTTAACAACCTACTCTTCTACACTTCACCTAGGATCTCTTATCAAGTTTGTCACAAACAACATATTTCCCCAAGAAGTAGCTTGGAGATTAAATTGTAGATATTATATGAGCAACAATGGAAGAAACATTGAGCAAATGCCCAAGAATCAAGAGGAAGGCAAATGTTTGGTTTTTCAAACCAATTTAACGGTGAAACTAAGGTTAGGGTTAAATCTTTTTTTTTTTCCTTTAGGATGTAATATGAGAGAGAGAATATTGAAGATAGTAAGTTAGGGTTTCTAATTTTTTTCTCCAAGACCTTTTTTTTCCTTACAATTTCGTCTTAGTTGGACCAACATATCATTGTAGTTTAAAAATAATGTACTATGATACATGCTAAGTGTTCATTCATTCATATGCTTACCAAAGCTAATAGATACTAATGGTGTTAAGGTAGTTACCAACAATGACAATAAAGTATAATTAGGTATTATATTGACGTTTTAAAAGTTTAAGTAGTAAATTGAAAATTTTGATAAAGTTTGAATACTAAATTCGACATAAACCTTAAGATATAATAACCATCTTACCAACCCTCTATAACAAGAAAGATTAGAGAGTAAGGTACCTGAAGTTTGATTAAGGTGGAGACCTTGAATGGAAGGTGCTCTTATTAGTTTAGTAGCTCTTAAACTTGCATTTTATTTGTTTAAGCATAAAGGCTTTACCTATGATACACACTTTAATGCTCAAGAAAAATCGAATATTACTCAAGTATTTTATAGTGAATGCTTTGTCAACAAGATGCTTAACATTAGGAAAAAAAAAAAAAAAAGAAGAAGAAGAAAATTTCCAACCTCTAATACATCATCAACATAAACTAAAACTACCAAAAGCTCATCACGATGTTGTCTATCAAAGAAAGAATAATTGTTTCTTGGGATAAAATCATTAGTAGTACTTGAACTTTTATATTTTTTTCATTTTAATACCTAAACTTTAAATTTATTCATTTTAGTAACCTAACCTTTTAAATAAGATAAATTAGTATTTTTTTGTTATAACGGTTGTTATAAAGAACATTTTTTTTTTCATTTTAAAAAGTTAAAATACCAAAATGAAATAAAAAATACAGTTTGAGCACTAAAATGGAAATAAAATGAAAGTCGATGTACTTATATTATTATTATATAATTTTATAATAACAATTGTTATAATGGAGATATGGATTTGTTTTATATAAAAAGTTGGGGTACTAAAATAATAAGTTTAAAATATAGATATTAAAATGAAAAAATATAAAAGTTCAGGTACTCATCTTAGCTTTATCTTATTATTTTTTCACTAAACAAACCCAAGTGAAATGATGAAATTAGTGAATTCATGATTCCATCATTGTAAAGCTTGTTTTAACTCATATAGTGAATGAATCAATTTACAAGCGTAATCTGGGGATCCAAAATTATAACTATAAGGGGATCCTATGAATACTCTTTTGTCTAAAAATCCATATAGAAAGGTATTATTTATATCAAGTTGATGTACAGGCTAGTTTTTAATAGTTGCTATAGCCAATAACATCTTTATTATTGTAGACTTCACTACTAGGGAAAAACTATGAATATAATCAACTCTTTCCACTTGATTATAACCTTTAATTACCAATCTATCCTTACACCTTTCAATTGACACATTAGGTTTATATTTGATATTGTAAACCCATTTGGATCTTATGGCTTATTTTCTTGATAGTAAAGGAACTAATTCCTAAGTTTTATTAGATTCTAATGTTAAAAGTTCCTTATAGATATTTTATTTTCGCTCTCCCATAACTTTAGTTTTGATTTTAAAAGATCCTAATTTAAATAAAAATAAAAAAATTGAAAAATAATAAAAATACAAAAAAATGAAAAATTCTCAAAAAAAGAAACATTATAAAGATTTTTTTAGAAAAATAGATTTTTTAGGGTCAATGGATTAGATTTTAGTTTATTTTAAGTAATTTTGTTTTAGAGGATTACATAACTTAAGTATAATTTAATTGTATTAAATATAAAAAAAAAACAATACTTTATTCAATAAAATACTTGGACTTGTATTTGGCTTTAGCTTGAAATTAGGGGTTCGAGTCTCATTACGCATATTTATCTATTACCTTTTCTTCCATTTGTAGAAATCAGTTGAGTATACGAATTTAAATCTAATTTGATTTTTATCGATATGGTGAATTCATATAAAAATTTTGAAATAAAGTTTTATAAATATCGATCATGGAATGTAAAGTGATGGAATGGCACACCTGCTTAAAAATAGGAATCTAACTCTTTCCGTGACCATCAACCCGAACACCAATCCACATTCACTTTCCTTACGCACTCCATCTACTCTGCAAGACCATCGCACGACAACACTTCCCACAGCTCTGACCGATCACTGATCCACCATGCCATTGCTGAACACATACACAGTCACACGGACACACGACCGCTGCCATCTCCCCGCCGATCAGCCACACACTAATACTGAAGCAGGACTGCACCCAATGTCCGCGCCACTTCATCGATCACTGCACTGTGCACCGCTCCTGCATGCCATTGACGCACACACTCTGACCAAGCACACACCGATTAGCCACGATCCACACCCACACTTCGAGCACGTGGTTGTCCAGCACGTCGAACAGCCACCAACATCAGGCCAACTCTACAACCAGACCACAGCTCACGCCACAGCTAGCAACAATACGGCAACACGATTCACACACTGCCTGCACTTCACACGCCGATCACCACTAACTACTGTGCAGTTCATGATTAACACAGCACGACCAAATCTCCTTGCGCGGCACCAACAGTAGGCGACAGTCAACCCAAATTCCACGCGTGAACCCCACGGTCAAAAGTACAAACACAACCGATCATCAAATACGATCAGCCTCCATCCTGACATGCGCACAGCTGTTATCGCGCAGGACTACACCCCCACCGTCAGCACGTTGATCACACACACATGATCAACTCACTTACGCCAACTCTGGTCAGCCGCACGGCAGCAGAACACACTATGCACTCAACACTCACGCACAAACACGCCGTCCACACGCACGCCCTGCTCATATCAAGTACAACTCTGGCTAGGTTGTGATTTATTATTATTATTATTATATTATTATTATTATTATTATTATTATTATTTACTTTATGTTGATTTGTTTAGTGGCTGCTTTTTGAAATATAATATATATATATATATATATATTAGCTTAGGAAATTTTTTTTAGCATTAGGTTTTTTAGAATTTCTCATTTATAAAAAATTATTTTTAGAAATAAAAATAATAAAGAAAACCTTTTTTTAAAAAATTAGGACATTTTAGAGAATTTATTAAAAACAAAAATACTTAATAGTTAAGGCCCTTTTAGAGATTTTTTTAAATAAACTAAATTAATAACTATGTAAACTCGATCATTTTTCAAATATTAAAATAAATTAACATATTAAAGTTTTCGAAAAGAAGTATGAACGTCTAATCCTAACTAGTAGGTATGTAGATACCTTTAGGGTGATGCCAAAATCTGTATAAAAACTTAGATTTTTTTATTTTATTTTTAATTTCTTAAAAATATATTAAAAAAATAATTTGGAAGGGTAAACTTAATTTCGAAAAATCTATAGTGGTATTTGTTAAGGTTTAATAGCCTAAATTTGGAATCCTTTAGTTTTTATCAAATTAAAATCAAAGATTATTAGATAAATCGTAATCAATCCACCTAATTGATTACGATTTCCTTTTTTCTCAAATTAGGTTGGGTGGTGACTCCAGAAGTTTACTTTTTAAATTAGAAAAATGAGCTAGAATTTCTCAATTTTTCCAATTGAGGATTAATATTAAATGGGTGTAGACACCTCATTTTTGACATTTTATTTTAGTATTTTTAGTAAGCCAGGTTAAAGAAAAAGAAAAAAAATGAAAATTGAAAAAAATAATAAAAGTAAAGTGTCAAGTCATATTGAGTCCAATCGAGTCGAGTCGAGTCGAGTCGAGTCGAGTCGAGTCGAGTCGAGTCTAGTCGAGTCAAGTCAAGCCAAATCATATCAAGTCAAGTCGAGTTATTTAGAATTGAATTGAATAATGTTAAGGATCGAGCTTTATTAAAATATTTTGGTTCCGTATCTAAGATTTGTTGAGGTCATTATTCTCACCTAACAGTGATAGGTGACCTTACTTAGCCTTCGATATAGCCTACTAGGTTTTTCTTTAAAAAGCCTTGATGCTACAAAGTGTAAGACCCATAGACCCTACCTTCTTGTATCATTCTTTTTGAAAAAGGAGTAGTCATTTTTAAATTATAGGAAAAGCCTGATTATTTTGTGATCGGTTCAGCTTTTTTTTCTTTAAAAAAAAGGGAAAATTAAAAATCAATAACCCTTATAAATAAGTATTTATGAGCTTCATTTTTTTTAATTCTTATTTTAGATTTACTTATACATAAGAGTACTCTTTGATTGTAGGTTTATAATAATCCTATTCCTATAGTTTATTAATTACTAACCCCATTGCATTGCACGCGTATCTAATATATTGATCACATTTATTTTATATACTATCTTTTGTAATAAATGTGAGTCTTGTAGATTTTGTTTTATTTCATGAGTAATAGGTTATGTAATATAAGATTTAACATAGAGGGCTCAAAATCATTAGTATTTTCCCTTACCATAATGTGCCAACATTAAAAAAAAAAAAAACAAACAAACTTTAATATCAACTTGTAAATTTTTTTGGGGCATGTAATTATGGAAGTTAGCTATGGTAAAGATTATTAAGGAATTGTCATTTTTTCAATGCTTTCGAACAAATTTTTTATTTTAATGGAAATTTCATAATGATATTTTATGATAAAAAATCAGTTTCATGATAATTATTTACTTGGTCGATTTCTATTGCAATGCCCTATATGTATCATACTGTTAGGAATTAACAAAATACGAGAAAAAAATAAATAAATAATGATTTAACCATTAAATTTCCATTGTGAATTATTTTCCATCTTAAGTTGTCACAAACCCTATAGAGTTTTCTCTATGAGTTGTCACCTTTATGTTATCTTTTAATAATTTTCTCATTGTAAAATAATTTTTGTTTTTCTATATTACCCTTATGTCATTTATGTCCTTAATTGTAGTCCCAATGTTTCCAATTTTTTTTTTTAGATTTGTTAACGTCAATGTTAAGTTGTTTGTAACATAAAATAAAAATTGATTATTTTTTTTTCAATAAAAATTTTCAAAAAAAAAGTAAAGGTTTTCAAAATTAAAAACTTGATTTTTTTAAAAAAATGAATGCAATGTTGCTAACAAGAAGGGATTTTTTCCGGCTTTGAAAAATTACTTTTTAAGTGATCTGATCCAACTTGAAGCCCATAATCATTCGTTATCAAAACCAAGATGTCTAAAGCTCTTGAACAGAGAATAGCCACAGTAAAAGGGGTTCTGAGCAAACACAGAAAACAAGTCAAGGCCATAGCTTATACCTAAGCTAAGGGCCTATTGACACGCCATCTCAAGCAAATAACTCTAAAGAGTTGTAGGTTCATTAGCCTACTATCAATATGATACAAGGATTAGAGAAAATTCTGGAAACAAATTTGAATGGTTAAGTCTAAGGGATATGTCATTGCCATGATATAGAAAATAGGGTTGCAGCCCTAAAAGAAAAGTTAGCAAAGATAGAAGAAAGACTTACGGGTACAGAAATGGAAATAGGTCATGTGCTCAAGCAACTTAAAAACCTACATTCTAACATAGATAGGATATCACAACCAAAGCATGAGGATGATTCAGAGAAAGAGAAGTCAAGAGTAAACGTGGCAATTAGAAAAGCCCAGAATCAATGCAAGCCCGTTCACAACAAAAGGAGGTAACTTATATGGTTCAAGATTCCAATGGCTCAAGTGTTCAAGCAATTGAGAGATGTAAGACTGCTAGCATGTGAAAACCTCATAAAGAGATATAAACCGAGGGATCATGACCCAAACAAATAATGTGAATATCATGTAGGTCAGGAGAGGCATACCATAGAAGATTGTTGGAAACTGTAGCATAAGGTGAAAGATTTGATCGATACTAAGGTTATCCAACCACATTTTCTAGAGACTCATGGATCTATAGGCAGTGGTATCCCTACCCTAGGAGCATCAAACAAACAACCTCCAACATTAGGTATTAAGGGTTTACTACTACCATCTAACCAAGTGGCTCACCATTTGAAACAATTAAGCATAACTTTAAAAAATCAATTCAACAAAATGGGCCAAGTTTGAAGAGTTGATAGAAATGGGGGTAAGAAGTGAAAAGGAGTTTTAGTTCTTATATCTATTTCTTTTTAGAATAATCTTTCACTTTGGAGATAAGATTTATTTGAATAAAGTGTTTTTCTTATGTATTTTGTTTTTCTATGATGTGCACTTAGCTAAGCTCAATAGTTAGATGTCATTAGCCCTTCATTAATGAAATACTTCATGCAAGACTTAGGGCAGTTGAAAATGGAGAAAGTAAATGTGAACTTGGAACTTAAAAATTTCTACCTAAGGGAATGGTTACACATTAGTTGAAAGGTTTAGGATGAAAATAGGTAAACCATGTCTTAGACACTAACCCTAACACATGAGAAAGGAGTGTCACAATGTGAGTATTAAGCTCATTCCTTAAAGGAAGTCTGTTTTGAATTTGGTAAACATGTCAAAATGATGCTAAGCATTCATTTCATCATCCTTAAACATAATTATCCCTAGAAAACCCATTTGAACCTTTAAGAGATTTTTCTTAAAATTAGCCCTACCAAGAACCACCCCATACTAGGTTAATCAAGAGCTTAGGGTCATCAATCTAGAGAAAAGGAGGAGACTAACTTGTGCTTACCTTAGTTTTGCCAACTCATGAGCAAATATTGTCATATAAAGTTCAATTTCTTTAGGATGAAGAAGAGTTTCAAACCATGTATACCTCACTCAAGCCGATACACTTATTCAAACACCTCAAGCTCATAAATTTTTGCAAAACACTCTAAAGCTATACATACCTCACCCAAAGCTCACATACCTTGAACCTACCTTTTGGGAGCTTTGAATCGCATCAAGTGAGATTTCAATAATGTAGAAGGTGACCACCTTGACAAAAAAAGAAGAAGAAGAAGACCAAAAAAAGAACAAAAAAAAGCAAAAAAAGAAAAAAAAATGAAAATGAGCAAGGTGATCACCATCAAAGAAGAGCCAAATTACCAATAAGCCTGAAGTTCAAACTTATAGATGATATATAAAGGCTAAACACTCCAAAAGCAAAGCCCTCACTGTATGATCTCACCCATTATACCGATCTTAATGAAGTTCTTTTGACTAAAGAAATGGACTTATCTTAAATGAAATTTGCTTATTACTGGGGTAAGCCCATGTTTAGTCTCTCTTAGGTTTTTAGCTTGTAAACCTGGGATGGATGGTATATAATTTCTTCAAAATTGGCCAAAGTACATTGATATCCATTAGCTTAAACCATAGACCTATTGATTTCTTCAAAAGGTATCCATTAGCATAATTCACGGTATATAATTTCTTTAAAAGCCTTACATTGCAAACTCAAAAAAGACCTATTGATTAGTCAGAATATACCACTTACAGGATAGGCCACAATTTTTGGAATTGATGCCGAGAGTGAAAATAGACTTATAAGAGTGCAAGGAAGTTTACTTGGATTGAACATTTCAAATAATGATATCTATCCCCTTAGCAGAAAATTAAATAATAGTTGAGTACTTTCTCAAAAACATAAATAGTCTTAATCCCAAGTTTGAAATCAATATTTTCAACAAGTTTAGAGATCATGAATTATACTCCAAGAAACAATACTAAAGGAATGAGTTATCAATGGGAAAGAGGCAAGTTAACCCTCTATTTGTGATCTTTAGAGTCTTAGAGACTTTCTTACTTGTTAACAACATAATTTTCCATTAAAGAGTATTTTTTTTAATTTCTTGAAAAAAGAAGAAAAAAGTGAAAAAAAAAACTTTTTCAAAAGAGAAATGGAACCTTTTTAAAAAATTGTCAACAAAGATTTCTTAAAAAGAAAAAGTTAATATTTTCAAAGAATCATTAGAATCTCTCAAACTCAAGTCTCGGATCATTTTGTTTAAACTCATCAAAGTCCTTAAAATTCATAGACCGCTTACCCATTAGTGTGCTATCCATTTCATATAGTAATCTTAAATCGTTTGCTCATAGGAGTATCGTCCAATCTTTTTTTGGATTGCTTACTCAAAGGATTACTATCCTATCCTTAGTTGGATCGCCTACTCATAGGAGCGCCATCCAGTCCTTTTTAAGATCCTTTACTGAAAAGAGCATTGTCCTATTCTATAGTTGGATCACCTGCTCATAAGAGCACCATCTAGTTCTTTTTAGGATCATTTACTCAAAGGAGCGCTGTCCTATCCCTAGTTGAGTTACTTGCATAGTGGAGCACCATCTAATCTTTTTTAGGATCACTTGCTTAAAGGAACACTATTCTATCTTTTGCTAGAATTGCTTGCTCAAATGAGTGCTGTCTTATTTCTTAATTGGATCTCCTGCTCATAGGAGTGCCATCCAGTCTTTTATAGGATCACTTACTCAAAGGAGTGTTATCTATTTCTTTTTGGATCACTTATTCAAAGGAATACTGTTTTATTTAGTCCTTTGCTAAGATCGCTTGCTCATAGGAGCATTATCCTATCTATTCCTTTTTGGATCTCTTGCTCAAAAGGAGTGTTGTCCTATTTCCTCCTTTTTAGATCGCTTGCTTAAAGGAGCATCGTCCAGTCATTTAAAAGTCGCTTACTCACGAGAGCGCTGTTTCATTTTGTCATCTTATCTTCAAAAGATCTATCCTTTCGAGCAACTCATCTTGAAAAAGATCTATCCTCTTTGGATTATCCACCAAATTAAGATAAGTTTTTTTCTTTTAAATGTTGAAGAGAGCTATCCTCTTTGGGTTATCCACCAAACCAAAACAAGTTTTTTTATTTTAAATCTCGAAGAAATCAATCCTTTTCGAATCATCTACTAAACCAAAACAAGTCTTTTTGAAATCTTGAAGAGATCTATCCTCTTCCAATTATCTATCAAATCAAAACAATTTTTTTCCAAATAAATCTAGAAGAGATCTATCCTCTTCGGATCATCCACTAAACTAAAACAAGTTTTTTTCTTTCTTTTTTAAATCTAGAAGAGATCTACCCACTTTAGATTTTCCACCAAATCAAAACAAGTTTTTTTTTTTAACAAATCTAGAAGAGATCTATCCTCTTCGAATTATCTACCAAATCAAAATAAATCTTAAAGAGATCTATCCTCTTCGGATTATCCACTCAACCAAAACAAGTTAATTTAACCCTTAGTGGTTTTTGTTTTATCCTTCCAAGATAGGCCCCTTAAAACGTTTGCCCTATCCTCTCAAGATAAGCCCTTTATCTTTTACCTTATTCTTTCGAGACAGGCATTCCTTTGCCTATTCTTTCAAGACAGGCTATTATTTTTTACATCAACTTCTCAAGACAATATCCTTCATCAAAATAAAACACAGCTTAGTTAATCAGTTTAAAGTAGGGTTTAGCAAAAATAACTATCTCTTTTGTCTTTATAGTAAAGTTGGGTAACTGTAAACACTTTATTTTTTCCATTTTATTTTAATATTTTTATTAATACAAGTTAAAGAAAAATAAAAAGAAAATGAAATTAAAAAAAAAGTGTCAAGCCGTATCAAGTCTAGTCGTATTGAGTAGTCAAATCATATCGAGTCAAGTTGAGTTGTTCAGAATCTAATCGGATAATGGTAAGTGTTTAATTTAATAAATTATGAGTCGTTGAAGGATCGAGTTTAATTAAAATATTTTGGTACAGTCTGATATAAAGTATATTTTTTTATCTAATTTATATTAGGTTAGAATAGACTTAGGATTTATTAAGTGAATTATTGGGCTAAATCAAATTGGATTGAGCCGAGTTCAGAAAACAGAAAGCTCAAATTAATATAGGGTTTCTAGAAACTAGATCAAATCTTCAAAGAATCCAAAACGTATCTTCCGTATCTAGGATTTGTTATCATATTTAAGGTTTATTGAGATCAAATCTATATTTAAAAGAGATACAAAAGATTCGGTAGTATGGTTTATAAATAGGAATTTAGCGGTGGACTTAAATATGTTTTTTACCTCAGCCACACAATAAAATTCCCAAACTCCACAATACTCTCAATCTAAAGTCAACACTACACGCTTACCCACATTACGACATACTCCATATTCACTCACCTAAGCTTACATTCATGGCACTTACACTCTACAGCCGCCCCTCACTCTCGCTTGAAACGCATTCGCATGTCTTACAGTTAAATACACAATAACTTAACACCAATCTACGTTGACACCTACACTATAATGACTAAACACAATTCAACCACAGCACCTGACAACTGTACACCACACAACAACATTTGATCACCAATACATTGCCCTGTCTAAGCCTTGACAATCACATTACAGTTGATCAAAACATACACACCTGACACATCCCTATCCTTCACTCCATTGCCCACACATAAAGAAATACGTTGTACATCCATCCCTCACTCCATTACCTACATACGGTTTCCCACACATGATACACCAATACACACACCTTACAATCTGCCAAGCCTATCTTGTTGCATAATCATGTCTCATACATGCTGCATCACTCTCCACATTGCACTTGATAAACATACAAACACGCAAACTCCATTGCCCATTCACGAAGACACACAATTGCGCATAGATCACACGCATATGATCACATAGAAACAATGCATAACTTGATCTACAGCTACGAGCACGACACACATTGTTCATTGTACACAATCCATTGCTACGTATGACTTGACTTGTTTAGGTAAAAAAAATATATTATTATTTTATTTTATTAGTTAATTTAATTATTTTTACTAATTTGTTTCTTTTAGTGTAGGTTTTTTAATTATATTTTTGTCATATTGTTTGATATATTTTTAGATACTTTCAATTTTTTTTAATTCATTTAGCTATTTTGCATCTTTTAACAAAAATTACATTTTTTTGAAAAATAGTGTATTTTTTCTTTGAGATCTATATTTTCGAAGAAGATATGTATCTAGATCGTATCTTGTATACAGGATTTAAAAAAGATACGTATCTAGATCGTTTCTTAATAGATTTTACAGTTGGGATTTAGAAAATATATGTATGAAGATATGTATCTAAATTGTAACCGAAGGGTTTAAAAAGATTTAGTTAAGTTTTTTTTTTAAAAAAAATGGATTCATGAAATTACATTTGTAGGTTTTTTTTTAAATAAATGGTTAAATAAACGTAAACCTAGCTTAATTTTTAAAAATAAAAGAAATCCACTCACTAAATATTTTATAAAAAAGAATTACATTGGTTTGATCTCGACTAGTGGATATGTAAGCACCTTCAAGGTAACCATATAAAAATAATTTTTTTCTTATTTTTAAAAATATTTGTAATAAAAAATTCATTTTATTTATATTTTGTATATCATTATATATCTTAGTATTTTCTAGAAAAATATAAAAAAAATAAAGTTCGTTAATTGATTTTTTTTATTTTTATATGGTGACTTAATTTTAATAAGTTAGCCTCTAAAATTATTTTTTTTCTTATTATTTTTCTAAAAATTATTTTCTTAGAAAATACGCGGATTAATGGCTAAATTATGGTTTTCCCACTTGAACCCGAAAACCCTAATTTCTTTTTTTTTTCCAATTTAACTGGTTAGCAACTCGAAATTTTTTAAAATATTTTTTAAAAAAAATGTTTCCTTAATTTTATGTTGAGTAATCTATATTAAGCAGGCTAGGCTTAATATGGATTAAGTTAAGAAAAACCAAAATAGGGCTTGACAATGGGTTAAGGTTTAATATTAATCGAAAAATGATAAATCAAATTAAATAAGGAAATAAAAAAATTCAAGCTTGACATTCCTTATTCATTGCTTCAATCCATCTAGAATCATGTTTAGTTTCATGATAGGTTTTCGATTCACAAACAGCCTTACATTAGCTAAAGAAGCTATATAAACATTTGGATACTTTTTGAGTGTATGAGAATTAAGGAAAGAATATCATGGTAGAGGTGAAGTAACAAAAATTGTTGCTTAAGTTAAAGTACTGGAGTGAACATTATGGATAAAATTCCTATGCCAATTGGTTGTTTTTCTCATACGCTCTGATTAATGAGTTTGTGGCAAAGAAGAAGACTGTGATGTATCAGAAATGTGTTTACGAGATGAATGTACAGGATGATCAAAAGATAAATTATGTTTAGATGATGATTTTAAAACTTGGTTAGAAGACAAGGTTTAATATGGTGATTTATGAATAGAATAATCTTCTTCTATGTTAAAAGATGACATTGACGGAAATAGATGATGTATTTACAAAAACATCTAATTGATTATGTCAAAATGGAAATATGTGTTCTATAAAAATAACATCCTATTAACAAAAAATTTCTACTTAACAAGATAAAAAAGCTTGTACCTTTTTTTATTTGAAGGGTATTTAAGAAATACAATGATGACCTTTAGCATCCATTTTATCTATTGAATCGTCAACAATAGTGGCATGGCACAAACATCTTATAGTAGAAAAATTGGAATATAAAGACATTTTATTGTACAATACTTGATATGGTGATTTTCAACCCAATCCCCAATTTTTTTGGACAAACTTGCAAGGATTTGTATTACTCTTATCATATCAAATAAGTGCCTATATTTTCTCTCCACTACATCATTTTCTTGAGGGGTATAAGCAATAATTCTTCGGTGCAAAATTTCATTTAACATAAAAAGTTATAAACACTCATGAGAAATGAATTCATCATCATTATCATTGTTAATGTATTTATGGGTAGTATTGAAATGGTTTTAGCATTTGAAGTGAAGGAAGTAAAGATAGATAAAGTTTGACATTTGTACAGAAGTAAATGCGTCTAAGTACTTTTATTCGTATCATTAACAATTGAAAGAAATTACTTAGCTTTTGAAATGGATGGAATGCAATAGTGTCCCCAATGATCAATATGTAAAAGCTTTAAAATGTGTTTAGAGATAGAATGAATTAAAGGAAGAGGTAAACAATGGCAGCTGAGAAGACAACAACTATCACAAACAAATGTTTAATTTGAAGGAACATTACAACCAAAGTCTATGTTTCATTTTTGTGAGAGAAATATGTCTCATGCAATTGTATAACAATTAAACAGAAAGTTTTGAGCTTACATTTAAAAAGAACATTACAAGAGGAACTAGAAATATGAAAACAAGTATCAGAAAAATTCGGTGTAATCCTAATTACATATAGTTCTCTCCCAACATCAATTATAACAACAATATCCTTAATACTCTAGTCTTATAATAAGAAATTATTTAAAGAAAAAATGGCAACGAGATTAGAGTCAATAAGAAGATAGTTTATTGAAAGAAGATTATAGTGGAAGCTTAGCACTATAAGTGCATTGTTTAAAACAATGTCTTTTGTCAACATAATAGTACTAATAGTATTCACTAATTTTGAATTTCCATCTAGTATCTTAACAAAAATAGGTTTATTCAAGTTTTGTTTATGATGTAAAACATTGGTAAAGGAAGTAATGATTAAAGGCTCCTATATCAATTATCCATTCACCTAATACATTATCATTTTGATAACTTAAATAAAGCAAAGAAAAAAAAAAATCCTTGATAGGATGGTATAAGGTTATGAAATTTAATTTTTTAGATTGTATTATTTTCATTTTTCATCATTTAACATTAGCCCTAAGGGACTTATGTAATATAACCCCATTGTTATGAATGTCATATATGCTTTTACCATATTAATGAGTCTTTCATTTTTCATTTATTTTTAATCATTTCAACAAATTCAATCTTTCCACATATAATAACCTATTCTATCTCATATCTCTCGTCTATATGTCTTTTGCTTTATCATAGCTCTTACATATGCATTCATTAGTTTCATTGAAACAACCATGGAAACGACATAAAGGATCTACTTCCAATCCATATTTCCTTAGTCTATCCTTATCAGGGAGACCCTTATTCCATGCACCAAAAGCTAGTTTAACTCCTGCTTTTTGGATTAACTCAATAGTTATCTTCAAGTGAGGTCTAAACTTTGCATATTTCCCTTTAAATCTTAGAGCCCTTCTTTTCCTTAGATCCTCCATCCATGCTTTCATTTATCAGCTTTCATTTTGTAATGCCTCAAGCTAAAAGTTGTTAATAGTCATGTCAACAAATACCGATGGCCAATTTCAACACCTTATTCCAAACGTTTCTAGCCAGTATTAACATGGCATTCACTACTTTAGTCTTATAAATCAATATAACATCTTTCCTCTAATTCATGTAGGATTACAATCCCATGGAGTATCATAATTTTTCTCCCCTTATTTATAAAATGTACTCATTGCTAGACCTTATAATTAGGTTGCTACCCTCAACCTATATATCATCCTAAAGCATGCTTTAAGTCACACCTTGGTACAACTCCCTGCCCTCTTTGTATCTCATCTCTAAACTAGGTTAAAATCGTCCCTAAATCATCTATCTACTGTTAAAGCTTTGACTTTAATTCCATTTGTAACACCTTAAGCTATTAGTCATCTCAACAAACACTAAAGAGTCCATCCTAACCACTTGATCCACAAGTTTTTAGCTTATGTTAACATGCACTACTTTAGCCTTACAAGTCAATACAGCTTTTCTCCCACAATCTACATAGGACTATAATCACATGGGGCAAGATGTTTTTAACTAATTTAATTTGTGATAGGTTTTTGCTTCTCTTTTTAGGCAAATTTAGTCAGGCAAGCTAAATTCCTGTTCTTTAAGTCCTAAACTCTAAATCATCCCAAAGATTTAGGTCTCATTACTATTTTTTTTTTTACTTAAGCTATGGAATTTCCTTTTCTCATCTATTATTCCCAAAAGAAATATCTAATTAGCCTCTTTGCTTTATTTATGAAAGTAGCTAATAGTTTCATAGCTTGCAAGTAATAGCTTGGAGTTCCCTTCAAAACAAATTTGATTAGTATTTGCCTTCTTGCTTATCTTAAGTTTTTCACCTTCTAACCAGCAAGCTTACTCTTAAATTTTCTTAGATGAAGTTAACATCCCTACTCTTAATGTTTGAATTTCTTGTTAGTGGAAAACCCAAATAATTCCTTCACATTCTTTTTTAAACCAGTTAATTGGTTTACATCCATTCTCACTTCCTCTTTAACATTGATATAAAAAAGTTACTCTCAATTTCTCTACATTTATTTTTTGCTTTGAAAGAAAACTAAAGTGCTCCATTAGGCTCATCATTGCCTTTGCATTCTCTATTATAGCTTCCCTAGACAAAAGAATGTCGTCAACAAAGAATAGATGTGAAATCTGTACCTTAGCTTCTTTCATGTTAACAAGTTTCCATCATCCTAACTCTACATAACCTAAGATGCATCTACTAAGCATTTTTAGGGCAAGGACAAATAAACAAGGAGATATTAGGTCTCCTAGAGGCTTGAAAGAACTTTATTTAAGTCATTTAAGATAATTGAAAAAATAGTTGTAGATAGACAAGGTGAGATTAATTTATCCATCTCTTAAGAAATTCAAAGATGCCATTGATGCTCTAATAAAGTCCCGATCTAATCTGTCATATATTTTCTTTAAATCTAATCTAAAGGGCATCTACCCTGTTTTCCTTTTTCCTTGTAAATGAATTCATCAACTCTTTTAAAATAATGGCATTATCCATTACACATGTTCTAGGAAAACAATTTACCTATATAGGATTAACTAGTTTATCTAAGAGTGGTCTTAATCTATATATTGAAATTTTTGTGATTATCTTATAAACTGTAGTACATGGGCTAATGGGGTGGAAATTTTCTAGATTATTTGCCTCCATCTTCTTGGGAATTAATATTATAAGGGTTTTATTTAAACATGGACGAATCTCCAAATTGTGACAAGCATCCATGATTGTATCTTCAAAATTGCCCAGCAAAAAAAAAAAAGAAAAAAAAAGAAAGAAAGAAAAGAAAATCAAAGCATTAAAAGATAGAAAAATTTAAAAAAAAATGAAGATGTTTGAAAAGCCAAATAATAATAATAAAAGAGAAATCACCTAAAATAGGAAAAATTGAAGAGATCAAAGATCTAAAAATAAATAAAAAAATGGTAGTTTAGGGCTTATTCAACTCATAGTGGGGTGGAAGTATATTTCTAAGAGATGAGTCCCTTTTTTTTTAGTCTGTTTATGAACATGCAATTTGATAAAATTGTGAGTTTATGAAAAAAGGGTAAATTTTATTAAATTTAATTTTTTTAGATTCGGTTTGCCCATTTTATTTCTAAAGCCTCGAAAATTAGTTAATTCATATTGATCATAGCTTCAAACAAAGTCTCAATCTAATTGGAATAGGTTACTTTATAAAAATAATGAAGTTCTAATTTAAGACGGTTACTGTATGAAAACAAATTCATAATTTTATTAAATCGAGCTATATTTGAAAAATAATTTTACATAAGAATATTTAAAGAACCGGAACACGGGGAATAATTCAATTGTAAGGACTCATTTGGGATAGGGTCATTTTCCAAAACCCAAAGTGAATTGGGCTTTCAAGTGTTAACCCAAGCGCAAAGCTTTTATAGAATTTAATTCCTTTGTTTTTCATTTTGTTTTTTTCAGCTTGAAGCATCATTCTATTTTGGCCTTTCCAGACAACTGCCAAGTGGCACGCACGGATTCTTAGCCAATAATCAACTCCTTCGTCTTCGAGTTCCAACTGTAGAAAGGTTTTTTGTTTTTGTTTTTTTTTTTTTTTTCACACGTATGGCCTATTTAAGGCCAATTTTAACCTGATTCATGTACGATTTCGTCAGATTGATGGCGAGTCTTGTAGAGAGCATGATGGATTATGTATTACGACAACAATCTCATCTAAATACAAAGTGGGAAGGCAATTAAAAAAATCAACTCAAAAGTATTGAAAACCAAGGAAAACCTTCCATTTTTGTACGGTAATCAAGAGTATTGTACATCTATAGTATGAATTGTAAAAAGTAGTAGGAAAATGAGGTGTTCAAAATAAATTTTACATAAATGTTATAGTGAAGGCATACATGAGTGTAGTTGTTTTTTATACTGAAAGTGTGCACTTTGAGTGTCTTTAAAACAATAATATGTTTGTAAGGAAAGTGTAATTTAAACATACGCCTTCATTAATAAAGAAAGTGTATGGCTGACATAGAGTTTTCTTAATATAGAAGGCACATTCTTGAAGTGTACCTTCCTTAACATGGAAGGCGAATAATTGACTTGTGTCCTCTTACTTATAGTGAAAGTGTACCTAAGCCATGCGCCTTTGGTTTATATTATGTAAACCTATTAATACGATAATATTTATATTGTCGATATAAATTATAGTTAGATGATATTTTTTTAGTGTTTATATTTTCTTAATATACATGTTGTGTTTTATACATTATTCATATGGTAATATATAATTATATTAGTTGTACTGGTTACGTAAAAAAATAAGGATGCGACCCATAAATTGTAAGTGAATTTACTTGTGTATTAGTGAAGCACGTTTGTATTTACAACCATAATATGTGATGAGATATCCTATCGAGAAGTGAAATTATATGGGTGCACTTGCATTTATAATATGTGATGAAATACTCTACCCAAAAGTAACATTATGTAGTTATGCTTACATTTATAGTATATGATAAGATACCTCACTGCAAAATGAAATTGTGTAGGTGCAATGCAATGCTTTACCGAAAATTGAAGTCGTGTGGGTGTTTGAATTTATATTATGTGATAATATGCCCAATCACAAAGTAAAATCATGTTAGTGCTTGCATTTATAGTACGTGATGAGACGCCTTGTTAAAAAGTAAAATTGTGTGGATACAATGAGACGCCCTACCGAAAAATGAAGTTGTATAAGTGCTTGAATTTATAGTATGTGATAAGATGCTTAATCACGAAGTAAAATCATGTGGGTGTTTACATTAGTGGTACATGATAAGACGCTTTACCGAAAAGTGAAATTGTATGGGTGCAATGAGACGTCCTACCAAGAATGTGAAATTGTGTGAGTACTTGCATTTATAGTATCAAATAATATGCCCCATCGAGAAGTAAAAATGTGTGGGTGCTACATTTTGTAGTTATTGGGTAACCTTTTATTTATTGATAAATCTTCTTCTCTTGTCCACATAATGTTCCTACCTATGCTAGAGTATTTCCTACATGTCAGGATGTTTAGTTAGGGCTCAACTTGCTTGGTATGGTTGTATCGTTAGCTATACAAAGTTGTCTAATTAGGAGCGTAAGAGATTGGAGGCGCTGCTATACTGTTGCAAATATAGACACGAGATAGATTCCCTCACATTACACCATAAAACAGGTCCAAGTTTGCCATCCCAGAGGCCCTACTACTAGTTGTTAAGTGGGTTATATTACGAGACACTACACGCTATGCTACATATGTTGTCGATGCATAACAGACTTCATTTGATTTGTAGATGAGTTAATAGGTATGTAGATCTTCAATTTTAATTCTATAGTTGATCTAGATTAAAAATATATGGATTATTAATACACTTTCCTTACAAATGCCTTGTAAGTTGTATAGGAGCCATACCCAGATGACCTTATTGATCTCTTACCTTCGTTCTGCAGTACCAGTTAAGCTATTTGGAGGGCTAGGGTGCCATTGATCTTCTTCTAAATTGTTGAGTTTTACTTCTCCGAAAGTATCATACGACAATTTGGAGGCTTCCAAATGATAACGATAGATGTTAACACAAGCGAGGAGTTACACCACATCAACCTTAGGGGTATGATGGACATAGATTAATCAATTGCGCATCAAGGATATATAACAACTTGGGTATACCACTATATGTAGGTTAATCATCCTCAAGGATCAAGGGGTATTGATTTAGCTTACTACCTTTAGTATAGGAAGCATACACGTCGATACATTACCCATCATGGGGCAGTGATGGGATACTTGGTAAGCTTTCTTTCCACTTATCTTATGGTTTTTTTTAAAACTAAATGCATGACAATAACATTAACTATTTCATTAAATATAAGCGGATACTTTATGTTAGGTAGTCTTCACCATCTTGAGAAGCATGATGGGTCGATATTATTTCCAGACCAACTAGCTAATCTGGCCCCCATATTTGCCCCTTGACCACATGCAAGTGTTAGAGTTCGCACTAGAGGACGTTGACTAGGACAGGCATATGGTCGGGGATAGGGAGACGATGCTATGGCATCGTCATCTCACCATTCCATTGACTTAGGCGAGATTGGTAGCAATGCACTACTTACCGATACCTCTAATTCTGGCCATACCTCATTCGACACTTTAGATGCTTATAAATGGATCTATCTATAGTAAACAACACTAGCTCCTTGTAAATGTTGTACTAGTTGGCCTTAGACGTTAGACATAAGGGAGGGTGTTACCCAGCAACCATCGTCATTGCCTACTCCAGTTCCTCCTAAAGAGTTTACCGATACTCCTCCTCAGCCATTAAAGCCTCAACCATTGAAGGGAATGTCCACTCGCAAGCTATCATTACTAACGCACTTCGAAAAATAACTAACTAGATATAAGAAGAAGTAGTTGTAAATAACCACCTTTCTGTTACCTAGTTTAATTATTATGTATTCTTGACATTTATTATTCGCTCTGTAAACGGTTTTTGTAAATGATGTTTCATATTTGATTGCTATTCACTTAGTACTGATAGTTTATTGTATATATACTTTCTATATACTATACTTGCTTTTCATAGGTTTAGTTAGTAGTTTAGCAAATCATTTTAGCCAACCTGCTACAGTTATACTTTTCATAGGTAATAGACTAAATGAGAAAAAAAAAATCGACGTTCCTAACTCATAGGATTGATTTGAGATAATTTTATCATACTATTTCAAGACTAACGAATACAAGACAAGTCGAATAATATTTCATTAATTTCCATAAATAAGCGAAATGTTAAGTGTAAAATAAGAAGGCACATGCTTGAATTATGTCTAGTTAATTACACTTAAGGTGCATCTAAGGAAAATGTCTAAAACTTAAGGATGGAACAGGCAACTAGCTTGCTAGATTGAAATACTTAGCCAAGGGCAAGAGCTTAAAGAATGTAAAGAGGCTTACATTGAAGGTACACTTAAGGTCACGCCTTCTTAATTATATTGAAGGTGTGGCTAAGGATCGTGCCTTCTTATTTACATTGAAGGCACAATTCTAGGGTATACCTTTAGTACAAAAATCATGCAGACTCTAAAGGCATGCTCAAGAATTGCGCTTTCAGTATAAAAAAAATCTACACGGTAAAGACACATGGTATACCATTCTCATAAAATTTATTCTAAATGCCCTTTTTTCGTGCTATTTTTTTAAAATGTACCCTATAGAGGTACAAAACTCGGATAATCAATGCCTCTTCCCAGTTGATTAAGAAAGTTCAAGGAACTGCAAAGTTATTTAAGCACTGCTTTCTTTCTATTTTTTTTAATTTTTTTTTAAAATACCCATTAAATAAAGATTCTGTCTTTTATTATGAATTTGTGCTTTCCATTCCAAATTGAGGGTTTTAGGTAAGGGTGGGAAAAAAAACTGATCAAACTGAACCAATCCGTAAACTAAACCAAACCAAATTGAAAATATGGTTTTTCTTACAATTTGGTTTAAAAAATTCTTAATCTAAACCAAACAAAAAATTTATGGTTGATTTGAAAGGATAAACCCAATCATTCTATAAAACTGAACTAAACTCTCTTAAAAAAATAACATAGTAATATTTTATTTCAAGTAAAGAGTGTCTTTTGTAATAATATAGCATATAAAAGAATTTTTCATTCACATTTATTAAAATACATATATTAAACTTTTAATTACCATAATATATAAATTATATATATAGCTTGACTCAAAATTTGTGCTATATGTTATTTTTATAAATAAAATTAGTTATTAACAAGCATTTAAAAAGTTTTTCATGGAAATATTAATTTCATTAATTTCTATTATGATAATATTTATTATTTTCAATCAACTCAATACTTTTTACATGAGATTACATGTTTCGTATATATATTTTTCTAAATTAGATAATATGGTTCCATTTGTAAATCGAACCAAATATTTATAGTTTAAAAAAATTCTCAATCCGAATCGCATGGTTTGGTTTAAAATTATAAAAAACCAAAATATATTTTTATAATTTAGTTTGGTTTGATTGGAAAATCCAACTAAATCAACGTGTATGCACCCCTAATTTTAAGACTGTAAATAGGGGTTTGGGCTTTCTGTTTTCGTATCAAGCATCATCCTTTACTCTCAAAAGAGTCACTTCAATCTTTCGTTTCTCTCCCTAGCCAAGTCGTGCGACACACCCTCTCTCTTCTTCATTTCTGTCCGATTTCATGCAGAAGCGAACAGAACAAAAGCCAGAGAAAGGTCGCTCGATCCATGTACTTCAAAAGCCCTCACTGCCTTGTCGCCGACGACCACCACCGGTATCACCATCCATCTCCGTTGGCCTGCACGACATTGGCATTAGGTTGTTCGTGTTTTTTTAACTTTTTCCTTTGTTTCTTTTTTCCTCCTTTTCCTGTTGTATTTTATATAAATATATATATTTATGTATGTATGTATCTTTTTAATAAATGTAAACACAACTCTAAGGTAGGAAAACGAAGTAAAAGCAAAAAAGAAAAACAAAGGTATGTTAGTGTAAATTATAATAGCTTAATATTATTTATATAGCTTTTAACGATGCCTCTCGGAAATAATAAAGAGTAGAAGAAACATATAAAAAAATATATAATAAAAATAAAAATAAAAATAAAAAGAGGTTGGACAATGTATCTTATGCTTTCTTGGCATTTGTATGGTTCGTATAGACCGAACTTATTTTCAATAAATAAGCAGTAACAAATGCAATTAAAGATAAAAGGGTATTGTTCATGTAATCTATATTGATTCATTGTCCTTTTCTTTATAAATGTATTAGATATAATTAGAATTATTATAAAAAATGAAAAAGAGAAGGAAAAAGTATAAAGTGCATAGTTAGTAAATATTGCTATTTCATTGATATTTTTTTTTTCCAATTTGAAATATAGCCAATAGAGAAAAGCTTTTTTAGTTGTGATTGAATACAATTCATTTATTACTAACTCTTGTTAGGTGTTTTCGACACTTTTCCATAGACGAGTTTAAGCTCCCGACCACCCACCCACACCCACCACACCCCTACGCCCCACCCCAATAGCGAAAATAAAAGTTATAATACAGATGTTCTTGATACTCATTGTGACATATTCATATGTAGTTTTGAAGATGATCTAATGGATATGGTTCTTCAATAAGAGGAATTGATTTTTTTTTTCTTAAAAGAATTATTTTAAAAAAATTATTTAGTATAATTCTTACCATTGCATCCTTTAGCCTTTTAAAATGTTTTGTTAAAAAAGCTGTTGATTTTTTGGTCGACGGAGAGTAAAGACCTTAGTCGAACTTGGCAGACGGTGAGGAAGTTTGTTGGTGTCTTCGTTGGCACAGTACGAAGATAGTGGACACGTGATCCACCGTAATGGTCCGCTTGATAATTAATTGGAAGTAACATGAAAAATTATTTGCTTGCAATCAAAATAAAAAAAAAAATTATCAAAATATAAATTGTAGAAAAATAATTATCAAAATACTAAATCTATATTACTTCTTAAAAATGCACCTTATTATCTATACCATATAATATTAGTATAAATAGTTGTGTTGTATTTTTAAGATATATTATTAATTTTTGTGTATCATCGCTATGTTGTATTTAAAAAATGTGACACTAGTACAAATAATAACTTTTGTATTAGTATCATAAGATGTAATATAATATTGATATTTTACTAATTTTTTATATAATTTATAATTATGTAATTTTTTTTTTAAATCAGTAGATATATATTGCATTCGAGTACCATGCATGGGTGCATTTTATTTGGTAATAGAGAGAAAAAAAATAGGAAAGAAAGAATTAAAGGGAAAAAAATACGTGCATTTTGAATAATTTTTCTAGCTACATATAATGCCTTTGTGTTCATAAATTTCTGGAGTTCAGTACATAATCCTCGGACAACTGTTCAAGCAGTTTTACAAGATAAGTAACACATATAATGTGCTTTATTTGGATTTCCTTACATTGTTAATCTATTTTTCTATGTGCTTCATTTGGATTTATTTAGAGCTTTTGGTAGACATATTACTAACCATGATATATATGTTGTGACAGATATGCTAAAATATCATTTAAAACTTTTCAAGAATTATAGTGTGTCGCAAGTTTATTCTCCTTTATAAAGACGTGCAAAGCCTTTATAGCATCTCCCAGTCTCCAACCTTACTATATTGCAATGTTTTTAGGATAAGACCCACCGGATGATCAGATTCTTGTATTAAGTAATATTTATATAATTAAAATCTTTAGAGTCTTAAGTAATCAAGTAATCGCTATAATTAAAATTATTATTTTGACCAACATCAAATATTACTTAATGAAAAAATTAATATTAAAATAATATTATGAAATTATATATAACTATATCATGAATAAAATTATCTTTTCTTATAATATTTACATCTAATTTAACTCTCTCACTCTCTAAAACTACACTCCACTTTTTTCTCTCCCTCTTTCTTCTCTCTCCCACTTTCTTATCTCTTTTCTTTTACAATTTTCAATTGAGCCCCATTTTTCTTTTTCACAATTTCCATAATTTCTTTTGTTAATATGATTTTTTTGAAAGAAATCATTATAAATTATATAGATACTAAAATTTGTAATGATTAATATAAAATATTTTACCATAAGCTTGAAATAAATATATATATATTTCCTTTCATTAGATGAAAAAAAAATAATATTTACACATACAATGTAGGAGTTCCGAAAACTAGTCTCATTTAAAACATTTCACTATAATGAGATCGGGAGATGCTATAAAGGTTTTGCAAATCTTTATAGAAGGATAATAACTTGCAATAAATTATAATTCCTGACAAGTTTTATGTGAGATATTATTATGTATATGTCGACATATATATCATGATTAGTAATATATGTTTAAGAAAAACAGTAAATAAATACAAATAAAGTACATTACCCGTTATGTTGTCCTTTAAAATTACTTGATAAGTCATTCGAGAATTAAATACTAAACTCCAAAAATTCATAGGCGTAAAAACATCATATGTGGCGAAGAAAAAGTTTTTTGAGAAAATAATAAAAATAGATTTGAGTATAATCGGTCAAGATGTTTCTATATTGTGAATTGTATTAGGGTGTGAATCATAGATCTGAAATTCTTACAAATACAAATTAGTAATTTTTCTTTAGAGTAACGAGATGTGGGATTGATTTATTGAACAAATTAAGGGGAATTGGATGACGACATAAGATGTTAAAGTCTTGATTGACTTTTGGTGAACTTTTTGGTATATATTTCCCATTTTATATTTGTATGTGGATGGTGACATATCAGTAACAACAATAACGGGTATATCAGACATATGACTAAAAAAATATTTCTACAGAAGATACAACCTAAGAATGGCTCTTCATAGAATTTAAATTCACATCAGAAGAAAAATGAACATCCATAAGCAAAAATAAATAACAAAAATGAAATCAAGACTAAAATTTATTTGAAGGATGAGAAATCCAAATTTCTTTTAAAGGCTTTAGAATGAAGCCTCTCGTCCCCATAGAAACAATTCATATCTTTTTTTTTTTTTTTTCTCCAAAGCTAAGGGTCCAATATGCCAATTGTTAGTAGAGAACCCTGACTTAATTTTCTTATAAATATAAACAGTTTAGTACCTTAAATATATGTCAAAGCTAGAGGTTTTCATAAATCATTTGAAACTTCAATTAAAATATAAACACAGAATTAGGATTTGTTGATAAAATAATTAACTTCAAAATTTTGGTAGATTAAGTAATAAAATTAATTGTCTAATTAATTTAGTGGGCATAAGAAAAAGTTAAACAATTAATGGGTTAACAATAAATCAATTTGGTTTTTTCCGGCTAGGCATTAAATTCAAATAAAATTAATAATTATGATTAAGAAGTATAGCATGAAGTGAGAACTAAAGTTACTATATCAATTCGGATATTGAGACATAAGTTGGTTTATGATTGGATTGCGTGACTTAGTTGACATAAATTTATTCTCCTAAAGGTCGAGTAGGTGGGTAACTAACCAACAACCAGTGGCTTATAATGTATCTATTGTGAAAATTGTGATTATAGAATACTAATTGTGTAATGCCTCGGAAGCTAAGGATGCCCCAATTTACTATATGTTGCTAGTTTTTTTAATGACATGTTAAAGTTCTAAAATTAATTATAATCTCTAAAATTATTTCTAAAACTAACTACAATCTCCAAAATCATATTTGTTAACCATTGTCAATATAACAAAACAAATTTCCATAATTTAGACAAACCACAACAACCTAAACAACACATTGGTGAGTTATCTATACAATAATCATACCCTAAAAACAATATTCTCATCTTATATAAAAATAGAGCCTAACAATAAATCTAAATCACATACTATCATTTAGCTCCTCTAAGCATCCATAAGTTACCAATATAGAATCATAAACGCCTCTTAAACCCAACTGGCTAGTACTTTCAATCACAACGTAAGGCGACAAACTTTTTCTTAATACCTACAGTTGTAAAAATGAAAGAATAAGCTATAGCTCAGTACATAGTGCACATACATACACGAATGCCAAACCAATCATTCACATACATTTAATGTAGTAATGTAACAAACAATAGGTTAAGTATCTTGAGTTTAAGCTTGTGTACAACAAAGGGGTACTCATGATTTTGCTAAACTATGATTTCTTATATAAATTGGTGAATTGAATAAAATATAGGTTTTTTTTTAATATACTACTACATATTACAGTGAAGGTCATATGATCAACACCTAGGAACCTACAAACACTAGATTTAGTTGTATCATCCCATATATGAGTCCACTAGAGAATCCTCACATCTGATCAGCAATTGTCTCCTTATGTTGAAGTTAGGGCTATGATAAGCACAACCAATAAGAAAAATTTAAGTCAGATTTAGATTAGTCCGGTTTATATCTCACTATCCTAACAAGTGCAAGCAACAAGCATGCACTACATACCTAAAATGTTGAATCTAAACCAACCAAGAAACCCAAATCTAACAACCTAACAAATTTAGTAATAAACTTACCTTGATCTTTCATTCTAATCAATCCAATTTAAATACCTTAAGTAACCCAAACAGTCTTTGGATTACATTCCCTAAAGGCTCCTTAAACTCCTATCTTATTCTAGGATTCCAAAGGTAATTATGGCAAAACAAGAGAGTAAGATTAGCTCTTGACTTAGAAAAGGAAAGATTAAAATACTTGGAATGAGGATTTGGAGATTTTAAGAAAGGAAGTTTCAAAATAGAGTTTGATTCTTTGTAAAATATGTTTTGTTTATAAGTTATAATACTTAAAATGCTAAAAAAATGGTTTTAAAGGATAGCATAGGCTTTAGGAAATAGGTTAGAACACAAAGAAATTGGTTTAAGAACAAGGAATGGAAGAAAATTTGGTTTAGCCTTCTAGTGTGAAACCATCGCATGGTTCAAGGAACTAGCAATTTAGTCCTTACCAACCTTCTATGACCAAAAGATTAGTCATAACCAGTCTTACGGTTTCACTAGAACTAGCCTCCATGGTTCAAACTAGGACATCAACAAATCTTTGAATTCGCTTTGTAAACCAACTTAAATCTAAATTTTCTTCAAACTCACTTCAAATACACTTTAATTTCTTGTTGACCCATCAATATAACACATTCTAACATCATCTTAACTACAAATTTTAGATTAAACATCAACTCAAAACCCTAATTCTTCCATCAACTTCAAGAAACCAACTCTAAACTAAAGAATAAGAGGGAAGTTGAAGAGAACTTACTTGAAATGAATGCAAAAAGCTCCTTAAATGCAAGACCCAAATGAAATAAGCTACCAACAAGGAGTTTCAAATTCGTTTTAGCTCCCAAACCTAAGAAAACCTCCGTAAAACGATGATAACCTACCAAGAACTAATTAGAAAACGTATTCCCTTTACATTCTTACCTTAATACTTATTATTATTGGTGTTCCTTGAGCTAAAGCTTGAGTCGCTAAGGTTGAGGGGTCTAAAAATGGAAAAGGATTAGAGAGAAAAAGAGGGTTTAATGTGAATGGCTAAGGCTTTAGATAAAAAGGGATAAGGTTTTAAAGAAGTAGTTGCTTAAAGGAGGTAGGATTTTAGTAACCTATTGAAATGACCAAAATACCGTTATATTTTAAAAATATTTGTCACAAATTTTCTTGTGCATTACACTTTACCCCCCTCAAAATGACTTTCTTCCTTAAAAGTCACCTAATTGTTGAAATCCCTAATTATTTTCTACTCATTTTTTTCATGAACTCCTAAGTCATATTCTCTTTAAGGCCACTTGCTTAGTTATTCCTTACATAATTGTTGATTTACCTCTTAAAGAACTCTTCTTTGGTACTCCCACTCTTTTTAAGTCCGTCTACTCTTAGTCTAGCTCTTCAACTTTCAACTACTCTTAATTTATTCACCTCATTGTCTTTTTAATTTGCATATTTCTACTCTTGTCCCCAAAATGGTAAGGTACTCACTTTCTCGTTACTAGATCGATTGATCCATTTCATATTTGCCAACATATCAATCTTTGTATTCTCATCCATGGTTCTTGCAACCATAAATATTAACATGCTATACTCCAACACATCAATTCTATCTTTCCACCATGCTATAGAATCATAACATATGGCAGCAATAAGATTTTCATATAATATCTCCAATGCAAACTTTATTTGTAGAAAGATCAAAATTATTCCTAGTAACAAAAGATACCAATCATTAGTCCTCATGAGCCCTTAAGCATGTCTATAACTATAAGGTAATTAATGAATTCCACTATGTTTATGCTATTCACAAAAGGAATTCCATCTCCTAAAAGAAAATAATTCTTAGATCATATCAAAACTCTATGTCCAACTTTAAGTCAACACCTCACATAGAAACAAAATAGGATGGAAAACTTCCACAAGTCTTAGTTTAACTAAAACCATCTATTAGCAAAGAATTTTCAACATCTACCTCCAAGAATCTAGTTAGATGTCACTCTAAAAACATATATTAAGTTACCTAATCAATTCTTATAAGAATTCACTTCATCCTTTACTCTTTAGTTATCTCTAATCATACCTAACTTCATAGGTTCTCAAGGTCCAAACTCATCTTCTAACCGTGTACCCTCCTACATGCTGCCACTACTTCATTTGCTTATCCCCAAATCAATTTAGCAGCTTTATAGTTGATTATATTTATCATTGATAATTTATGTATTTCTTAACTTATTTGATGATGTTCAGCCAATTTGTTAGTTCTATGTAATCTTATTATCTCAATGCTCGTTTTATTACTTATATCCTTTAGTTACTATTAAAATGTTTATATTCTTTACTACTTAACACAAATATATATATATGTATAATGGGGCCAATTAATGTTGATACATCATTAACTTGACTGATAAATTGACTCAACTTAGACCAGTTGACTAAGCACGACCTTTATTGACTCAAAACAAACTGACATGACATGCTATGACATGAAAGAAAGACCCATCTATCTGTCCTATAATAGGCATACATGTCACGCCCCGAAGCGGCAGAGTCGTAACAGCCCCGCCGTGTAAACCACTCTAAAATAGAAGTTGGCCTCACAACCGCTATCCTAGACCTGATCTACACAAGGCGTCCACAACTAACCCGCTTTGAAGTAGACAATTTGTAATTTAAATAAATCATTTACCTATAAAAGTGAGGAATTATATATATATATGTTATCATTCAATTATTGCAGTTAAAGTTTACAACATTTCTCTATAGTATATTCCCTAGTTATTACATCACTCGGAAATGAAAAATAATTCTAAAATAAAAACTTAGACCTTAAAATATGTGTTTATTCTTCAATATTTTTCCTCACTCCCCAGGATCCAGCAGTTGCTAGCTTCTGAGTAATTGGTTGCCGCTTCTTAGCCAGCACCTGCAGGACGTCTATAGGGATGTGAGCAACCACAGCTCAGTAAGTAGGGACAGAGGACTTAAAACTATACCATACACGCAACAAGGTTTTCAATCACTTATTAGGTGCAATGCATGTGCAAGCAAATGCCATCGCACGACGTTGTCCGGCCCGTCGTGAGATTAGAGAAATTGCGCCCGCTCTAATCCGGGTTGAGGAGTTACCGTTAATGCAACAGCTCACGACCAAACCCAGGCTTGTGTAATGGAGACCTTGCTCCTCCCGCGACTACCTTCGAACCACTGTCTTCACCCCCGCCGCGACCTCCTCTCCTGTCACTTAGTTCGACTGAGGATGAAGAAGGGACCATTTTGCAATCCTGCGCTATCTCTTCCGAAGGGGTCGGTATTTGGCCGGAGAGTCCTAAATCCCCTAACGGGTTGCCATGCATGCTCGATTATGATTACTGGTCGTATATTTGATTAGGTCCAGTTTAGGGTGATCAATCATTACATACAATTCATACAGTATGTACCAGAGCAATAAACAGAATCATGGCATCACCCATAATCAAGCACATGCATACATTCAACTATCTAACAAGCACAACCAAGCATAATCTTAAGCCTCCCAAAATACAGCATCGTATTAATCCCAACTTACCTCGACTCCTCGCTCGTTCACTCGAGGTCCGATTTGCTCAGGCCATCGCCGGTTATCCCTATAACACGAACGTGGTTTCAGCTTTTCATATAATTGTTATAGGTTCGTTTTATCCTATAATGCTTCTTGTTAGGTTTTGTTTAAGGTTTAATATGCCCAATTATCTAGGTATTAAGTCTTTTACAATTATTCTAGGTTTGGGGTTAGGTTCAGGTTCGGTTTTCGCATCGATTTCTAAACCAGGTTTTTAGTTCGATTTTTAAGTAGCATTTTATATTCCAACCCTAGAAATTAGTTTCAACCCATAATGTGAAATTAATCACATTATTTCCCGATAACCTAAATACCATCATTACCCTTTGTCAGTGTTTATTTTACTCGGTACACTTAAATCCATATCAGTGTACCGAATTCACTCCTAATGTGACAAATTTTTACATTTTTCATATAATTCCATAAATTCAAGTTTCCTATCAGATTTATTGTGAATTTTTATTATTCTCAAAATATCAATTTTTATTATAATATTTTCTATTTATTATATTTTCAATAATTACACATTATGCATTATTGCATATTATGCACATAATGCATTTCTAATATTTCTACTACCCTAATTACCATCTCTAAACACCAATTATTATTTCAAAATGTCTAAATCCATCCTAAATCAGGTTTTACACCTAATTATTCTAAATTTACAAAATTAACTCATAATTTACTATGTTTTTCTATTACTAATTTACTACATAATTAACCTAATAATTACATCTAACACCCTAAATGCTATAAGTATCATACTCCATCAGATCTTAACATCCTAAAACATGTAATTATTCACTAAATCAGAAATTAATCATTTAATTACATAATTAACCCTAAATTACCCATTTTATGCCTCTTTTTAGAGCCTAAAAAAATTATCTAAAAATTTCGAAAATTAATTTTTGAAAAAGGGCTTCATAGCACTATTTTATATCATCTAAGTAATCTACAGAAAAATTTTGGGCTTGAAACTACACTCCTAAGGTCATTTATTTCTAAACCGAAACATTCTCGGTTTTGCACAATTTCTTAGGGACCATATATTACGGGACATAATTTCATCAAAATAAACTTTTTTATAAAAACTACATAAAAAAATATCCCAGAATAACAAAATTCATAATTTTATAATTATATTTACTATTTTTACAAAATTTCACAAAAATCGAGCTGGAATTTGGACTCACCGGTTCGGGTGGCTCCGGCCACCGAGGGCCGCCATGGCCTTGTCGGCCGGCCTGGGCGCTGCCACCACCGTGTGGTGGTGGTGGCCGTCAACTTCCAGCTCCTCTTCTGGTGTGGGTTCCTTTTAAAACTCTTAATTGCACAGTTTTTCTTATTTTTTTTTATTTTCTGGATTTTATCTCGAATTTTTTACTCTCCCTAATTTTCTCACTTTTCAAACTGTCCAAATGAGCTCTGTAAATTTTTTTCCTATTTATAGACATTTGCTATAATTAATATGCATTAATTTGACAAGACTTTGTCCAAATTCCTTGATTTTTGGCTTTTAAGTTATTCAATTTCTATTGGCTAATTTTTCTTTTTCTTATCCTGACATTCCACAACCTGATATTGATGCATCTTATCCTCTTCTGATTTTTTTCTGATTTTTCCATAATTATTTTATAATTTTCTTTAATTATTTGCTTAGTTTTCGGCCAATTTTAGTAATTACGTGTATTTTTATCTACACGTAAATACATGTGGGGTATACGTGAACATTCCTAAATATTATTTTGGTCATTCTAAAATTTTTAGTATACATATAATCTATCTCTAATAATTTATTAGTTATTATATTACATTTTTTGCCTTTTTGGTAATTAGCAGTTATTATGCTTAAAATTTGAAAATTTTATAGCCTCCTATTTTACTACTTATTTTCTTAAATTTAAGTTTATGGGTCATTTTTACTAATATTCTTCTCAATAGTTTATAATTTGGGTTTGATCGGATCTTTTAACCGATCGCCCTAAACCTTGGATTCTAAGTTCAATCCTACGGTTACTTGGCTGAACTTTGGGGCTTACAATACACATGCTAAGCTTCCTCAATTATTTTAAATCATGTTCCTTAAATTAGTTTTCTATTCTACATATTATTCTTATGTGTTACTACTCATCACGTAAGGTTTGGTGAGTAGCTTTGTGTTATACAATTCATGCATAAGAATCAGGTTTATTGCTTTAATAATTGCATCCATTTTATACAAGTTAAATGAGCGTAAAGTTACGAGTAATGATTTGTTTCTCAAGTTTGACTCTTCTTTATTAGGATGAGTCTATTGATTAAGTCTGCTTAATTATTTATGTCTACTCTTGATTTTTATAACTTAATCCAATCATGTTAGAGGGGGTAAGCTTAAGTAGTCATTGTATCATTCTCCATCTTACTTTTTCTTCCATCTTGACAAATCCACACCTAAGCATATTACAACCCAACAGAATAAGAAGGATTGAAAGGAAGAGTTAGGAGAGACGAGTAACAAAAACAAGTTAGCGATTACAAATTCAAGGTAACAAGGAAAAGAAAAAAGATAACTTAGGTAGAAAGTAAGAGGGAAAGCTAGATATTAGACCTACAAGTGCTAGGGCTAAGGTAACTGCTCACTTTTAATTTGGATCGAACCTAGGTCTTACCACCTTCTCTTAATTACTTACAATGCATCCATCGCACCACTCTTATCAATCACCTAAGCTTTTTTTAAGATCAACAAACTTAAGTGTATCTATGATTAGTCATCCTAAATCACTAGTGATCCATTAACCTAAGTCCTCCTATAATCCATCTCTTAAGGTATTTTATGATCTTTTAGCCTAAGTACTTTTAGATTCTTCCAACTTAGCTCCTTGAACATTTGTTAATTAAGCTCCTTAGTGATCATCAAGCCTAAGCTCTTCTACGACTCATAAGCCTAAAATTCATCTAAGACCTATAAACCTATGCTCCTTAAGGATCAAATAGTCTAACACCCTGGAACCTAAGGGCAGCACAACTAACCACATGTCTGTAGTTTTCTAATGACATGTTAAGGCTCTAAGACTAACTATAATTTCCAAATTCATTTTTAGTAACCATCATCAATATAACAAAACAAATTTCCATAATTTAAACAAACCATAACATCCTAAACAACACATAGGCGAGACATCCCTACAATAATCATACCCTAAAAAACAATATTCTCATCTTATGTAAAAATAAAGCCTAACAATTTATATAAACCACATACTGTCATTTAGCTCCTCTAATCATCCATAAGTGACTAATATAGAATTACAGACACCTCTCAAATGTGACTTGCCAATACTCCCAACCATAATGTAAGCAACAAACTTTGTTGAACCAGCACATGGTGCGCATGCACACACAAATGCCAAACTAGTCATTTACATGTATTTAATGCAATTATATAACAAATAATAAGTTAATTATCTTGAGTTTAAGCTTGCATGAAACAAGGAGGTACTCATGATTCCGCTAGATCATGATTTCTTATATAAATAGGTAGATTGAATAAAATATAAACTTTTTAAATTTACTAGTATATACTACGGTTAAGGTCAGATGATCAACACCTAGGAACATAAAAAAACTAGATCTAGTTGTGTTGGCCCATATATGAGTCTAATAGGGAATCTTCACGTATGATCAGGAGTTGTCTCCTTATATTGAAGGATGAGCTATGATAAGCACAATTAGTAAGCAACATTTAAGTCAGATATAGATTAGTTTGATTTATATCTCATTATCCTAATAAGTATAAACAACAAGTATGCACTACATACTTAGAATGTTGAATATGAACCAACCGAGAAACTTGAATCTAACAACTTAGCAATTTTAGTAATAAACTTACCTTAATCTTTCTTTCTAATCAATCCAATTCAAATACCTTAAATAACCCAAACAGTCTTTGGATTACATTTCCTAAAGGCTCCCTAAACTGCTATCTTATTCGAGGAATCTAAAGGTAACTATGGCTAAATAAGAGTGTAAGATCATCTCTTGACTTAGAAAAGGAAAGATTAAAATACTTGGAATGAGGATTTAGAGATTTTAAGAAAGGAAGTTTCAAACTAGAGTTTGATTCTTTGTAAAATATGTTTTTTCTATAAGTTATAATACTTAAGATGTTAAAAAATGGTTTAGAGGATAACATATGCTTTAAGAAATAGGCTAGAACACAAGGAAATTGGTTTAAGAATGAGGAATGAAAATACTTAAGATGTTCAAAAATGATTTTAAAGGATAAAATATGCTTTCAGAAATAGGTTAGAACACAAGAAAATTGGTTTAAGAATGAGGAATGGAAGAAAACTTTGTCCAACCTTCTATTTGCGTGGTTCAAGGAACTAGCCGGTTGGTCCTTATCGGCCTTCTACAACTAAAAGATTGGTCAGAACCAGTCCCCTTAGAGCCAACCCCACAGTTTAAACTAGAATATCAACTAACCTTCAAATTCACTTTCCAAATGAACTCAAATCCAAGATTTCTTTAAATCTACTTCAGATACACTTTGATTACTTATCAACTCTTTAATATAATACATTCTTACATCATCCAAACTACAAATTTTAGATTAAACATGAACTCAAAACCCCAATTCTTCCAATAACTTCAAGAAACTAACTATAAACTAAAGAATAAGAAGGAAGATGAAGAGGACTTAGTTAAAATTAATGAAAAAGCTCCTTAAATGAAAAATGTGACTTACTCAAACGAAAGAAACCGCCAACATGGAGTTTCAAATTCATTTTATCCCCAAAACCCAAGAAAACCTTAGTAAAACGATGATAACCTATTGAGAATGAATTACAAACGATGTTTCATACACCTTCTTATCTTAATGCTTATTAATGTTGTTGTTCCTTAAGCTTAAGCTTAAGTAGTTGCAGTTGAGGAGTTTGAAAATGGAGAGGGATTAGAGAGAAAAAGAGGGTTTAATGTAAATGGCTAGGTTTTTAGACAAAAAAGGGATAAGGTTTTAAAGAAGTGGCTGCTTAAAGGGGGTAAAGTTTTAGTACCCTATTGAAATGACTAAAATGTTCTTAGTTTTAAAAATATTTGTCCTACATTTTCTTAAGCATTGCAAGTTGAATTTGAATATCAATTTTATTTCGATTAATTGATTTGTATCACTTAATTAACATAGGATGCTAGTTGTTTTAAGTAGAGGCTCAATTAGTAGGTCATTAACTAACTATTGATCACTTGTAAAAGGTTAACTAGAGAGAAGCTTGACCAATAGCGAATAGCATTACAATAAGAAATTAAAATGAAGTTATCATTACAAATTGTAGCCGTCATATGAGAGGTGATTGGATTTAAATTTGATGGATCAACTAAAGGCAAGTATAGGTCAAGAAATTAGAATGAGCTAGCTTTTGTATTGTATTATATGAGAAAATAATAAATAATTAAGTAAGATGTAGATTGCACTTTTAGGTAAAAATGTTTCTCATATTAGTAAATATGCTATACATATGGTTATCATATTATGTTTTTAATGTTAGGTTAGTGGATTTACTTCATATGGTTGGTGCTATAGATATTCTATTTGTGGTCATATCCAAAAAAAAAAAAAAAGACATTTCAATTTAGTGAGGTTAAAGACTATAAGGTGCTATAAAGGCTTTGCACGTCCTTATGGGAGAGCAATAACTTGTAGTAAATTATAATTCCTGTTAAGTTTTAGATAAGATTTTAGTATATCTATCAAGGCAGATATATCATGGTAGTAATATATGTTTACCCAATACTGTAAACAAATTTGGATAAAGCACATTGTAAAATTAATTAACAATGTAAACAAATAAAGTGCGTTGCTGGTTAGTTATCTTATAAAACTACTTAAATAATCATTAACATTATATAATAATTTCCAAAAATTTATACACATGATGACATCATATGTAGTTAAGAAAGAGTTCTCTAAAAAGAAATGACAATATGCAATAACAATCAGTAAATATATTTTTGTATTGTGATATGTATAAAGGTGTGAGTCTTGGATCTAGAAATCTTGGCATATACAAATTAGTAATTTTTGGATTATGATATGTAAAAGGGGAAAAAATTAAGGGATATTTTTTTTTGGATAAATTAAGAGAAATTAGATGTCAAATACAAGATATAGAGGACTTGGATGGACTTTTAGGAAACTTTTAACATATATTTCCCTTTACATAAGTATCATTAGAAGTTGGTATATCCATGATAACAATATGGGATATGTGTAAACGTATTCTCATAAAAGTATTTTTATAAATGATTCAACCTAAGAATGCTTCTTTATAGAATTTATCTCGGTGTTAGAAAAAACATGATCATCCATGGGTAAGAGAGTGAGTGAGTGAGAGAGAGAGAGAGAGTATGATACTTATCCATCATAAGTGATTAAAATTTTGAGGACTAAAATTTCTTCAAAGGAGGACAAATCTAAAATAACTTCAAAATGAAACCTCTTGTTCTTATATGAACAATTGTATTTTCAATTTTCTATAAATATAAACTCTTTTATACCTTCAGCTATTCAACCAAAGGTAAAAATCTTCATTAATTATTTCAAGTTTCAATTAAAATTATAAACATGGAATTAGGATTTGTTAATTAAATAATTTAGTTACAAACCTTTGTACTTAGTAATAAAATTAATTGCCCAATTAATTGCGTGAGCATTGAAAAAGTTAAATTGGTCATAGGTTAGCAACAAATATATTTGGTTCCAATTAGGTGATAAATTCAAATGAAACTAATAACTAGGCACCAAGATAATTAAAGAGAAAATTGTCAATTGGAAATTGAATTTGAATACTAATAGCATGATGATTGATTGAATTACATGACTTAGTTAATGTAAGAGGCTAGTTAATTTAGGTTAAAGGTTAGATTAGTAAGTCACTAACTAATTATTGATGCCTTGTAATAAGTGGGTTAATCGAGAGAAAAGCATGAGCAATGAGGAGCAATGTTGCTTTAAGAAATCAAAATAAAGTTGTCACTATAAATTATAGGTGATTAGATTCTAATGCAGTAGATTAACTAGTGGCAAGTATAGGTTAAGAAGTTAGGATGAGTTCACTTTTATAGTATTATGTGAAAAGATAATAAAAAATTAAGTAAGATGAAGAAATGTTTATTACGTTAATACATAGGCTAAGTGTGTAGTTATTGTATAATATTTTTTATGTTCAATAGGTAAATTTACTTTGTAGATGTTAAAAGATCTTCTCTATGGGCCTTATCCTAAAAGTATATCAATGTAATAAAATTGGAGATTATAAGAAGCTATATAGGTTTTACATGTTTTTATTGTAGAACTGTGAATAACGGTAGATTGTAATTCTTGTTAAGTTTTAGGTGAAAATTAGTGTATTATTACAACACATATATCATGGTTAGTAATCTATATGTCTACCAATTACTTAACAATAACTTTCTAGGAGCAAAAAATAAATAAATGATGATGATGATGACAATGATAATTTGTAAGATAGTTTGCTTCAAATTTATTGTATAACTTAGAAAATAAAAATAATTGTACTTTCTCATTAGCCAAGCCTTACAACTAACCTATAACTATAATTGATTGGTCTAAATGTACTAGGTTTAGTTTATATGTTGCATTTTTCAATACATCACATTAAATTAATGTTGTGAGCTTAAGAGGAAATACAAAAGAGTCTATGAACATGTCCAAGCAATTTGCTAAGCCATTTAAAAAATATTATAAACCAGATTTCTTGATGGAGATGGGAAGTTATTATTATTATTATTATTTTGTTTTTGAAAAAAAGGAAATTTTATTGATTGTAAAAATTTTTAAAATTTCCTTTTGCATATAATATACATATTCACATTGGATATAACAATTATGTGAAGATTATTAACATTTGAGGTCTCGTGCACTTCCATATACATTACAATAAGTTAAATAGTATAATAACAAAAGACTAGCAATGATATAGGAGAGTTCGAGTTACATAAATACATACTTATCCACAAAAAATGCTATTAAAAGAAAAAAGAAGAAGGAATACTTGTTTGAGTATCCCTAATGTATTTATTACTTTACAAAAGTTGATTAGTTATAAGGGAAACAATGCATTTCTAAATAGAACTGCTTGTGTTAGCTAGAGTAAAATTTGAATTTACTTATGATTTAGGTTTATAGCGTACGCATTTATATATGGGTGAAACTTTAGATTAGTCCCTTTTTTTTTTTTTTGGAAAAAGAAAGATGCCCAAAGAAGGAGGAGACAAGGAACCCATAAATTAAAAAGAAATTCTTACCAGTGAAGCTAAGAGAGGGTTCCAAAGAGTAATATAAGAATCATAGTAAGTGTCTTTTGAATCCGTAGCAATAATAATAATAAGACTTGAAGTTCTACCAAGATCAATAAGACCTGTCTTCGTAGGCATACTAATAATAGAACTAACATTTACACATATCTTATCCTCGACCTTTTCGTAATTAAAGCTCCATTATGAAAATAATAGAGGACTTTAAAGCTATGTCTTTTAATTAAGATTTGAGTTTTCCATGCACAATCCATATGTTAATTTATTTTCCATTTCTTAGTTATTATTCTTTTTTCGATATATCTATAGCCAAATTTAGAATTGGCCATGTAAATTATTATGATACATTTAATTTAGCATATGAAATAGGTTGGAGCATAGAACTAAGATGCAGAATTTGTCATGAGATTTTCTTTTAATTGTAGAAAAGTGAAACATGGAGAAATTTAATAGAGGCACAATTCTTAGGTTGTTACAAATGATAATAAGTGAGATTGAGGTGCAATTAGGCTTAAAGAAATTGAAGGCATTGGATGAGAAACTAAAATCTAGAAGGATGATGAGGGGATTCATCAAGATGAAAAGCCTTTGGTAACAATTTAATTAAATATTGCCAACAATATTTTGGAAGAAAACGTTGGTAGAAAAAATAGATATAGATCTTTTGAGAAAGTTCAAATCATTATACAACTAAATTGATGGCAAATTAGCTAGAGTTAAAAAAATAGTTGTATTCATTTTGCATAGGGTAAAATGGTGAGTAAGACATTATATCTTAAAGCTTATGCTTCTAATTGGTTATCTTAAAGGTATATATATGATGTTGGAATATGAGGACTTGAAGATGATCTTATTACTTGCTATTGTTTTGGCTTATTAGATTGAAAGAAAACATGAATTATGGAAAAATTTTGTTATTATTTTAGGAATTTTTAAGTAATCCGTTGACTAAGGATTAGTTATACCATGATATGGTATTTACAACGAGTGAGATTGCTAGGGTTCAAGTTACTAGAGATTGACATTTGCCTAAAGGTAATGGTTATCATGATCCATAGCTAGTTGCTTAGGCGTAATCTACTCTTATTGCAATTGAAGGGCCATGTTCGGGTAAAGTACCTAAAGAGGCTAAGGTAAGGTTAGATCTATAAAAATAAATATTAAGTAACTACAAAGAGTAGATCATATGTTGTTTGTAGCTTGTTCTAATGGGATAAATTTAGCATTTTTTGTTAGTGATCACAGAAATAAGTACACAAAGAAAGATAAGCACATGGAATTTACACATAAAACCTTAAAATGATAAAGTTAAACAACTACGTATAGGATTGAACCTATCCACAAATGTTGCAACAATATTATGGTGATTCTTTTATAATCCTAGAGCACTTGATTCCTCTAATAAGTGGTGATAGTGGATATCACTAGTATGACTCTTGAAGGTCCGTTGACCATACACAATGGTAGACCTACAAAAAGGTTTTTTGTGGCATAGTTAATGAAGGCCTTCTAATACTTAAGTTAGTAAGGAGAGTATTTGAGTTTAAGAGAATATGAGAATAGGTATATCAAGAGAGTTTCCAAAAGTTTTTAATATCCTTTATCTATTAACGCCCCTTCCTATTTAAAAGTTAAGGGGGGATTACATGTTTGGACATATGGTAGGAGAAGACTGGTTGGAATAAAATCCAAGGAGGTGGCGATATTAGTATGAGAAAAGAATTCCATCCCTCTACTAGTTAGAAGGAGCTTAGAAGATGGGCTTGTTCCCATGGTAAAGGGTGGTCACCTTAACCTGGTAGCCAGTCTGTAGGTTATGTGCCAAGCAGTCATTTGACATTTAATGAGGAAAGAGAAAGAGGCGGGAAAGGAAGATGAGCTTGGCCATACTAAGTAGTGAGTTCTCAAGGGCTGGCTTGAGTGGGAGGAAAACTCTGTCCCAATTGCAAGAAGGTGAAGCTCAGGGACTGTTAAAGGGGCATTTAGAGTACTTGAGGTTCGACTTGAGTTGGGCAAGTAGAGTTAGGGCTTATACTAAGTTGATCTTCATTCATGCTAGGAGGAGTTTAACACCACGTTAGTTGAACCCTTTCGTGCAATCAAGCCTCCAAAGCCTTAGGGTGAAGGATGACCGTCAACAATAAGTTAATAGGATTCTTTACTCTCTTACATACTCTACCTAGTTTATGTAATACCATATATATAGGGTTAAGAGAAGTTAAACCTTTTAAACATACTATAGGAAATAACTTAGATAACATAAAAGTACAAAATAAGAAACTACAAAGGACATAATGATCCTAATTATCCTTTTGGCATTTCACTCTCCCATAATGGAGACTCTTATTCAAGGCATAAACTCAATATATATCCATGTTGGCTTATATTTGCACAACTCAAAACATCTTCCCATACAATTGAAAAGTACTTATGGTACAACTCCTCTAACTCTATCTTGCTAATTTCCTCCCTTTAGACTATTTAATGCCCTTACATACTATGAGACTCCATTAACCTTTGCTAGTTCATATGGCTTGTCTAATCTAACAACCATGCCTAATTGTGACTAATGATAATTGCATATTTCTTCACTCTTCTAACCAGCATACTTTAAACAATATTTAAGTCCGATAAAATAGGATTTTCCATCACACAATCAATATGCATTTTTATAATGCCTTAGGCTCAAAATAACACAAACTACCATGTGTCCCTAGTTATCTATTGACATGTCAGGCTAAACGAGCGACTAGAATATTCAAATTTTCATAAAACAACTCCATAAACTTTCACATAAATAAGTCTCAAATGTAACTAAAAATCACAATTAAATCTCTTCAAAATACTAAAATGGAAATAAACATAGTTCAACTCCTATGTTCCATATAACTAGACAAGTCTCTCAAATAGCAAGTCTATTCAATTTCTCTCACTAACCAATCATAACTCAACTTCTTAATACTAAGAGTACTCTCCAATGTCTTCATTATGATAGTAATAATATGCTTCTCCATTTTCAACATAATTAAACTATTCATCTAAAATTCTTGCAGCTCAAAACAAAAAGGAATGAGCAAATAACCAATACGAAAACCTATAAACACATGCATGTGATATGCAACAATCAATCTAACGCATGTAATAATGCAATAAGGAATATCAAATTACAAGTTAATATCTTTAATCAAGCCAACAACAGACACAATTCAAGTTTACTCACAATTAACCTAAACTCGTGACACTAGCATTACAGTCTAGGTTTAAACAGGTACTAAGATAATGGCACTATAGCCTCTAGACACCGCCTAACCAACTTGGTTCAAAGACATTAATACTATGACCCCTTGGACACCAACCTAATTTACCTTGTATTGTATCTAGGGGAGAATGCACTCAAGACATTATCATCCAAAGATCAACAAGGTATTACCATAATGACATTGGTATTGTGACCTCTTGAGCCCGGCTAAACACAAGCAATAAGCATTTTTATTCTATATAATCAATTAGTTTATTTTACTTCAACTATTCTACATGAGTACAAGTAACAAATAAGTTTCCATGTATCTGGTTCTTAGAAACAAGCTGTAGTAATTATCTCAATTGACTTTTCAAAGTCAATACTTGAATAACAAAATAAGTGTAACTCTTTTTAGGTTCTATCTTTAAGTCATATAATTCTAGCTAACTTTTCTTACTTGTCTCCATTGGTTATCAAGTCTAAATTTTAGCTAAACTTGAGGTTTAAGGAACTATCTAAAATCCTATAGATGTTTAGAAAAGGTTAGAATGAGGTTAAGGAAAAGATGGAAATAAGAAATGATTGAAAAAAGAGGATTACAAGAATACTCCCTAAGTTCACAGATGTGCTCTTTGACTATGGTCCTTCTTTAAACTCACACAACAGTTCACACCTATGATCCTACCAAGCTTGTAAGTCTATGCCCTAGGTTCATAGCCATGGTCTTTGACCGTAATCCTCTTTGACCCCAATTTTCCTTATCACGCTCTAAGGAAAATCCATGATGAAGGGTACATGGATAGGATTACGATCATGATCTTTGCCCATGTTCCTCTTATTTGACATTTTCTTCTCTTTTTTAACTTTTAACCTCTCTACACTATCCTAAAACAATTCCAATCCATCCTATACTCTAATTGCTTCCTAAGGTTTGATCTTTCTCACCAAATCAACAACAAGGAACACTCAGATGTGTTCCAATTCCCAACACATAGATTATTCACATAGAATAACATATTCTAATCAAAACAACGATGATGACAACAATCACTATTCTATTAAAAATTGATGAATCACTTATCGAGTCAGGGTTTAGACTTTATCTTACCGAGTCAAGGTTTAGACTTTATCCTAACTTCTACCTTGTGAATCACAAAATCACACACTTTTGCAATACTAAAACATCTCCTAACATCAATGAAACAAACAAACCAAGTCTAAAACAAAAGAATCACCTTCACAATATCTTGTGTTAATCTTGTTCTTAGGGTTCTTTTGGAGAGAGTTCTTCAAATGCAATTGAGCGAAAATGAGCCTTAGGGTTTTTCAATCCCTTTTATACTTAAGGATGGAAAAGACCATCTTGCCCCTCTTAAAACATTTTATTACTTTTCTTTTCCCATCTATTAACTTATGTATTTTCTTGCTATTAATCCATTTATTTATTGATTTTCTATGGTGTCACAATTTTCATGTCATAGACTATAGCATAAAGATCCTCTTCATTAAGGTTTGTGTCTATTTCAAAACCAAAAGGATTAATTGTCCCTTGCCTAAAGAACAAGTTCTTAAAGTATAAATTTTTAGCACCAATTCTCTAAGGTACACTTTCATGATACCAAATCTCATTATACTGTAATAACTAGTACAATTAATCAATAAAGGGATAAAATATAATTGGATAACTTCAACATGTACCATATATTTGAAAGTGTATATATTCGCTTATTGTACAATTTGACCCATACTCCTGCACCAATATTCCTCAACTTCCAACCATTGCTTACATACATAGAACCACTTTACACAAATTTGTAGGTTTGGAACCAATCTATCCAACAGTATGTAAGGAAAACACTCCCATATCCTATTACTTAATTTGCAAATTTTCTTTTACCATCAAATGCTAATTGTAACTCACTATCCTTTGACTTAGCAACTACTAAATTAACAAGTATTTTACCTTTATCATCTAATCTTTATCCCCAATTTTACCTCTTAGGGTACTTTACACTCAAGTTTCTCTTTTATTTATAGTGATAACAAATAATTCCTTATGACCTTTAGACTTCCTTTAGAACTATTGCTATTATTAGAATATTGAGTAGTAATTAGACCACCTACAACCTCATTACTTATAAGTCCTTATAACACCCTAAGACCCTAAATGGGCGCTATAACCCACCACATATCTCAGCTAGTCTGGAATATGTAAGGCTTACTAAGTTCACAAATGAAATATAAAAAATCATATCACATAATATATAAAAATCCACAAGGGAGTAGAAAATTGCATCCACTCATAACCTCATATAAACTAAGACATCTAATGGAGTTCAAAAGCATTTCGACTCATAACCAAAATATTAAATATGTCAAATAACTAAATCCTCGGACATCATAAAGGAGTCCATCTCTTAAAAATACAATTCTCAACAAAATGTAAACTTTAGTAAACAGAAACCAATATCCTAGTCATCATAGAAATAAAGGTACTCGCCTCCGTCCTCTTCCTAGATGTCATCGACAAACGTCTCCTCATAAATAAGACAATCCTTAAACCCAGTACCTGAAAAAGAAAAGAATGTGCTAAAGCCCAGTATGAATGTATAAACACATGCACTTGCCAAGCTAAATCGTTTACATATAGAAATGCTACTATAATAGAACAATGTAGACAGTAGTTTAATTATCTTATATCAGGCCGATAGAACAATAAAGGGGTATTCATAACCCCACCACACTCGATCTTTACCTACATACATAGGTGAATATAATTATATATTTTCCTTTAAGTCTTTTACGTCTAGAAACTAGAGTCTAGAGATTAGAGACCAAAAACCTAATATTCTAGTTGCATCATCTCATATATAAGTCCATTAAGGAATCTCCACATATGATCAGCGGTTACTCCTCTAAGGAACTACTACTACGGACCCTTAGAGTAAGCGAGTCAAGTAAAACCAACAAACCAAATTAATTGGGCCAAATATAGATTTAGTCCAATTTGATTTCTAATTCCTATCAAATACAAGCAACAATTAACACCACATATCTGGAATCACTCCAAGATTGGAAGTAAGACTCTAAACTCAAAACTCAAACAACACTCAAACCTCAACAAGAGAAACTGAACACCTTGAATCTAAAAAAAAAAAAGTAGCACGTTAACCCTTAAGTATTTTAAGACTAAGTTCTACTTAGGAGTTATCTATGAGCTTACAATCTATTCAAATAAGGTCCCAAAAGGAATAATCAAATCAAACTAATAATAATATAATATGATTAAACTAAAAACGTGATATATATATATAAAAGATCACTTTTATAGAAACTTATAAAGTACATAATATATATATATAAATATAGAATGGACACTTAATTAGAATATTGAATAATATAGATTATCGAATTGATAAGATAAATAGGTGACACATGCTTAATTGGAAAAATAATATGATTCGTAATAACTCATGAGAAATAATAAAGTAATTGTTGACAAATAAAATAGACATACTATATATAATATAATATGCTATATATGTATATACATAACACTAATGCGATAAAATAATTAAATTACAAAAACATCAATAAAAATAATAAATCATACTAAAGTAATAAAACTACTTAGATATACCATTGATGTCAAAATTAAGACATACTAATAATAATATAGTATTGCAATACGTGAAATCGATACTTGAGACACTTGAGACTTTTATATAAAACACGATCGTTACCATAATTTATAAATAAAAAAATATAATTTCTATATAAAATAATACTATATAACATAATAATCAAATAATTTAATAGTAGGAATCGGATACTATCAATTACTTAATTCAACACTAATAAAGAAAAACGATAAATAAAATAATATCGGAAAGGCTTTTAAGATAAATTGAGATAGAAACACCAGATAATAATGAACAAGAACCTATCATGAATGACAATACATAAATTAAAATCTATAAAATAATATACTTAAATCATTCAATATTAATAATTTATCCTAGTGGCTCGCATGCACGAAAACGGGGATGAAGGTCAAATGTATAACTACTGAATCGATTTCAATTTGAAGGGAAGCTCTAATATGTGAATGAATTGATTGGGATTGGGGAAAAAGCTTACGGATGAGAATTTGGACAGGGGATTGGGAGAGGGAAGTGGGGTTCGGCATATGGGGGTCGGACAAATTGCGAGAAGAGAGAATTAAGTGGGAGTGAGAGGAGAAGAGAAGAGAGACGAAGGGATGAGATAAGGGAAAACAACAGAAAAATAAAACAAGGAAGGAGGAGGGGACGAGAGATAGCGAATGCAGGGGGATGACGTGAAAGACAAATTGAAACGAGAGAGAAGGGAGACAATGGACATTAATGAGGGGACAGGGGAGCGGGAGTCAGTGGTCAGGGAGAGAGAGAAACGTGTCGGTTATTAATGGGGAATGGCGGCTCTGTGGTGCGCGCGCGTGTGTGTTCAGAGGGTGATAAGACGGAAGAGCAGGGCTGAGACGGAGAGAGCAAAGGTGAGACGAGGGAGAGAAGAATTAATGAGGTGAGAGAGAGAATGAAGGTCGAGAGAGAAGGAATTGCAGTAAAAAGAAAAAAAAAAAGTTTAGGATAGGCTTTTAGGTAGATTTTAAAACCTTCTAGAAAATATAGTATATATATATATATATATATGTTGAACAAGAAAATAAGAGAATTTATATATTGTATAAGAAGATAAATTTTTATATAAAGTTTATAATGTAAGATATTAATAAAAATTATTGTATCCTATACGTAAAATATAAACTTTAATGTATTTTATATACACGTAAAAATAAAGATTTTAAAATAATCAAATCGAAATCTTCATTTTAATTTCTAGCGATACTAACCTAAATGAGTCTATGATTTAAATCACTAATATAATTGAGGTATTTCAATCTTATCCAACAATCTATCCAACTAACCCTTTCTTATCAAGTTACCTTTTACATCTTTCACTAGAAGTCCACCTATATCATAAATCACCATCTCTTTAAGTCCATAGAATGAAGAATGGGAGGGAGCAAAGCATCATCATCCTTTATCTTCAATCTCAAACCTTAACATCAATATTCTTCAAATTCTTAATCATTAGAGGCATGAAATTTGGTACGATATCTCACTACTATCCATTGCTAATATAGATCACATATAGCCTCTACTTCAACACCTACCCATTAGCGAGAAATTTAGTCATGTAAGTTTCTCCACATTTCTTTCATGACCTCATGCTGCCATCTCCATCCATAACTCCTATTTTTCAAACATAGTAAGAAAGTTGTTAAGGTATTCTCTTCATGTTTTGCCAATTCATTCACCTTCATGGATCATTGATCTAAAGACTATTTTTGTATCCTGACCATAGTAAGACCCCTCATATTCACCCTTACTATAACCTGAAGTTCATGTAACCATTAAATATCTAAATATCATATTTTTTAGCCATCTCTTTAGCTATAGATCATAGACTCTCTAGATTTTATTTTCACAATTTTTCCTTAATATTAATTTTTGTTATGACATTATCCATATTACTAGTGATAAATTATAAAACATACAATTATGAGAGCAATAATAAGTAAATAGAGCAATAAGGACTTATAGAAAAGAAGAGGGAAAAACTAAGCGTAATATTGAATTAACCCAATACAGTGTTGTAGCAATTGTATGATGATTCTTCTACAATATTGGAATACTCAATTTATGTAAAAGTTCCTCGAACTTATTGCAGTTTCACAAACTTTAGCTTATATAGTATTAATATAACTACAAGAATCCAAGTCATAATATACATAATAGGAAATAAGTTAGGTACCGAGATAATTACTTTTAAGAAACTGCAAAAGACATAACGAACTTCAATTTTCTCTTTACCATTTCCTTACCTAAATGGTTTTATATAATAGAATCTCTTGTAAATTTAAAGCAATAAACTCAACATCTACAAATAAAGAAGATCATTATATTAGTTCTTAGATTTTGAGAGTTACCTTATGTGTACTATAAGAGGGATTTATTCCATACATTTTGTATAAATAAGCATCAGTAGAGGTTAAAGATTTATGGTAATGTAGAGTCTCGATTAAGACTACATAATAGTGGTAGACCCGTATAAGAGCTGGTTTCGAATTGTAAATCAACTTAGAACCGACTCAACCAAAAAATCGCTAAGCTCGAACTGCCGGGCCCTAAGGGCCCAAATGATTCAAGAAGGCAAAACCGCCTAAATCGATAGGTTGTGAACCTTCGAACTGACCTGATATTGAACTTACAGGTCGGCTTGGCCGGTTTACCTACTTTAAAAAAAAAAACAAAAACAAAAGAGAGAGAGAGAGAAGGGAGTTCATTAAGTCGGAAAAAAATAATTGTATAATATCCATTACGTCATGATATATCAAAACTACTTTCTTTGCAATTGTAAAGGATAATTTTTTAAAAATAATATTATCAAATTAATGATATATGACTAATTATAAGTTAATTATGTGTTAAGAATAAATTAAAAATTCAATTTAAGTTAATGAAAATCATTTTTGTAAAACTTATATTTTGTAAAACTTATCAAATGTTAAGGATTTGAATATAGGGAAAAGATAAAATTTGAGGGAAAAAAAATAAAATAGTTGGAATCATATTAAGTCTGAAATTAATAAAAAAATTAGAAATTATTAATGAAGTAGTATATTTAAAAAGAGAGAGAGAGAGAAAGAAGATCACGTTATTAAAAATTATTAATGTATTTTCTAAAAAAGAAATTAGTAAAATTAATAAAAAAATTAAATAAAAATGAAAACAATTCAAAAATAGAATCGACTTAAAACTCTCCCACCCCCTCCCCTTCCTCTTCCTGCAGGCCAATCACAATTCAGTTATGGCCGAATGAGCCAGTTCAAGGCCAAGTCAAACCGTTGAGCAGATCTAGGTAGTGGGAATATAACATTTTATTTGATGTGAAGCAAGAGCCTATTGTCTTATACAACTTTTCTCCACTCACCATACTAGATGTTGTTAATTATTGGTGTGTACGAAGAAATCTAGTCATGTGTAGATTTCCTATGGCAATCTAGTGGTTAAAAGAAGTTAAGTTTGCTTGCTTATTTTTATTGCAAGTAATTGGTATTCCTTATTCTCTAATGCATATTAATTATAAGGTGAACAGTCTTGTTTATAGTGGTATTGGTAGCTATATGTAAAGACAACATGTTTGATGTAAAAAAAAAACATTTCACTTGACTCAAATATTATGGGAGTGAGTGATGGGGTGACAAGAGTCTAGGGAAATTAGAGTTGAAGATATCCTAAAAGTACTTTATCTCTTGACATCTCTATAAGATAAACATTACTTAAAAAAAATAAAGAAAGAAAGAAAAGTCCTTGTAAGTAGAACATTGTATATGTCCAATTCAATGTCAATAGAGAATTCAAAATGCCTAATACGAATATAACATATGATACATCTATCAATAGAAGTATTAGAAACAAGGCAATCATGTTTTTTGTAACTAAATTAAAAGGGAAAACTAATGTCTATTTCAGTTACATGTGGAATAGTTGATGATCCGAAAAGAAAATCTACATTGTAGTTTTTGTTAAGATATTTATCCATCTATATTTATAATAATATTAAAGCCTTAAACCTCACTTGGTGCCTTCGGTGCTATAACTATGTTTTTAGTTTATTATACAAAAGCTTCTACTATACCATTCTCATTTTGACAGGATTGGTATAAATCTCTATCATATATATATCTATTAGATCTAAACTATTGAAAACACAATTAATTAAATAGTTCAGATATAATAGATATAAAATCAAAGGTGAAATGTCAAAACCACATACGACAACGTAGAAAAATCTTTATTTTACAAAACTCCACTAATTACTATAAGATAAACTGATTGATTTGTGTATTGGTTTGTGTCCCTCGATATCTTGTTTCCTACTTTTTTTTTCAACCAAGTTCTTATGCTATCCTACTAAGATAGACATTTTGCAAAGAGACTAATAATATCTACCATTTTGTAGCTCTTAATGTATATCATATTTCAACAACCCTTAGTATATATCTATTGAAGCATAAAAATAGCAGTACATCGTTTGCTTATTAAAAATAATGGACACACAACTTCAAATATCTTCCAAGATAATTTCTTATAAACTTGACGTTGGTCCTCTTTCATTTAATTCATATTTATTTAAAGGATTGCTTTTTGAGATGTGAAACACCAAAAGGATCTTCCACTTTAATCATATAAAGAAAAATACATATATACTTGGCTATGTAAATCATATTAAATACATGTCATGACATATACTATTTTGTATTGACCATAATAAGAATATATTACACATAACGTTTGAAAACAAAAAATAAAAAATGCATTTTGATGTATGACATGTACTTGCCTTACTATTCTAGCATAAAGGGCGATATATATATCATATATGTATATATATGTATGTAATGCTATGTATGGTCTTACTTCGTATCATTGTACATTTAACATATAATCGTTATTGATTATGATGTTATTCATCAAGTATTTTTCGTTTTAGTTGGTATAATCGGTTTTTGTTTTTTCCCTTCATTTAAATTTTGTGAAATTTTATATCTTTTAAATCATTGTTCCTTCATTCTTAATTTGTCTTGTTTAAGCGATAAGAAACCTAATAAATAGAAATACAATTTACCTATGAATTGGTGAATATAAAAATTTGATACATTTGAAAATTGATTTAAATGTATCAGCATTTATATCTTATCCACATAAAATTTGAATTTTAAATTAGATTGATAAGATAAAATGATCAGAAAAATTTGAAAAACAAAATTCAAAGTGTGGGCCTTTTCTTTTAATTTGATATTCATTTTGGTTAAATAATAATGAAAAAGTACAAGTTAAATTTATATAAAATTCAAAATCTATAATTTTTTCTTTAGAATTAAAGCCATATAGCACACGACTTCCTTTTTGTATATCATAAAAGGCTAAATTATGAAAATAGATAATGTGATGACTGCTCCATAAAGGAATCTCTAAGAAATATCGATAAAAATTTTAGCAATTTTTTCGACTTAAAAGATAGGAAATTATCATACCATTTTCTTTTTCTATTTCCATTAATTAATTTTTCGAATTTTACAATGAATCTTATACCTACTAGTATGAGATTCTTTTATAAATTGCCATCAATTATATTTTTTTTCCTTTATTTCTTATGTATGTTATTAGCTTAAATAATGCATTTAGGGTAGCAGGAGTGGAAATATGAAATTAGAATGTGCTTTACAAGATATATTGAACATATGACTTACGAGATGTATTCTTAGAAGCAATGTTGCTAAAGTAAGTGGATTAATCACATAGTTAGTAAACTCTCTAATTATATTATCATATACTATAAAGTACTTGTCAAAATGATTAAATATCCAGAAAGATAACTTAGTTATGGGTTTAAGCTTTTGATACAAGTAAACCTAACTATACATGTTCAAATGAAATGAAATATACGTAGCAAGCAATCTTTTTTAATTCATACAATCTGAAAAAAAAAATCAAATTTAGATAAGATACATAGAAAAATAAGATATAACGTGATTAATAGTAAGGTATGTATAAAGTTAGCTAAAAAAGAAATAGTTTTAATAAATATATACAGGTAAAAAATTAGATGATAATAAAATAGGTGATAACAAATATAACACGATCTAACCATGTGAATTACTAACTCTATTGAAATTTAAATGTTATATATTTACCTGTAAAACATAATTGACTGTTTCTACAACAATTGCAAAAGAGAAAAAGAAAATAGTTTATCAACTTTTTTCTTTATTTTTTTAATGTTTCAATACATTTCTACCCACAACATTAAAACTAGAGTAGAGAAATAAATTTCAACATAAAAAGAATTAGCAAAACTTAACTGCTTATTAAGAAAGTTGTTCTCTCTTTACAAAAGAACACAAAGTTCTATAATAAGTTTTCTCTTTCCTTTTGCTATAAATACCCCTCTCAGTCTAATCCTAAGCCATACTCTTTGATAAACAAAATTTTCTTTTTCTTATTGCTTTTCTTCTTTCTCTCTTTTCTTTAAGGTCTCTTTTCATGCTTTAGTATTACATTATAAAGTTAATTCTAGTCCTTTTACATACCCTTCTTTCTTTAGTGTTTTGTTCTTAGATTCTTGGCTTATTACTCTAACTTAGGTTTTCAAGTTAGAGGGTAAGATAAAATCTTAACTTGAAGGAGAAGGTAGGTATGGGAAAACGTAGTCGTATTATTATCAATTGTGGCTTGAAATTGCCACTTGGGGTTAGATTTCATCCAACAGATGAAGAGCTATTGGTTTATTATCTTAGACGCAAATGCTTTGTTCTTCCATTACCAATTTCCATTATTCCTGAATTTGATGTTTTTCTTACCCCACCATGGAACTTACCAGGTATACAACTATATTTCTCATATTTTCAGTTCAATATGATATGTCTTGTTATAAGATTTATAATTTGATATTTGTATGGCTTTCTATTTTATTTTTAATTCATGTACGATAATTGACTAATCTATTGGACATGAACTTAATTATGAAAACTCTAATGAAAATGTAAGTGAGCAAAATGAACAGATGAATCATGTTCACACTTTTAATTTGAGGACTAGAAAGGAATCCACACGTGTTAACGAAAAATGTAAGTGAGCAAAATGAACAGATGAATCATGTTCACACTTTTAATTTGAGGACTAGAAAGGAATCCACACATGTTAACGAAAAATAATCATATTGGTTTATTTAACTTTTCTTCTATTTACACAAAGGAACATATAAGATTGAAAAGTTTTTTTTTTTTTATTAATTAGTCATAAAGTAGTCTTTGTTGATAATTTAAAGATCCTTTGGTGTTTCCATCAATCTCTATCCAATCATGTGAATATTTTTGAGATATTTTTTCTGTACTCTAACAGGTGACTTAAGAGAAAAGAGATTCTTCTTTAGCAATAAAGAACAAGATGCAAATATTAGAGTTGTTGCTGGTTTTGGTTATTGGAAGCAAAAAGGATATGATAGGAAAATTATTGCGGGTGGTATCAATCCTATTGTTGGGATTAGGAAAACTTTAGTTTTCTATGGAGGAATTGATTTTAGCTCTACTAAAGCTCAATGGATCATGCATGAGTTTTGCCTTGAAGGACTGCAATCGAGCTTCTCTAATTCAATACAGGTAAGATCAATCACAATGATGTACCATAATTCATTATTCTTAGTCTAGTTATTTTGTTTAATATAAGATGTATGATAAAGTTGTCCATGAAGAAATTGTTGTCCTAAGGTTTAATATAATATGAACTTTCTAATTTTTTTTATTTTTTATTTTGTTCTAGATGTCTGCTGTTGGAAGTGAAGATTGGAAACTATACAAAGTATTTCAAAGGAAAATGAAGCTCAAAATGCATGAGAATATTGTTTCACAAACTGGTGCCATTGTGATTGATTTCAAGACTGGTGATGCTACTAAGTTTGAACCTCCTCCACCTCCTTCCCCATGTTCAAGTTTGGTTTATGAAGATGAAATAAGTGTCTAACACATAATAAATTGCTTTTGCTTGAGTTTATCTATAGCAATAAAACAATAGGACACTTTTAATCTTGTAACAAGATTCTTAGTGCCTAATATGATTGTTACACATAGAGAGAAGCCATTATGTTCCTTTTTTAAGGAAATGTTAAAGTTTCATAAGGTCTTTCTGTCTAGGTGTAAGTAGTTCACATCTTCATAAACTTGTCTATTTCTCCAAGTCTTAGTACTATTTTTCAGTATATGATGATCATGTACCTCTTTGCAAGGAAAATTGGAAGAAAATAATGGTTTTTCTATACTATGTGTACCGAATACATCAAATTTAAATTGTGCTTCCTTTAGGATATTTACGAAAAACTAGTTGGAAAGCTAGTGATCACTTGAGTTAAATAAGTTTTCCATAAAATTTCAAAGTCTTTTATATTTTTACTATTAATAATTTAATTAATAAACATTATCATTTAAAGTAAATTGAACAAAAAATTAACCAAAATGGTGAAAGAATAAAGTGCTATTCCTTCGAAAGGGAAAGATCTTTTTATTTAGTTTTTCCTATTCAATTATATTTAAACTCTTCATTATTTGACATAACAAGCTTTTTTGATCTACAAAATATTTTGGAGTGTTGCACAATATGTTTAGAACATGACTACGGTTATTTGAATGGACTAAATAATTATGTTCTCTTTTTAGTTCATGGTAACGTTTGCATTATGCATTCTTAGTAAAATCTATGATACCAACCATTTAACATAACTGTATTTTCTCGATATATTATTTCTTTTCTTTTAAGTTTTTACTATTATAGCACTAGATAGTTGGTAATAATTTGAAATAGTGCATAAAGTCTTTGCCATTTTCTTATTAGCACTTAGAAAAAAAATTAGAAAAAAAAAATTGCTATAAAGAAAGTTAAATATTACATCTATAAAAAAAAAGAAATTGATGGTAAAAGTTTATTAAGTAACTTTAAGTTCTGACTAATTATAAGAAATTGGAAGAAGAATTGTGAAAAGGGAAATCCAATAACAAATAGTAGTAGGATGTTATGTATTGCTTGATAATGCCAGATAATGCCCTCTATAAAAAAAGGGTTCCTTAGTATTATATTAGTGATTTTGTGAGAGTGCAAATAAAAGCACTAAGTGCTTTTTGGCAAAAAAAAAATATATATATATTCCTATACATTCATCTAATCTATTACATCTATCAACCTATACTTATTATTGTTCTTTTCTTAAGTTTCATTTGTTTTGAGAAAAAATATTTTTTTAGAAACATGTCTTTGTTTTTTAAAATGTTTAGTAGAAAATCTTTTTTACTTCCCATAAGGGATAATATTTTTCTATTAAAATTAGTCTTTCTATGAAAAAGAGTTATGTTTTCAAAAATGTAGTCACTTTTTTAAATTAGTCTCAATATGTCTTACAATTTTGTGAAAAGAGTTTCTATTTGAATTTTAATAATTGACATCTAAATTAAATTGTAAACATGAAAATACTTTAGTAGACGAAAATAATCAATAGATTAATTTTAAAAATTGCAAAGTGAAGTTAACAAGATTGCAATCATGAATATTAAAAAATTATCTAAGATTATAAAATCAAATTGATAAAATAAAATGATAAGATAAATTTGAAAAACAAAATCCAAAATATAGGCCTTTTCTTTTAATTTAACATTCATTTTGGTTTAATAATAATGACAAAAGAATAAGATAAATTTATACACAATATATAGATTCTTCTTTACAATTAAAGTCATATAGTGTATGACTTCTTTGTCTCATATTATAAAGGGCTAAATGACGAAACAAATTGTTTCAAAAGTACTCTACATAGTGTATATGCTGAGTTTTTAAGAAATACAAATAACAAAATAGGAAATCCACTTTAGAAATATGAAATTATGACATCATTTTTTTTCTCTATTTCCATTAATTAATTAATCAAATTTTAAAATGAAAAGTTTATCTACAAATTGATTTTCTTTTGTAAATCACTACCAATTATTTTTTGAAGGGATATTTTTGTTTTCCGTTATGTGTTATGATATTATTATTCTAAATAATGAATCTAAGTAGTACAAGTGCAAATGTGAAATTATAATTTAAAGTTCTTTCGAAGATATATAGAATATATGACCTATTATTAATACACTTACTTGCAATATCACTAAAGCAAGTAAAATGGAAGGAAAGTTTCAAACAATTTATTTCTTATGTTACTTTGAAATTTACATAAGAATCTTGTAGTTAAGAGGATGAAAATGCAGTGAAGTCTCTAATTATATGGAAAAATTAGAGATAATATGAACAAAAGTATGATACATATAAAGTTAGCCAAAAAATAAATAAATTTAATAAACATGTCCAAGTATATTTAAATTATAATAAAATAGTTGATATTAAAGTCAACACCAATATATCCTTAAATCTACATAGTAGTTTTTGTTAAGATATTTCTTTGTCTATATTTATAGTAATATTAAAATTGCAAACCTCACTTAGTGTCTTAGGTGTGGTTATTATGCTTTTTAGTTTATTTTATGGAAGCTTCTACTATACCATTCCTCATTTTGATGAGATTAGTATAAATCTCTATCATATCTATATATATTAGATTTTAACCACTGAAAACACAATTAATTAAATGGTTTAAATTTAATAAATATAAAATCAAAGATCAATTGTAAAAAACATAGACAAAATTTTAGAAAAATATTTATTTTACAAAACCCCACTAATTACTATAAGATAGACAGATTAATTTGTGTATTGGTTTGTGTCCCACAATATCTTGCTTCCTCCTTTTTCTCAACTAAGTTCTTCTACTATCTTATTAAAATTGACATTTACAAATAGACCAATAATATCTACCATTTTATAGTTCTTAGTGTATATCATATTCAATAACCCTTAATATATATCTATTGAAGCATAAAGATAGTAGTACGTGGTTTGCTTATTAAAATAATAGATACACATCTTCAAATACCATCCAAAATAATTTCTTTTAAACTTGATGTTAGTCCTCTTTCATTTTATTTATATTTATTTAACAAGTAGCTTTTTGAGATATGAAACACCAAACGTGTCTTCCATTTTAATTATATAGAGAAAAATACATATATACTTATCTATGTAAATCATATTAAATACATGTCATGAACAACATATAATATTTTGTATTGATCATAATAAGAATATATTACACATAACATTTGAAAAAGAAAATGCATTTCTATATATGACATCTACTTGCCTAACTATTCTGGCATAAAGTGTGATATTATATATATATATATGTATGTAATGTTATGTATGGTTTTACTTCGTATCATTGTACATTCAACATAGAATTGTTATTGATTATGATGTTATTCATCAAGTATTTTTTGTTTTAGTTGGTGTAATCGTTTTTTTTTTCGTCATTTAAATTTTGTGAAATTTTATATCTTTTAAATCATTGTTCATTTATTTTTAATTTGCCTCATTGAGGCGATAAGAAACTGATAAATAGAAATATAATTTACCTATGAATTGGTGGATGTAGAATTGTGATACATTTGAAAATTGATTTAAATGTATTAGCATTTGTATCTTATCCACATAAAATTTGAATTTTAAATTAAATTGATAAGAGAAATTTGAAAAACAAAATCTGAAGTGTAGGACTTTTCTTTTGATTTGATATTCATTTTGGTTAAATAATAATGAAAAAAGTATAAGATAAATTTATACAAAATTCAAAATCTATAATTTTTTCTTTAGAATTAAAGCATATAGCACATGACTTCCTTTTCTTATATCACAAAGGCTAAATTATGAAAATAGATAGTATGATGACTACTTCATAAAGAAATTTTCAAGAAATATTAATAAAAAATTTCAGCAATTTTTTTGACTTAAAAGATAGGAAATTATCATATCATTTTCTTTTTTTATTTCCATTAATTAATTGTTTGAATTTTACAATAAATCTTATACCCAATAATATGAGGTTCTTTTACAAATTGCCATCAAGTATTATTATTTTTTTCCTCATGATATATTGGTCCCTTTATTTCTTAAGTATATTCTTAGCCTAAATAATGAAATTAGGGTACCAACAGTGGAAATATGAAATTACAATGTGAAGTACTTTACAAGATACATAGCATATATGTGTAATGAGTTGTATACTTAGAAGTAATGTTGCTAAAGCAAGTTGATTAATCACATAATTAGTAAAATGTCTAATTATATCATCACATACTATCAAGTATTTATTAAAATGAGTAAACATCCAATAAGGTTAACTTAGTTATGAATTTAAGCTTTTGATACAAGTAGACTTTGACCATAAATGTTTGGATGAAATAAAAAATATTTGATAAGCAATCTCTTTTATTTTAAACCATTCAAAAAAAAAAATTTAGATAAAATACATGAAAAAATAAGATATAACACGAGTAATTATAAGGTATGTATATAGTTAGCCAAAAAAAGAAATAGCTTTAATAAACATATACGAGTGAAAAATTAAATGATAACAAAACAATTGATAACAAATCTAACATGGTCTAATAATATGAATTACTAACTTTACTGAAATTCAAATGTTATATATTTCCAAGTGATACATAATTGACTATATCTACAACAATTGCAAAAAAGAAAAAGAAAATAATTTATCAACTATTTTTTTTTCTTAATGTTCCAACGCATCTTTACTAAAACCATCAAAACTAAAGGGAAGAAATAAATTTTAAGATAAAAAAGGGTAAAATTTAACTGCTTATGAGGAAAGGTATTCTCTCTTTATAAAAGAATACAAGATTCTATAATGAATTTTCTCTTTACTTTTCTCTATCTAATCCTAAACTACACCCCATTATAAACTTTTTCTCCTAGCTTTTGTTTTTCTCTCTCTTTTTTTTTTTTTTAAGGTCTCCTTTCACGCTATAATATTACATTATAAAGTTAATTTTAGCCTTCTGCATGCCCTCTTTCTATGTTTTCTTCTTAAATTCTTAGCTTATTACTCTAACTTAAGTTTTGAGTTACAGAGCAAGATAAGATCTTAACTAAAAGGAGAAGGTGCGTATGGGAAAATGTAATGGTATTATTGTCAATGGTGGCTTGAAATTACCACTTAGGGTTAGATTTCATCCAATAGATGAAGAGCTTTTAGTTGATTATTTGAGACGTAAATGCTTCATTCTTCCATTACCCGCTTCCATCATTCTTGAGTTTAATGTTTTTTCTTACCTTACCATGGAACTTACTAGGTATACAACTATCTTTCCAAGATTTTCATTTCAATATCTCTATGATATGTTTTGTTACGAGATTTGTAATTTGATGTTTATATGGCATGTTTTTTCCTTTTTAATCTATGTACGATAAATAATCAATCTATTGGATATGAGGTTATTATGAAAACTCTATTATGAAAATGTAAGGGTGAGCAAAATGAATTTAGAGGTATTATATTCACATTTTTAATATAAAGAATAGAAAGGAATCGATACCTGTGTTGACTAAAAATTAACTATATTGGTTAATTTAAGTTATATTCTATTTATGCAAAGGAACATATAAGATTGAAAGTTTAAAAGTTGTTTTTATTAAATTACTACTAAGTAGTCCGTGTAGATAATTTGAATACCCTTTGGTGTTTCCATCAATCCCTATCAAACTATTTGAATATTTTTGAGAGATTTTTTTTGTGCTCTAATAGGTTACTCAAGAGAAAAGGGAACTCATTTTAGTTTTATTAAAACTCAATGGATCATGCATGAGTTTTGCCTTAAGGAATTGCAATCGAGCTCCTCTAATTCAATACAGGTAAGATCAATCTAAACAATGTATCATAATTCATTATACTATTCCACTTATTTCATTTAATACTCTATAAGTTTATATAGGTTTAATATAATATGATTTTTTTTAAAAAAAAATTATTTGTGAAAATTGGAAAGTATACAAAGTATTTCAAAGGAAAACAAAGCATAAAAAGCATGAGAATATTGTTTCACAAACTATGACCATTGTGATTGATTTCAAGAGTACCTATGTTGCTAAGTTTGAAACTCCTTCACCTCCTTCCTCATTTTCAAGTTTAGTTGATGAAGATGAAATGAGTGTCTAACATATAATAAATTGCTTTTTCCTCATTTTATTTGTGGCAATAGAATGAAAGGTCACTTTTAATTTTGTAAGAAGATTCTTAGTACCTTATATGAATGTTACACATAGAGAGAAGGCATTTTGTTCCTTTTTGAAGGAAATGTTTTAGTACCATTTTTTAGTATAAGATGGTCACATACCCCTTTACAAAGAAAACTGAAAGAAAATAATGGTTTTTCTATGGTATGTGTATCAATTACATCAAATTTGGATCGCACTTCCATTATGATATTTACGAAAATTCAATTAGAAAGCTAGTGATCACTTACGTTGAATAAATTTCTCATAAAATTTCGAAGTCATTTATATTTTTACTATTAATAGTTTAATTAATCAAAACTAATCATTTAGAGTAAATTCAACAAGAAATTTAAACAAAATGGTGAAAATAAAGTGATGTTTATTCAAAAGGGAAAGATCTTTATATTTAGTTTTTTTATATTTGAAACTCTTCACTATTTAACACATCAAGCTTTTCTTTATGTACAAAATATTTTGGAGTATTGCATGATACATTTAGAACATGATCTTAGTCAAGTTGAACTAACTAAATAATTATATTCCCTTTTTAGTTCATGATAACATTTAGACTATGCATTCTTAGTAATTCTGTAATACTAACCATTTTAAATTAATTTAACTTTATTTTCTCAATATATTCTTTCTTTTCTTTATGTTTTTTGACATTATAGTACTAGATAATTGGTGATAATTTGAACTAGTGCATAAAGTTTTTACTCTTTTCTTATTAGAATTTCGAAAAACACTTGCTATAGAGAAAATTAAATTATAACATCTACAAAAATAATGATGGTAAAAGGCTAGTAATTAATTTTAAGTTATGAGCAATACATTATAAGAAAAAAGGAAATATGGTCACAATGGAATAAGAAATAAAGAGGGAAATCCTATAACAAAGAGTGGAAGGATATTATGTATTGCATGATAATGCCCCATATAAAAGAGTGTTCCCTTGTATTAGCAATTTTGTGGGAGCACGAATAAGAGTACTAAGTGCTTTTTGGCTAAGAAAAAGAAAAAATATCCTACACATTCAGCTTTTGCATCCATCAACCTATGCTTATTACTATTCTTTTCTTTAGTTTCATTTGTTTCAGGAAAAATATTCTTTTAGAAACATATTTTCTAATTTAAAAGGTTTAGTAAAAAAATGCTTTCATGTCTAATAAGCAATGACACTTTTCTATTAAGGTAAAAATATTAATCTTTCTTAGAAAAAGAATTACGTTTTTTAAAATGTACAATCCTTTTTTTTAAAATAGCCTCAATATGTCTTACAATATTAGGAAAAGAGTTTCTATTTGAATTACAATAAGTGACCTCTAAATTAAATTGTAAATACAAAAATATTTTAGTAGACAAAATAGAAAATTAAATTGATAAAATAGAATGATAAGATAAATTTGAAAAACAAAATCCAAAATATAGGTCCTTTCTTTTGATTTGATATTTATTTTGGTTAAATAATAATGACAAAAGTTTGAGAATTATAGTACACAACTTTCTTTTCTTATATCATAAAAGGCCAAATGATGAAATAGATTATTTCAAAAGTACTCTACATAATATATATGTTGAATTTTGAAGAAATATGGGTAAAAAATTTAAGAAAATTTCCACTTTAAAAATGGCATCATTTTCTTTCTCTATTTCCATTAATTAATTGATCAAATTTTACAATGAAACCTTTACTTACAAAATAATGTTCTTTCGTAAATCACTAGCAATAATTTTTTATGGATTTTTTTTCCTTTATATCTTATGTATATTAGTGAAACACCCTAGTTAAGTTAAAATAATAATTCATTAATAAAGTAGTAAAATAATTTAGCTCGTGTCGATAAAAATTATATTCTAATAGAAAAAAATTTCTTAATTTATTAACCTTCAAGTAACCTTAGACTTATTTTAAAGTGCATTTTATGGTATGAAAGTCTAATTTAAGGTTTTAATAATATTTTTCTAAAACTATTATTTTACTTACACATTAAATAAATTAATTTTATTTTAGAATAAAGTATATTTTTTATTACATCATATCTTTCTATATTTTAATCCATGTCCTATTTTCTTAATATTATTTTCATTTTTTTATTTAAATTTTATTTTTTTAAATTTCCTTGAACACATATTCTAAACTCTAGAACATTTCAAAGTATCCTAAACCCTATTCTAAACCTTACCCTATTTTCTTTCCTCTCCTTCAGCTGCAATCTCTTTTTCTTTCTTTTCTCTCACTCTCATTTTCCCTTAATAGAACCCCATTTCTCTCTCTCGATCATTTCTCACAAGCCCCCTTCTATTTCAATTCTCACTCACTCTTTCGCCTAGATCTCATTCCCTCCCCCATTTCCTAACGTTGGACCCTACTCTTTCCCCTTGCTTTCTCTCCCTTCCCCTGTTTTCTCTCATCTTTCATCACTCTCATACCAACCTTTACCCCCCAAAACAAATTCCCCTATGCACGGACCCCAATTCCCTATCCTCCTCTTGTTGTCTCTCATTTCTTTTCGCCACTCGTTCAATCTCTTTTGCTAGCATTGTTTATGAACAATTTTCTACAATTAGCTTTCACATGTTCTAAGCCACTCCAGTAATTTAATATTTTTTAATTCTTTAAGTATATTATTATACGAGTTATAGTTTTTGTATTTTTTGTGTCTAATAGGTTCGTCAACGTTAATTCGTATTCATATAGTGTTTACGTCTCAGCTTTATTTCACGAGCCAATTCGACTATTCTTTTTTAGTATTGCATATGTCATATATTATTTTTATTTTTTATTTTTGTTTTCCATTATTATTGTGAAAAGTAATTATTTTGTTAATATTTGATTTCTACTATAAATCTATTTATTATCATATCGGTAGTATTATTTTATAGAGGAGTTACTATTATAATCTAGATTGTATATCGAAATATGGGTATATGTATATGTATGGGTTGATTCCTATTTTTTGTTATATTCGGAGTTGGGTCACTATTTTCTAGGTGTGGAGTTTAGTAATACTCGTGTCACATATGTATGATTTTAGGTATCAATTTGGCTATGATAATTCTATTATATTATGATTACGATCTTAATTTATTATTACTATTGATGATATTACTATTGTTACATTATTTCTATTTCGTTGATAGTATGGTTATATAGTGTATGATATTAATTGTATAGTATGTACGATTTGGATTTTTATTATTAATATATCTTTTTTAACATACTTCTATAAGCTATAGTATTGTCTAATTAAATTTGTATTCTTTTATTATTATAATGATTAGTAAAACTATCTATTTTCGATACTCTAATTATGTGTCTATTTTATATTTTCCTTCATATATATACATATATATATATATACCGTACCTTACGTTTTGAGTAATTCAATAGTATTGTATATAAATATGCTAACTTTTTGCTCTATTGTATTATGTATTTCCATTCTTGATTTATGATTTGATTTGATTATTTTTTATTCAAAACCTTTGATTGGATAAGTTTATAGAGTCATAAATAACTTTTAGGTAGAACTAAGTTATCGAGTTCCTGAAGGCTAATATGTATGCTTATTTTTTCAAATAGATTCATGGTGGTTATTGAACTCCTTCATTGTTGAGGTTTGAGCTGTTTGATTCAAGATTTATGAGTTTGTAGTTCTATCAGCTGTTGTGGAGTGATCTCAAATACGTGGTGCTTGTTTGTATGGTTATCCTTGTTAAGATGAAAAAGATCTAACCAAACTAATTTATATTCGGCCTAAAATAACATTTTGTTGAATGTGCTTAACTCGCTTACTCTAGGAGCTCGTAGTGGCAGTTCCCTAGAAGAGCAACCATTAATCATATGTGAAGTTTCCCTAGGAGACTTCTATATATAATGACATAGATAGAATTTTAGGTTTATGATCTTTAGACTCTAGACTCGGGCGTAAAGGACTTAAAAGAAAACTTATAATATATCTATCTATAAATGTGAACAAAGATCAAGTATGGTGGGGTCACGGGTACTCCTATGTTGTATGTATGTTGGCCCAAATTGAAGATAATAAAACTATTGTTTACTTATATTCTATTATAATTACATTATATGTATGTGCATGTTTTAGGCTTGGCATCTGTATGTGTTTATGCACCCGTACCAGGTTTTGCTTCACTCTTCTATTTTTATAGCTGTAGGTTGATTCAATAAGTTATAACAACTATGGAAATTGCTATCATCAAGTTGGGAAAAAATGTGGTTAATTCTATATATTGTAAAAGATCAAAATCTAGTTATTTAGTATGTTTGTGGTTGAAGTGACTCGCTTGTAAGACACTTGAGTTGTGTACTTAGAGAATTATTGTTTTATATTTGATAAGCTTATTAGAAGTGATTATAAAGATTGTAATTAGTTTTAGGACCTTAACGTGTTCCTGAATGGTAAATATACATAGTGGGTTATGGCACTCTCCAGTTCTAGTGCGTTACAATTATTATCATAAATAATGAATCTAAGGCAGCAGAAGTGCAAATGTGAAATTAGAATTCAAAGTACTTTCAAAGGTATAAAGAATATATGACCTATGAGTTGTACACTTATTAGCAATATCGCTAAAGTAAGTAAGATGGAAGAAAAGTTTCAAACAATTTATTTCATATGTTGCTTTGAAATTTATATATGAATCATGTAGTTAAGGGAATGAAAATGCAGTGAAGTTTCTAATTATATCATCACATACTGTAAAACACCAATTAAAATGATTAAACATTCAATCGGGCTAAGTTGGTTATCGAACTAAGTTTTGATACATATAAACTTGACTAAACTTATTCAAATAAAACAAACAAAAAAAAATCCAGCAAGCAATCTATTTTAATCTATAACATACCAAAAAATCCAATTTAGATAAGATATATAGAAAAATAAATGATAATATGAACAAAACTAAGATGCATGATAATATGAACAAAAGTAAGATGCATATAAAATTAGCCAAAAAATAAATAGATTTACTAAACATGTCTAAGTACACTTAAATGATGATAAAACAATTGATATCAAATGCAACATCATCCAACTATATGAATTACTAACCTTACTAAAATTTAAATATTATATATTTTTATTTGAAATATAATCCGCTATTTCTACACAATCCCAAAAGACAAAAAGAAAACAATTTATCAACTATTTTTTCTTTCTTTGATTGTTCCTACACATTTTGACCAAAACCTTCAAAATTAGAGGCACGAAATAAATCTTAAAATGAAAACCATTAGTAAAACTTAACTTCTTATGAGGTAAGGAGTTTCCATTTTACAAAAACAACACAAAATCCTAAATAACGAAGAGTTTCTCTCTCTTTACTTTTGATATACTATCTCTTTGTCTAATCTAGAGTAATACTTCATACAAATTCAAAATTTTTCACCTTACTTTTCTTCATCTCACTTTTCCTCAAGATCTACTTTCATGCCTTAGTATTACATTACAAAGTAAATTTTAGTCTTTTACATACTTTCTTTAGTGTTTTATTTATAAATTCATTATTTATTGCTCTAACTTAGGTTTTTGAGTTATTGAACAAGATAAGATTTTAACTTAAGGAGAAGATGGATATGGAAAAACATAATCGTATTATTACTAATAGCAGGTTGAAATTGCCACTTATTGTTTGATTACATAAAAAAAAAATGAAGAGTTTTTGGTTTATTATTTTGAAAAAAAGTGCTTCGTTCTGTCATTACCTATATTATTTGTAAGTTCGATGTCTTTCTTAGCACGCCATGGAATTTACCTAGTATATAACTTTCTTTCTTAAATTTTCATTCTATTGTCTCCATGGTATATTTTGTTACAATATTTATTAAGTAATGCTTATGTAGCTTGGTGTTTCATTTGTAAATCATATACGATAACTTAACCAATCTACTAGACATGAACTTTGTTATGAAAACTCTATTATGAAAACGTGAGAGCGAGTAAAATGAATTTAGAGGTTTTATGTCCACACTTTTAGTTGGAGGAATAGAAATGAATCTTTTCCTATGTTAAAAATTAAACAATATTGGTTAATTTAATGTTTTAATTGATTTATCATTAAGTAGTTTTTGTTGATAATTTGAAGATTCTTTAGTATTTCCATCAATTGCTATACAGTTATTTAAATATTTGTGAGAGATTTGTTTCTGCTTTAATAGGTGACATAGAAGAAAAAAAATTGTACTTCTTTTAGCGGTAATAGGATGTGAACACTAAAGTTGTTACTAGTTTTGGTTGTTTAAAGCAAAGAGAGAAAGAAATAGGAAAATTATCGCTAATGATACTAATCTTGTTGTTAAGATTAGGATAACTATAGTTTTCTTGAGGAACTCGTTCTAATTCTACTAAATCTTAGTGGATCATGTATGAGTTTCACCTTGAAAAATTGCAATTGATCTCCTCTAATTCAATACATAAAATCAATCTCAACAATGTATTGTAAATACTAGTCTATGTAAAGTAGCTAAAGATCTGTGGATGGATTAGTCTCCACTGATAAAATTTGTGTTTTTGATAAGAGAATTGTAGAGAACATAATACAAATAGTGATATTTAGATATGAAATTAGTTAAGTTTGTTAAAATGTGTACATAGTATTTATATAGAAGCTTTTGTACCTTGTGAGCATATATGAAGTAATGGCCATAAGCTGGGTATGGTAGAAGATCCAACTTAGAAGAAAATTGTTCAAGTTAAGCATTAATAATTACTTTAGTCATAAGATCAGCTAGTTGAGAATGTGAAGGAATACGTGAAATAGTCAAAAATCTACTAGAAAAATGATTTGTTGTGAAATGTATATCCACATCTATATATTTTGTCTAGTCATGCAAGTAGGGATTTTCAACAATTAATTGAGTAGAGTGACTATCTGAATCTAAAGTGACGAAAGTAAACTGGAATGTGAGGACTTTGTAACAAGTAAGAAGGCTAAAGCAATTCCTTAGTTGTTGAAGCCATGTTTCTATATTCAGCTTTAGCAAATGATGTAGACACAATTACTTACTTCTTGGTTTCTTAGAAATGAAAGAAAAGTACCAAGAAACATGCAAAAGCGAGATAAGGATTTTCGATAAAAAACATTTGCTCTTCAATCAGCATCACAAAACCCATGTAACTTAAGTGTTAATGATGTAGAATAAAAAAGCCCTTTATTGAATGAACCTTTGAAGAATCGAAGAACATGTATAGCAACCTAATAATGAGTTGTCTAAGGCTTAGCTATAAATTGGCTAATTTGTTGAACAATAAAAGAGATATTTAGTCATGTTATGGTAAGATATAGGGATTATGTCAAATTTAGTACCTAAATCTTACCAAAATTTCCAATTTACAACCTGAACTTTTTAAAATATCAATTGACTACCTAATTATACTTTTCGTTGTCATCTTTGGCACCTTCCTCAACACTTTTAATATCTATTAGCTTAGGTGGGCAAATAGACGAATGAGCGTTTGACAGGTATTATAGTCTATTATTTTTACACTATAATAGATATGTTAGAGTCCAAATAGGATGGAATAAAAATAAAATATGTCTCAAAGAAAAGAATGAAAAACCTTAACTCACTATCTTCAATATTCCCTCTCTCTCATCTTACATCTTGGAGAAAAACTTGAAAATCCTAACCTTAATTTCACCCCCAAACTAAAAACTAAAAACCTTAACTTACTATTTTCAGTATAAAATTTACCTTTTAGCAAATACATATATAATAGTGTTCTATCTTCCATTGTCTTTATCTCCAAATATAATAGCACACTGCTACTACTATCTTCTTAGATAAAGAGTTTAGGTTCATGTAGTGTCCAACAAGTCTAATACATTGTTCAAAGAGGAAGGACATCCCACCATCCAACCCAAAGAAATTCTCTACCTTTCTTCATATAGCACTTATCTTAAACCTTCTTTAATAGCCTACTCTTCCACACTTCATCTAGGATCTTCTATGAAAAATGTTACAGACAACATATTTCTCTAAGAAGTATCTTAGAGATTGAATAGCAGATATTATATGAGCAATTAAAGAAGAACCATTGAGAAAATGTCCGAGAATCAAGAGGAAGACAAAGGATTGGTTTTTCAAACCAATTTAGGGGTGAAACTAAGGTTAAGGTTCAACTTTTTTTTTCTCTCTCTCTCTTCTAGGATTTAAGATGAGAGAGCAAATATTGAAGATAACAAGTTTGGGTATCTAATTTTTTTCTCTAAGACCTTTTTTTTCCTTACAATTTCATCCTAGCTGGACTAACATGTCATTGTAGTTTTAAAAATAATGGAATATGACACGTGTTAAGTGTTTTTTTGTTCATATGCCTACCTAAGCGAACAAATATTAATGGTGTTAGGGCATGTACTGACAATAATAATAAAAAAGTATAATTATCTAGTATATTAATGTTTTAAAAGCTTAGGTAGTAAGTTGAAAACTTTAATAAGATTTGGTTACTAAATTCAACATTAACCCTAAGATATAATAGCCATCTAACCATCGTTCTACTACAAGAAGGATTAGAGTTTAAGGTACCTAAAGCAAGATCAAGGCAAAGACGTTGAATGAAGGGCGCTCTTATTGGTTTAGTAGTTGTTAAATTTTCATGTTGTAGAATATTAAACAAAAGATTTATTTGATTAAGTATAAAGCCTTCACTTGTTCAACACCCAAGTCTACCATAGTGAATGCTTTGTCAATAGAGTGCTTAAAAACTAGAAGAAAATTTCTTGCCACTAATACATCATCAACATAGACTAAAACTACTAGAAATTCACTACCACACTATTTATCGAAGAAAGAACAATTGTTTTTACACTAAACAAACCTAAGTGAAGTGCTGAGCTTAGTAAATTAATGATTTCGTCACTGTAAAGCTCGTTTTAACCCATGTGGGGAATGAATCAATTTACAAGCATGATCAAGGGATCTAAAATCATAACCATCAAGGGATTTCATGAATATCCCTTCATTAAAAAATCCATATAGAAAGGTATTATTTACATAAGTTGATGTATATGCTAGTTTTTGTAAAGGGTTGAAAATTCTTATATTATTTATTTGGGCTTGACTTCTTAGGTTAAGTGATAGGGCATAAGAACTTCAGTCCATATTTGGAACAAATTAGGGAGATATGGTATGCAGGCTTGGAGTAAGGATCGTTAGGCCAACCCATCAACTCTAATTTTTCCTAGGGAAGCCTATGTACATAGAGAAATGTTATGCCTTGGACTTAATAAAGGTCCATGGAAGAGCTCATTAACAAGAGGACTTATCTCGACTGTTTATTGTTACTATGATCTAACGAATGTCATCGATGACTTAGCTCTATAAATACCCCAAAGCTCCTCTTCATTTGGGACAATTTTAACTATTCAAAGAAACGATGTCGTGCTGTCGTATTACTGTCATGAAAGATCAAACAAAGCTCGAAGTGAATAATATACCACCTTTCATCTAGATTAGTGTAGTTGATGCCTTATAACTCCTTTACTCGTCATGCATGTATTCGAAGCTCCCTGAGACTGCCTACTACTCCTCTTGGCTTCTTCTTCTTGAAGTCATCCTTTATATGTTATTTTACATTACTCTTCTTATGCCACATGTAGCACAAGACTCAAGTTACACGTATGTAACCCTGTAATTAGATCTCCCCCATCTACATTTTGGAGACTCTAATAGGGATCAAAGGATGTTGACAATTGACAATGACACTCGGTGGGAAGAAGATAGCTAACCCCACTGATAATGCTACTTAAGATCAGTAAGAAAATCATAAAGTTCAAGAGCAAGCCATGTTTCTACTAGAAGTAACCAATCAAGGGAACAACATACAAGAAGATGCACCCAACAACACTTAGATGATGCTTGAGCTTCGAGAAGCTACACGAATATTGAATCAATTCATGACAATGTTTGCTAAAAGCACACCTAGCCTAACTGCTATAGCTGCAGTGTAACAAGATGTAATTCCCTCAAATCTTGTTAATGTTGTATAGCAACACGCTACTTAGGTAGTGCGGCCATCTAATCCATCCTCTATTATTGAAGATTCCACTCATGGAAGTGATAAGTAAACCCCTATAGTAAAGCCTACGCCTATGTAAAACCCAACGCTTGAAGTAATAGATACAGGAATCTATCTTGAAGGCTCTATGTCCTTATGCATTATATTGCATATTATACAAGGTAGGTCTATCAGTTACCTCTATCCCACCATGACTACATAAGTTGAAGCTACTACATACACTCTTAGAGTTTCATTTGTAACTAAAGAAGACTTAGATGTATTCATAAAGGAGATGCAGTTTAAGTCAACTACAAAAGTATTTGATCTCAAACTCCCATATAATCAATATATTGCTAACAAACCATATCCTAAGGACTATGTGAGTCTTAAGCTTTCATAGTTCAATAGCAAGAAAGGAAATGCCAATTAGCACTTAATGAAGTTTATTGAGACTCTAATGGTTTATAAGCTAGATGATGATTTGAAACTTAAGGAATTTTCGAAGTCTCTTATAGAGAAAGCTTATACTTGGTATATCAACCTCCCTCTAAGATTTGTTGATTCGTGGAGAAGCATGTATAAGATGTTCTTGGAAAAAATTTTCTCCATTGAAGAAAGAGTCACTCTTATCGATATAAGAAGTATCTGATAGAATCCTTAAGAAGACACAATGGAGTACGTTGAACACTTTAGAGAGCATTCCTTAGATATTCAAGATGTATGTGATGAAAAAGATTTAGTGAAGATTTGTAACCAAGAGATGTTCCCTAAATACACAATATACTTGGAGAATCTCCCTCTACATTCTTTCACTGCACTTGTGGAGAATGTACAAAGGACTAATAACTCCCTAACTAAGCAATGGGGAGAATTGGGAAAGCTTAACAAATGAACAACGTTCGTCTCCTTAGCTCAAGGTGAAAACTCATTGAGCAACAAAAGGCTTAAGAGTGAAACACAAAGAAGTTCGATAGGAGTTCCTCCCTTCCTATGCCCTATGATTAAGGTACATGCCATTCTTGACCATTGGCTACGTAATAAAGATATCAAATTACTAAGAGTTTAACATCAAGCTACAACAAATGATAAGAGAAACCTTAAATATTATCGATATCATAGAATAGTAAACCGCCCCACCAAGGATTGCAACAGCTTAAAGCAAATATTTTATGGTAGGATCCAAAAGGGAGAGCTCATTATTGAAGAAAACAATGTCAGAAGCAATCCACTCGCATCTTATGATGCTTAGATGCTGATGTATGAGTCTTATAATAACGATTAGTAACTCATTAGATCTTTAAGGTAGGGGAAACCCCTATCATTTCTTATGTAAAGAAAATCAATTTTTCCATTTAATAATGAAACTCATATTATGATCATCCTTTGTGTCTATTTCATTTAAACCTAAGCAACCCTTGGAATCCTACGTTTATGCTTTTAAGTCTAGGCAATGCCTTAGCATCTTAGCTTCCATGCTTTTTATCCCAAGTAACGCCCTAGCATCTTAACTTCCACACTTTTAAGACTAAGCAATGCCCTAGTAACTAAGCTTCTATGCCTTAAGCATTGGTATCACTATAATGTCATAGCCTTTGCACTTTAATCCTAGGTAATATTTTCGAAAGTCATACTAAGCCCCAAGCTACACCTTGGCATCTTAGCTACCATGCCTTAAGCTTAAGCCATGCCTTAGCATCTTAGTTGCCATGCCTTAAAAGGAACTACGCCCTAATGTCTCTCTCGTCATGCCTTAAGCTCAGGCCATGTCCTAGCATCTTGGTTGTCATACCTTAAGCCTAAGCCATGCCTTGGCATGCTGCTTTGCATGCTTAAGTTTAGGCAATGTTTTTTCCAGCTTTTACCATTGTCTCATAACAAATCATTCACCTTGGCAAGTGATGCCTATTCACATTCCTAAAGTCAGATGGTAATGGCACGTCAACCATTTGCTCCTTAAGACCAAGGATTCCTCTTTGACGACATTGCTATTTCTTCTAAGCGTATAGTATTTTCAAAATAAGAATACTGCCTACTTTCACCCTAGAGCTACTAACTCTTCTTATTAGAACACATTAGTAATTGGGGGAGGAAGAGAACCAATTAATGCAATATGTGAAAGGATACTAATGAACTAGCAATTAATTCAACACCATGATCATAGGGGTAGTGTTTCATCTACCTATGAACATCTTAATGGAATGATGCATCAACAAAGATGACCATTTGTAGGTTTGAATGCAAAGAAAGAATCCTTAATGATTCATTATGATGCCGGTACCATATGATGATACCTGCATGTTGTGTTTAAATCTTCGCGCATCGCTTTGCAACACTCATCACCTTATAGCACGTGACTCCTCACAACGCGCATTGCGTAGCATTACTACATGTCACATGTATATAATGCACTTAGTACATAAATTAATGAATGCCAATAAAGAGCTCTTTTTTATGCAAAGCTGTTCTAATGTAACATCACATGATATTTGAAGCTATCATATGGTGACATCTTTTATCATATTCCTACTAAGCGAGAACCATACTCCTAAGTGCATGATTATTAGAGCACATTCATGAAAGCAACTAAGTAACAAGAAGTAAACGTATACAAAGATAAATTTCATCTTCATTGATGAAGAGTATTTAGTTACATCATGAATAAAGTTACAATCATGTGATCATGATGATTACAACAAATGGCATAATTTGATGTCTACTATCATAAGTGATAAGTTATGAGCATACATATATTGTCAATAATCTAGCCTAACGGCTACCTAAGCAATCAATGTTCTACCTTGAAGAAAGGTCCACGTGCTTTTATTGATGCAAGGACTTCATTGCAACACTTAATTTCTAATAGTTTCCCAAAGGAATGGGGGCTACAAGATTTGTTGGCTCGTCTTACTACTATACACCATTAAATGAGAGAGAAAGCTCCTTCTCCTATGTTTCATACTTTGAAAGCCTTCTATTTTATGAAGTGTGAAATCCCATTAGTAAGAGGTAGTATGCAAGACGCCATGCTTCTTTATATGTTTTGAGAACAAATCCTTCATAATAGTTGCATTAAACCATTCATCCTAAGGCAAAGGCATTTAAAATATAATCATCTTATAAGATTACAACATCTTCCAATTTATCCAGCACTTGTGTTATGGTGCTTAAATCACTCTTAAATCTCAAAAGTGGTGAGTAACAACAAATTTCTATCACTACCGCTAGAGGAGAAGAAAGAGATAGAGATCTACAAGTATTGGAATTAAAAGTCAGAGAAGAAAGAAAGATAGGTTGAACTAGAAGTCGACCCACCTATGAATATAACATGATAAAAACTCTAAAGCCATCAATATGTGGTAATGCAAATACAAGATTTAGCATGATTACAAAGTCAACATGGGACAGTTCATATGCTACTTACTAGATAAAGATTTTATACAATATAAAGTGGTCAACATGAGAAGTACATATTTAAGGTCATAACAAGTATGAATTAGGGCAATTAATGAAGCACAATGGTATTACAATGAAGAAACACGATGATGATGATGCATAGATTTAAAAAAATAATAAATAAATAAATAAAGGGCATGAGAATAAGGCAACAATCAAAAGTGAAGATAAAAGAAAGTGAAGAAAATCAAGTCAGCATAATAAGGATGTATAAGACACTCATCACGGTCGAAGGTCATATTTTGTTTTTTTACACTAGAGAACTAAACTTTTGTCCCACTTGTAATGGAAACAAGAAAAGAGGTAAGAATTTGGGGGGGGAGAATAGACAAAATGAAAGAAAGGAATCAAATGTGGCTAACAGAAAAAGAGCCAAAATATATGTTGTATCTATGATTTTGTTTGTGACTATCAATTGACTCTAAGTCAAGGAGCATGGTTTCCAATGCTACAAAGACTACTCAAGGGAAAGAATTATTCTTAAGCAACTTGATCTTGGCTCCCTACTTATCTTGATCATCCTTCTTCCTTATCGTTGTTAGATGACCAAAGTTAAAAGAATTAAAAGCGTGGAACGAGAAAGAATCAATTATTGCCTGTGTATATATTGCCCCATGAATAAATCTTAAGATAAAGCTTAAAGGTGTAAATTTGGAAATTGATATAATTGGATGGTCTTGACAATATTTAGAGTTGATATGATGATGAGAAACTATGAAGTTGGGTTCATATGTAAAAGATTTAAAGAAGGAAAGGAAGGCCTAGTAGATATTATAGATGGTGATGATAGATAAAAAATACACCAAGTAAAGATTTGATGAAGAATTATATTGGAGGATATGTCCATTTCATTCACATTGAAGCTCCACAAAAGCTGTGATGCAAAACTGTAATCGTATGTCATGATTTTGATTAGAATTTGGTTATAAGCTTTAAAAAAAATGAAGAAAGAGAAGAGACGTAGAATAAAAGAAGGTAGTTCGCAAAAGATAATTTATTGAAAAAATCATTCACATAAAGAAGGGGTGTCAACTTGTGTATAGGAAGTTTCCCATAAAATAATGTTTAATATATTATCATGAGGGCAATGTTACTCTTGCATGCCAAAAGTGACGTATACAATTAAATGGTGCAATAAGTTTATACATTGAGGAACATAATAGATAAATTATAGCGTTAGCATTAGGCTCATACATTCTAATGAAATAAAATATTTAGTTGTATATGCATAGTTGGCTTAATGCAACTCTTTATAGTACGCTTGTGCCAGGTGGTAACCTAACTACTCAAAGTAAGTAATTAATGCCAAATAGACTTATACTCTGTCCTAGAATTTTTGTTTGTAGGCAAAATGTAAGGAGTTAAAAATTATTATATTATTTATTTAAGCTTAACTCTTTGGGTTAGGTAGTAGGACTTAGGAAATCCAATCCATATTTAAATGACTTAAGAAGATGTGGCATGGTAGGCTAGGAGCAAGAATTGTTGAGCCAGCTCATCCGCTCTAACCTTTCCTAAGAAAGCTCATGTACATAGAGTGACGTTATGGGTTGGACTCAATAAGAGTCTATGAAAGAACCCATTGACAAGAGGACTTATCTTAGTCGTCGATTGTCACGGTGATTTGACTGATGTCATTGATGACCTAGCTTTATAAATACCCCAAAGCTCCTCTTCATTTAGGATAATTTTAGTTATTTAGAAAAATGACGTTATGTTGTCGTATTACTATCACAGAAGATCAAATGGAGCTCAAAGTGAATAATATATCACCTATCATCTAGATTAGAGTAGTTGATGCTTTATTGCTCCTCCACTTATTACACATACATTCGAAGCTGCATATAGTACAAGACTTACGTTGCATACATATGAAGACTATAACTAGATCCCCTTATCTACAATTATTAACAATCGCTACAGCCAATAACTTCTCTACTAATGTTAACTTCGCGACTAGGGAAAATATTTTAATATAATTAATTCCTTCCATTTAGTTATAACCCTTAACTGCCAATCTAGCCTTGCACTTTTCAATTGATCCATCAAGTTTATATTTGATGTTATATACCCATTTGAATCCTATGGCTTATTTCTTTGAAGGTAAAGGAACTAATTCCTAGGTTTTATTAGATTCCAATGCTAAAAGTTTCTTATTCATTACTTTAATCTACCTAGAATCATGTTTAGTTTTATGATAAGTTTTTGTTTCATGAACAACCTTACATTTTCTATAGAAGCCATATAAATATTTGAATATTTTTTAAGTATATGAGAATTAAAGAAAGAATATGATGGTGAAGATGAATTATCGGAAATTATTGCTTGAGTTAATATACTAAAGTGAACATTATGGATAAAATATTTAAGCTAATTAGTTGTTTTCCTCACATGTTTTAATGTGAGTTTGTATCAAAGAAGAATGTTGTGATATATCAAAAATATGTTTATAAAAGAAATGTGAATGATGATCAAGGACATATTGTGTTTGGTTGATGATTATGAAACATGGTCAAAAGACAAGGTTTGACATGGTAATGCATGAATATAACAACCTTCTTCTGTATTAAAGTATGACATTGAAAGAAATAGATAAGATGATGTATTTACAGAAACATCTAATTGATTATATCAAATCTTATTAACAAAAACTTTTGGCTTAGCAAGATAAAAAAGTTTGTACAATTTTTTATTTGAAGGGTATTTAAGAAAGACAACAATGACCTTTAGCATCTATTTTATCTATTGAACTATCAACAATAGTGGCATAGCATAAACATCGTACCATACGAAAATCAAACTATGAAGGCATTTTGTTGTACAACACTTGGTATGGTGATTTTCAACACAACTTCTCAACAGGCATTTTATTGATGAGTGTGATTGTTGCTACAACACATTTCCCCAATCTTTTTAGGGTAAATTTGTATGGATTCATATTGCTCTTACTGTATCAAACAAGTGCCTGTATTTTCTCTCCACTATATTTTCTTAAGGGGTAGAAGCAATGGTTCTTTGAAACAAAATTCCATTCAATATAAAAAGCTATTAATACTCATGAGAAATGAATTTACTACCAATATCACTCTTAATGTATTTAAGGGTAACATTAACATAGTTCTAACACTTGAAGAAAAGGAAGTTAAGATGGATTAAGTTTGATATTTATACTGAAGTAAATAAGTCTACATACTTTTATTTATATTATCAACATTTGCAAGAAAGTACTTGGTTCTTGAAGTAGATGGAATGTAATAGTATCCCCAAAAATCAATATGTAAAAGCTCAAAAATACTATTTCAAGATGAAAAGTCAAATAATGGGGTTTGGCAAGATGAAAAATATCATAAACAAAAATACTATTTTAAGAAACATCAAAACCAAAGTATATGTTTCATTTTTTTGTCAAAGAAATGTCCCATATGATTGTGTGACAATTTCATAGAAAGTTTTCGACTTACATTTAAAAAGAACATTATAAGAAGAACTAGAAATATCAGAATAAGTATGAGAAAAATTCGGCTTAAACTTTGTTACATATAGTCTTATCTTAGCATCAGTTATAGTTGTAATGCCCCAGAACCTAAGAGTACCAAAACCAACCACCTTTTGAGAACTCGTTAAGGCTTAAAAATCATCTACAATCTCTAAAATCAGCTGTAATAATCACTTATCAAGAAGAAAAAAAATAATCTCTAAACACATCAACTCAAGTGACTCATAGGCAAATCACTCTAACCACAACATATTAAATAACTAGATCTTGATTCTCTACAATATACAGAACTAACTACCTCTCTTTCCTAACCTGATGATAGCAAATCCCATACTTGTCGCAAACTTATCAAATCAACTTATAGCTATAAAAATAAAAGAGTGAGCCAAAGCCTAGTACAGGTGCACAAACACACACGAATGTCAAGTCTAAAACGTACATATACATATAATGCGACTATAATAACATATAAACAAACAACAGTTTAGTTATCTTTAATTTAGGCCAACAATCATCAAAGGGGTACTCATAATCCCATCACATATGATCTGTGTCTACATACATAGTTTGCTATAATATAAATGTTCTTTTAAGTTATTTACGCCCAAATTCTAGAGTTTAGAGACCAGAAACCTAGTATTCTAACTACATTATCCTATATGAAAGTCTACTTGAAAAACCTCATACATGATTAATGATTGCTCCTTTAAGGAACTGTTATTGTAAGCTTCTAGAGCGAGCGAATTACACAACCAACAAACTATTCTTTTAGATTGAATATAGATTAGTCTAATTACATTCTAAGTCCTAATAAGCATAACCATACAAACAAACACCACGTACCTAAGAAGCCGAAACTGAACTAATGACAAAGTTTAAATCAATCATGGAACTCAAATCTAATAACTTGGCAAATGATTTGAAATCCATAACTTTAAGTCTCGTATAAAAAGCTCCTACCACCTAATAAGGAAGGAACTCGATAACTAGTATAAATCTATATGAAAACAAGCATATATGTTAACCTTTAATACCCGGTAATTAAGTTCTACCTGGAAGTTACCTATGAACTTGTAAACTTATCCAATCAAAGGTTCTAAACGAAAATAATCAAATCCAATCATAAATCAAGAATAGAAATGAAAGAAAATATAAATACATGATATGATAAAGCCAAAAGTTAACACATATATATATATATAATATTATTTAATTACTTAAAATTGTAAAGTACGATATATATAAATACATATATATATAAGAAAATATAAAGTGAACACATAATGAGGGTGTCAAAATATATAATTTTACTAATCGATATAGTAATAAAGAGTATGTATTTAACCGAATAATATTATAATTTTTAGAAATATATAAGGAATGATATATTAATAATCGGAATTCAAAAATAGACATAATTCATAAATAATATAATATCTTATATAATCATATAACTATCATAATAGAAATATTTAAATTGTAATGCTATCAATATTAATAATGAGGTATAACAATAATAAGATTTTATCATCGTAAACTAAATCGACACTTGAAAATACATATATAATACAAGTATTAATGTACTGAACACCAAGCTAGAAAATAGTATCCCCACATCAAATATATTAGGGAATATAAATCCAATGTTATAAATTTACATATACACATAATCCGATATTATGATACAAAGTATAATAATAACTTTTATATAAAGTAATACAACAAATAAATCAATCTATACTATGAATTAACTACTAATAAAATATTTACTTTTCACAATAATATAAGAAAAATAAAAATTGTATGCAACGTACACGATATTGAGAAAGGTAATTAAGTCGACTTATAAAACAAAAACTGAGATGGAAACGTAAGGTGGATACAAATCGATGCCGAAAATAAACCTATGAGACACAAAAATACAGAAATTGTATTTTGTTTAATAGTGTACTTCAATAATTAACTAATAAAATTTATCGAATTAACTGGAAGCAAGTGGGAATGGGAATAAACCAAATACGGCAATTGAGGTTCGTACATGGAAATTGGGGATTAAGAATGGAAAAAGAAAAAGAAGACGAAAGACGAGAGACAAGAGATTGGGATTGAGGGGTACCGATGTCAGGGAGGGGGGTTGGGGTATGGGGGTGGGGTTCGGCTATAGGGAAATTGTGGGCAGGGTAAGTGAATCAAGGATTTAGGGGCTAGAGAGATGCAAGAGTAGGTGAGAGACGAAAGAGGAAGGGAAATGGGATAAGGGGATAGGGTAAGGTTAACAAGGAAAAATGAAATGAAGGTGAGAAAGATTGAGATTGGGGCCCAAGAGAGAGAATAGGATTAAAGAGATTGTGGTGGAGGAAAAATAAAATAAGGTAGGGTTTAGGGTTAAGTCTAGATCTTTCTAAAACTTTTTAGAATATTGAGTAGTTTTATAATTAAGATAGAAAAGTAAATAATTAATTGAAATGTAAACAATAGTATTTAAAAAAAAAAAGCCATATGTAAAAATATTGTAAGATATATAAAATACTAACAAAATATATATACCTTATACGTAAAATAAAATTTAATTTATTTAATGCGTATGTAAATTAAAAGTCTTAGAAAAATAAAATTAGAACCTTAAATTAGAAATCTATTTTATAAGATACGCTTTAAAATAAATTCAAAATTACTTGAAGTTTACTAAATTGAGAAATCATCTACTAAGAAGCAGTTTCTAACGATACGAGCTAAAAAAATTCTACAACTTAGTTAAATTACTAAAGTAACTAAGGTATTTCAATAGCAACAATATCTTTAGTTACCTAGTCTTGTTATAAGTAATTATTTAAAGAAAAAATAGCAACAAGATTAAAGTCAATAAACGTTTGTTTATGAAAAAAAGATTGTTAACGGAAGTCTAGTACCATAAATACATTGTCTTTTGCCAACATAATAGTTTTAATAGTATTCACCAATTTTGAATTTTCTTCTAGTAGCTTAACAAAATAAATATATTTAAGTTCTATTTATGATGTAAAAGGTTAATAAAAGAAGCAATGATTAAAGGTCCTTATATCAACTACTCATTCACGAAAAAAATAATCATTTTGATAACTCAAAGTAATAATAATAAAAAAAAATCCCTAATAGCAATAGCTTCTAACTCATTCCTGTATTCTCTTTACCATTTTACCCTTTCAAGATAGTGCTATGAAATTTAACCTTTTAGATTGTATTATTTTCATTTTTCATCTTTTAGCTTCAATCCTAAAGGACTTATGTAATAACCACATTATTACTGAATGATAGATATGCTTTTATGATATTTATTCATCTTTCATTTTTGCATTTGTTTTTAACCATTCCAACAAATTCCATCTTTCTAAAGATAGTAACTTATTATATCCCATTTCTTTCATCCACATCTCTTTCACTTTATCACAGCTTGTACATATGCATTCATCAATTTCATTGAACCAACCATAGAAATGACATGGGGAATCCACTTACAATCCATATTTGCTTAGTCTATCCTTAATAAGGAGACCCTATTCCATCACTTCTAAAGAAAGTAGCTAATTATCAAGTAGGTTAGGGTTCTCCATGTTCAATCCAAAATTACAATTTTTCCCATTTTCCACTTCATCCTCAAAAAGCCTTTCATAAACAAATTTCCACATCTTAAAGCCATTAGCAAGTTTTATTTGATTAAAATTGGTCCTTTAATGAGACTCCCAAGTGCTCCCTCCCATATAGTCCATACACCAAAGGCTAGTTTGAAACTCGCTTTTTGGATTAACTCGATAGTTGTCTTTAACCAAGGTTTAAAGCTCTACGTATTTCCCTACAAAGCTTAGAGCCCTTCTTCCCCTTAGATCCTTTGTCTCTGCTAACATTTACCAACTTTCATTTTGTATTGTCTTAAGTTAAAAGTAGTCTAAGGATGGGCTTAGGGGGTTAGGGGTGGGTTGGTGGTTGGGGGCATAGGGGCTTAGGCCTCCCCCTCTCCTTCTCTCCACCCAGCCAAAATTTTTTTTTCTATGTTTGTTTAAAAAATTGTAAATTATGTATTCATATTTCCCCATGTGAATTCTCCCATCTCAATTTCCATGCACTTTGTAAACTATGAGGTTTTAATGCCTATGCACTTACTAAATTATCCCATTTAATGCACAATTTCTCTTACCATGTATAACCTTTTAATGACTATCAGATTCCAATATTTATTAAAGCACATATTATATTTCTATTCATGTGTGTAAGGAGTGAAGGAGTTTCATAGCTACCTAATATTTCTAATGTTATCATAGTACAATCAATAACCTATTATCTTCAATGTTACTTTATTTCAAATAATTATTTTATGCACAATTGAGATTTCAAAAATTAGAATGTTTAAAAACATTCAAATATCTCAATAAAATTAAGAATATTGAAGGAGAAAAAAAAAAAAGAGAATGTAATAGATAATCCACAAAAATGAACAAAGAAGATATTACATGTATATGTTATCTTATCCATGATATTTTGTTTTCAAGAAAAGAAATAAATTAGATTGGATTAGCAATTACTAGTTTGAATCTCCATTGTCTTCTTTAACATCGTTTTTTAGATTTTATTTCAATCAATTCTTTTTTTTCTTTTTTCTCCCTCAACTTTGCATACATAAATAAACCTACTTTTCAATTTATTTTCAATTGTCAAGTACATATATATATATATATATATAGTTTCATAATTCAAATCTTAATAAATAATATAATTAATTTGGGAAAATAACAAAATTTATTCCTCCAACTTTAAGAAGATAAGTATTGGAAAATATTATCTAATAGAATTTATATTACGTTGTGTTTTAAGATTTATTTTCCAATAGATCTTTTTCAGATATGAAAAATTTATATATATATATATATATAGTTTCATAAGTCAAATCTTAGTAAATAATATAATTTATTTCAAAAAAGAATTAAATTTATTTTTTTAATATTAAGAAAATAGGTATTTAAAAATGCCATTTAATAGAATCTATATAACATTGTGTTGAGATTTTATTTTCCAATAGATCTTTTTAAGCTTCAAAAATTTTTAAGTTTCTTAATTGGTTGTGAATTTATAATAGATATGATAATTTATTTAATTTGTACGTAAAAAAGCTTCTATTGATACTCCATGGACTAACTCTCTCTTTCTCTCTCTCTCAATGTATATATATATTGCATAGAATAAATATCAGTCTATCTATTCCTCTTTTAAACAATCAATTATATATATTAAACTATAGAAGCATTTTTTTAAGAGTAAGAGTTATAAGAAATACCATAAAAACAATATTACAATTTTTCATCATCATAAGATAAATGCAATCGTTATCATCATCATGTTTATTTGTGACAAGGTTAGCAAATTTTATTATAATATAACATATTATGTCTTCTTTTATTTGGGACTTTTCTTTATATCGATGATTTGTGACTCCATATATTATTTTCAGTTGTAATTTTTATTACCTTTTATCTATTTTTGATAGAAAATTTATCATTATAGTTAAGTTATGGAAAAAACAATTACAAGTGATTCATTCTTCAAGTTAAAAAGAACAAAAGATTCTAATTTGTTACAACTTACAACAACTACAGGAAATAAAGATTTAGAGGAGCGACAAAAAAAAAAAAGAAGTAACAGGAGTTGATAAAGAAAACCAAGATATCATAACTATTAAGAGTGATCTAAGATTGTGATGTCAAATATGGGATTATCCTATTGATAAGCGGGATGAGATTCAAAGAGCATACCTAATAGCTAGACTGTTTCAACCAATTCTACATGAGTATCCACTTTCCATAAAAAAATTCAAACATGGTCTTTTCAATCCTTTTGATTTAACAAATTTTCTATATGGTTAGAATATTTGCCTGCAAAAGATGTAGCCTTTTTTCTTTATTGTTTTGTATTTAGTGGGGGCCCAGATGATTGATCAAGAAAAAATGGATATTTAAAAATTGGAAAAAGGTTAATGATGGAAGAAATTGTGTGTTTTTTACACATATTAGATCATCTCCAAGCTTTACTCATAAGATTTGTATGAAGTCTTACAAAACTTTGATGAAACAATCTCAACATATGAGAAAGTTTTATGTAAGCAAAGTTTTAAATTCATCATAGATAATTGTTTAAGGCTTAAAACTTCCATTGATGCAATGAGATGGCTTACTATTCAAGGATGTGTATTAAGAGGTAATGATGAGACTTATGATTTTTAGAATTGAGGAAAATTTATTGAATTGATTAAGTTGTTAGCATGTTATAATTAGATAGTTGGTAATGTTACGCTTAATAAAGCTCCTAATAATGCTCCATATGTTTCTTCTAAGATACAAAAGGAGATATTACACATATTAGCAAAAAAAGTATGTGTAAAAATTTGTGAATAGATTAGTGATGTCAAATATTGTATTATTATAGATGAAGCCCAAGATGAATTTGGGAAAGAACAAATAGCAATTGTTTTAAGGTTTGTTAATACTAAAGGGAATATATATGAAACATTTTTTACCTTGTACATGCTACTAACACGATGACCTCTAATTTGAAGAATGAGATAAAATCTATACTATCTTAATATAACTTAAGTTTTCATAAAATCCAAGGATAAGGGTATGATGGTGTAAGTAATATGCATGATGAATGGAGAGGATTACATGCACTTATTTTGAGCAAATGTCATTATGTATACTATGATCATTGTCTTGCTCATCGTCTTTAGTTGGCCTTAGTTGCAGCAGTAAAATAAATTAGTCCCATCTACCAATTCTTTTCTAAACTAAATTATATTATAAATATCATATGCTCCTCTCCTAAGCAGAAAGATCAATTAAGAGATGTTTTTAATTCTAATTTAATTGATCGAAGTGCAAATGACGAGTTAGAAACAAGTCCTGGACTCAATTAAGTTAGGATGTTACAACATGCTAGAGATACTTGATGGGGATTCTCATTTTTCTTCTATTAAGAGTACGTTGAATATATTTGAGGCAACTTATACTATTCTTGAAAAACTGTTAAAGAAGGGAATTGTTCTTAATGAGGTGAAGCAAATGTTGCACTTAATGCTATGATGTGTTTTGACATTGTGTTCATTTTACATATGATAAAAGAAATTATGAAAATCACTCACGATCTTTGTCAAGCCTTACAACAAAAATCTTAAGATATATTGAATTTTATATCTTTGGTATCAACAACAAAAGCTTTACTTAAAGAAATGAGATAGTTGAGTTAGAATAATCTTATTAAAAAGGTTATAACATTTTGTGAGAAGCAAGATATCATTATCCTTGAATTGAATTCTCAATTTATTTCTTATGAGGGTCGAAGATGTCAATGCAGCAATCAATCCAAAGTAGAACATTATCGAATTAATGTGTTTTCTGTTAATATTTGATACTCGATGGCAAAAGATCAATCATAGGTTTATTGACAACATGATGGGTCTTCTTACTCTTAGTTCATCTCTTAAGTTAAGAAACTATTTTAAGAAGTTGAATGTTGATCAAATGTGAGAGTTGGCTCATAAGTTTTACTTCGAGGATTTCACTGAGCAAGAAAAAAATCATCTTAAAATACAAGCCTATCATTATGAATTTGACATTCCTCATAATTCAAAATTCAAGGGCTTATCTACAATTTCTAATTCATGTCACAAACTGGTGGAAACCAGGGAAATATCAATCTATTCTCTAATTGACCATTTGATTCAATTAATTTTGACTTTTCTAATCTCAACAACAAAAACTGAATGATCTCTTTTTGCCATGATTGTTGTGAAGAACATGTTAAGAAATAAGATGGGTGATATATTAGGAAAGAGTGACGAGTTAAATTTTGATAATTTTTATTTTTTTTCATTTCGCATTTCAAGATTGTACATTTTGCATATAATAATAATATCAAAGTAATATCAATGATGGTCTCCCTACTTTTAAATCCTTTACCTATCCCTGAATTAGTCAATAGTCATGTTAACAAACACTAATGGCTAATTTTAACACCTAAGCATAAAAGTTTCTGACTAATATTAACACGATATTTACTACTATATGTCTTATAAATCAATACTACTCTTTTCCCTCAATTATGTGACTACAATCACATAGAGTATCACAATTTCTCTCCCCCCTAATCACACAACGTCCTCATCGTTAGACTTTACAATTAAGTTACCACCCTTAACTTGCACTTTATCCTGAAAGCATGACATGTGTTACACCTTAGTGATACTCCCAACCCTTTTGACATCTTTTTTCTAAATTAGGTTAAAACAATCCCCAAATCATCCATCTTCTGGTAAAGGGTCAACTCTAATACTATTTTTAAAGCCTTAAGCTATTTGTCATGCCAATAAATATTGATTGGTCCATCTCAACCACTTCACCTAAAAATTTTTAGCTTATGTTAACTTGACATGCAATACTTTAACCTTAAAAATCAATACAGCTTCTACCCCATAATCCACATGGGACTATAATCATGTAGGTTATCACGTTTTTAACAAAGTCAATCTGTAAAGGTTTTTGTTTCTCTTTCTAAGAAAATTTGGTCAAATAAGCTGATTCCTTTTCTTTAAGTCCTAAACTCCAAATCATCCTAAAGATTTAGGTTTCATCACTATTTTTTCGACTTAAACTATGGAATTTGCTTTTCTCTTCTATTGTTCCTAAAAGAAATCTCTAATTAGCCTCTTTGCTTTATTTAAGAAAGTAGTTGATAGTTTAATAACTTGTAAGCAATAGCTTAGAGTTTCCTCCAAACCAAGTTTAATTAATATTTTCCTTCCTACATCACTTAAGTTCTTTACCTTTTAACTAATAAGCTTACTCCTCAAATTTTCTTTGATGAAGTTAACATTCCTACTCTTAATGTTTAAATTTCTCGTAATTGGAAAACCCAAATAATTTCTCCATATTCTCTTTGAAATGGTTAACTAGTTCCCATCCATTCTCATTTCCTCTTTTACAATGTTAGGAAAAAATTACTCTTGATTTCTCTACATTTATTTTTTGCTTTGAGAGGAAACTAAAATGCTCCATTGAGCTCATCATTACCTTTGCATTCTCTATTGTAACTTCCCTAAATATAAGAATGTTGTTAGCAAAGAATATGTGTGAAATCTCTATGTTAGCTTTCTTAATTTTTGATAGGTTTCCACTATTCTAACTCCACATAAGCTAAGATCCATCTACTAAGCATTTTTAGGGCAAAGGCAAATAAACAAGGGGATATTAAGTCTCCTTAACTTAGGCTCCCAAAGGTTTAAAAGAACTTTGTTTGAGAGTCATTTAAGATAACTTCAAAAATAGCAGTAGATAGACAAAGTGAGATGAATTTATCCATCTCTCAAGAAAATTCAAAGAGCCATTACCACTCTAATAGGTCCCACTCCAATCTCTCATATACTTTCTCCAAATCTATTCTAAAGAGCATCTATCCTCTTTTTCCTTTTTCCTTGAAAATGAATTCATCAACTACTATAAAACAATGGCATTATTCGTTGCATATCTTCTAGGAAAAAAACTTGCCTATATAGTACTAGCTAATTTATTTAAGAGTGATCTTAATCTCTATGTCGAAATTTTTGTGATTATCTTATAAATTGTAGCACATAGGCTAATCATGTGGAAATTCTTTAGGTTATTTGTCCCCATCTTCTTGGGAATTAACATTGTAAGGGTTTTATTTAACATGGATGAATCTCAAAATTGTGAAATGCATATGTGACTATATCTTCAACCACATGGCCTATAAAATAAAGCAAAAAAGAAAAAGAAAAAGAAAGAAAGAAAGATAGAAAAATTGGAAAAAAATTGAAAATGTAAGTCCTTTTTTCCGTGATTCACTTTTGGCACCAATCCTACATTTTGTCTCTGTGAACCGAAAAGAAAGGGGGCTCAACGGGAAGGGGATTCTATCATGAGAGAAGCAAGGAGATCAACCTCTTTCAGCAGTTATTTGCTCCGCACTTGGCTACCTAATGTTTACCGTAAGCACAATAACTAGTACACCAGAGGTACATCCTTCCCAGTCCTCTCGTACTAGGGAAAGGTCTTCTCAATGCTCTAACGCTTACACCGAATATGGACCGAACTGTCTCATAACATTCTGAACCCAACTCACGTACCGCTTTAATGGGCGAACAACCCAACCCTTAAAACATACTATAGTCCCAGGTGGCAAAGAGGCGACATCGAGGTGCCAAACCTTCCCGTCAATGTGAGCTCTTGGGGAAGATCAGCTTATTATCTCTAGAGTAACTTTTATCCATTGAGCGGCAGCCCTTCCACTTAGCACCGTCGGATCACTAAGGTCAACTTTCGTCCCTACTCGACCAGGTGGGTCGTACAGTCAAGATCCCTTCTGCCTTTGCACTCAAGGGCTAATCTCCGTCTGGCCTGAGGAAACCTTTGCATGCCTGTATAGCCCTAAAGCCAATCCCAAGGAACAGTAAAGCTTCATAGGGTCTTTCTGTCCAGGTGCAGGTAGTCCACATCTTCATAGACATGTCTATTTCACCGAGTCTCTCTCTAAAACAGTGCCTAGATCGTTACGCCTTTCGTGCGGGTTGGAACTTACTCGACAAGGAATGATGTCATGCTTGCTTTTGATATTCCGGAGAAACAAATCTTGATTGAACATATATTTGCCTAATGGATACAATCTACTCATGGTAAAACTTCATATGGCTTCAATGTACTTTTATCTTCAACGAATAGCCCAGCATTTAATGCGGGTCAAAGCATATGGATGCTTGGCTGGTTAAATGTTGTTAATGAGAATAATAATTCACTATTCTCAACAACGGGCCCTGGAGACTTCTTGGTTCATCATGCAATTGCTCTAGGTTTACATACAACTACATTGATCTTAGTAAAGGGTGCTTTAGATGTACGTAGTTTAAAGTTAATGCCAGATAAAAAGGATTTCGATTATAGTTTTCCGTGTGATGGTCCGGAACAAGGTGGTACTTGTGATATTTCCACTTGGGACACATTTTATTTGACAGTTTTCTGGATGTTAAATACCATCGGATGGGTTACTATGTGGCTAAGAGCCCTCACAGCCCAGGCACAACGACGCAATTATCAGGAGGTACGCTCTACCATTGAGTTAATAGCCCATCGTGTAGGCCTTCCGCCGGGGCTCACTATGTCAAATGCAAGAGAAACCCCATCCCCCTCTTTCCTTTTTTCGCCCCCAAGTCACCACGCGGCAAGGGCATGGGGATGTAAAAAAAAGGGATCCTATCAACTTATTCTGACCTAAGATAATAAGCTCATAAGCTTGGTCTTACTTCACCGTCGAGAAACGAAAGAAGACTTCCATATCCAAGTTTAACTCAGACGTAGCTCGCCTCTTTTTGGGTGTAAAGCAATGTCAAACCAAAATACCCAACAAGCATTAGCTATACCTGAAAAGGAGGTGATCCAGCCAAACCTTCCAATACGACTACCTTGTTACGACTTCACTCCAGTTACTAACCCTGCCTTCGGCATCCCCTTCCTTACGGTTATGGGGGTGTAAAATAGAACATGAAACTGTAAGCTCCCAAGCGGTAGGAAGAGACTAAGGCTCTGATTGCGTCCTTATTGAAGAATGAGTTGGCGACTCATAGGCAGTAGTTTGGTTAAGGGAACCCACCGGAGCTGTAGCGAAAGCCAGTCTTCATGGGGCAATTGTCATTGCTTATAGACCTAAACCTGGGTGATCTATCCATGACCAGGATGAAGCTTTGGTGAAACTAAGTGGAGGTCCGAACAGACTGATGTTGAAGAATCAACAGATGAGTTGTGGTTAGGGGTGAAATGCCACTCGAACCTAGAGCTAACTGATTCTCCCCGAAATGTGTTGAGGCGCAGCAGTTGACTGGACATCTAGGGGTAAAGCACTGTTTCGGTGCAGGCCGCAAGAGTGATACCAAATCTAAGCTAACTCTAAATACTAGATATGACCTCAAAATAATAAGGGTTAAGGTTGGCTATGAGACGATGGGGATAAGCTTCATTGTTGAGAGGGAAATAGCCTGGATCACCAGCTAAGGCCCCTAAATGATCGCTCAGTTATAAAGGAGGTAAGGTTATAGAGACAACCAAGAGGTTTGCCTAGAAGCAGTCACTCTTGAAAGAGTGCGTAATAGCTCACTGATCAAGCGCTCTTGCGCCAAAGATAAACGAGACTAAGCGATTTGCCGAAGCTATGGGTTGTAAAAATGCATCGGTAGGGAAGCGTTCCGTCTTAGAGGAAAGCTCCCACAAGAGCAGGAGTGGACAAAGCGGAAGCAAGAATATCGGCTTGAGTAACGCAAACATTGGTGAGAATCCAATACCCCAAAAACCTAAGGGGGCAGGGGTGGGCCCTTTCCCACGCGCATGGCCTATTTAGGTTCAATTTTACATTTTAATCCGATTCATTATAAGATTGTCGTCAAATTAATGGTCATATATTGTCGAGGGCATGGCAGACTATGTATTGGGGCAAAAATCTGTGTAACTACAAATTGGAAGGCAGTTAAAAAATGACTCAAAGTATTGAAAAACAAGGAAGACCTTCCATTTTTGCGGGGTATCAATCAATCAAATTGAACCAAATCCGTGCAAATCAACGCCTATTCTTGATTGATTAAGAAAGTTCAAGGTGCGGGGAAGTTAATTAAGCATTGATTTCAAATTTCTTTTTTGGGAAGAAATCGCTTTAAATCAGAACCATTAGTTTGCACGCATTAAATAAAGATTCTGTCTTTTATTACGAATTTAAGCTTTCCATTCCAAATTGATGATTTTAGGACTGTAAATAGGGGTCTAGGGTTTCTGTTTTCGTCTCGAGCATCAAACTCTACTCTCAAAAAAATCACTTCAATCCTTCATTTCTCTCTCTAGCCAAGTCCGGTGACACACCCTCTCTCTCTTCTTCATTTCTGCCCGATTTCATGCAAAAGCGAACAAAACCAAAGCCAGAGAAAGGTTGCTCGATCCGTGTATTTTAGAAGTCCTCACTTCCTTGTCGCCGACGACCACCACCGAAGCCATCGTCGATCTCCCTTGGCCCGCACGACGTTAGCGTTAGGTTGTTTGTGTGTGTGCGTGTGTCCGTTTATTTATTTTCTCTTCTTGTATTCTTATTTATTTTTTTAATAAATGCAGACGCAAGTATTAAAAAAAAAAAGAAAAAGAAAAATGAAAAACAGGGAAAAAGAAAAAGAAAAAAAGGGGGCCATGTTAGTAGCTTAGTACTATTATTTACATAGTTTTTAATCATGTTCTACAGAAATAATAATGAAGAGAAGAAATATGTAAAATAATATATGAAACAAAAATATGAAAAGAAAAAAAAAGAAAGAGGTTAGTTAAGACCATTCATCTTATGCTTTCTTGGCATTTATATGGTTTTTATAAACCATACTAGTATTTCAATAAACAAGCAACAGAAAAGGCAGTTAATAATAGAGAAAATAGTGTTCAGTTAGTGTAGATTGATTTATGGTCCTTTTCGTTATAAAATGCATAAGATAGAATTAGAATTATTATCAAAAATGAAAAATAGAGAAGAGAAAACTATAAAGTGCATAATCAGTAAATAATGCTATCGCTTTAAGGTTTTTTTTTTTTTAAGATTTAATATAGGCAATATAGAAAAAAAAAACTTTTTAGTTGTGCTTGTAAATGATGTATTATAATTTTTATTATTAACTCTCTTAGGTGTTTATGACACTTTTCCGTAACGAGTTTAAGGGCAAAAAAGAATTAAAAAGAAGCACACAACAGAAAAGGAATTAAAAATAGCAAGGAAAAAAGTGATAATAAGGAGTGTTCTTAATACTTTTTGTGACATGGTCATATATAGCCTTTTACGTAATAAAATCGATATGGCTCTTCCGCATCAAGAGCAATTGATTTTTTAAAATTTGTTTCTAAAAATAAAAAGGCGAGCATGGTCCTTATATAGATATTTGTTGTTCTGAGTTTGTGTTGTCTTTCATTACTAGTATCAATTCTTACCATGCGCACATCATTCATACCATCACATTCTCTAGTCTTCAAAATGTTCTGTGAAAAATAAACTTGCAAATTTCCTTCACTCTCTTTTCTTGTTAACATTATTCTGATTGTAAATAAAATTTTCTTTGTGGTGGGCAATTAATTTTTTTATAAAAATTAAGGAAAAATTTCTTAAAAGTTCAACTTTCTTAAACACGTAAGATTTGTAGTTTTTTTTTTTCCATTTTCATTTTAGAAACTTTTATAACATGACTTGAATTGAATAGTTAGGTTTTAGCACCTCTTATATACCATTTGAGCCATTTTTATTAAAAAAACTTAAAAAGTTAATATAGCATTTTCCTTTTAATTTTGTTGCAGTTACTAACATGTTCATTTGCTTTCGAGTATACTTGCATTATACTCCAGATTGAGGTAATTACTTTACTTTAAAAGTTAATAAAAAGGTTAAAAAATCGAGATTTCAAATAAAAAATTTTAAAGGCCATATTTAGGTATGTACAATCTTTGTTAATTTCTTCTCTCATTTGTTTACTTTTTTTTCTTTTAACGATTTTTGGTTTTTCATTTTTTACGAGGAACAAACTCGATAGTGGGAAGTGAAATAGTCGGGGGAACGACAATCTCTGGTGACATTAGTCGGACTTGGCAGACGGTGAGGAAGTTTGATTGTATTTTCTTTGCCTGTGAAGAGTGTACAAGTCATTGAATTGTTGGATGCTTCCTATCATTTTGGTTTCATGCGGTTCAGGTAATATCATTTGGCTAGCCTTTTTTATAAAATTTTCTCAACTACTATTAAGTTTCAATGTTTCTTTTGTATTATATAGAGCTTTTTAGGTGAACAGTAAAATAAATTTTAATAAAAGTTAAGATACCAAAAGTGGTGGCTCTCCCTCTAATTGCATAGATGTATTCTCCCTATCATTTGGGCCGTTTACTATTTAGTCAATAAAAATGAAAACATACTCATGGTTTGATTATATCAATTTGTGTTTATATTCTTTAATAACATTCATCCCTTAGTTGTACATACTTACTTCAATCTGCTAATCCCTTCTTCAGCATATTTCATCTAATGAGAATTTCATCTTTATGGCTATATATATTTAAAATTAATCATTTATGTTAGTGTAATATTGTTTCTTTTTATGTTACTTTACTAACTTTCCACTTTGGGTGTTTCTACATTTATATCTCGAAATATTTGATAAAGTGAAGTCTTTTTTTCCCCTCCCTTTTCCACTTAGATTGTTTTTTCTTTAAAAAAAATAGTAATAATAAATGGAAACCCTTTCAAATCAGGGTTTGGGGCATTTCAAGTAAAAAAGAAAAAAGGAATAAATAGTTTTATCTAAAAATAAAACATTAAAAATTAAAAAATAGAAAAAGAAGACAAACGAAAGAAAAAGGGGGAGTTGATAAAAGTTTCAATTTTCCAAAATAACCCCTATGTGGCAACTGAAATGTTTTAATAAGTTTGGTCCTTTCCCTAACTTTTCATTTTAGAATTGTCTCTTGAAATCGGTTCATCAAGATCCTGTTTACTTTCCTCAATCAATTTCTTTCCACCCTTTCTGTCGTACTCTTTTCAGTGGCGGATATTCTATAGTAAATTTTGACTATTCTCTCGTTCACCACTTATCCCGTAGGAGTTCCTTCCTCTCCAATGTCGTTTTACTCTTTTTTTTTTTTTTTTTTTTTTGACAAAGTTCATTCTATTTAGGCCGTTTTGGGATGTACATCTTCGGAAGTCTTCCCCTAATACTTTTATTAAATTAATCGATTTTTTTTTTTTCCTCACATATATCATCCGACAAATCTCTCTATTGAACTTTTGAGCAGATACAAGCCGTCTCGTGTAAGTATAAACTCTTAAACATTTTGAATTAAAACATATCCCGTACTGTATCTTAAAATTGTATCATATGTCATATTTGTAAAAGCTTTTTTTGTTCCATAAATATCTACTTTCACACTTTTTATAACAAATACTTGATGCATATCTTTTTGAAACATTATATATGGAAATGAATGTTAAATGACACCTTTAATTTGCAATATAATTAAATTAAAAATGCATAAAAGTGAACGTACAAAAAAATTCAAATTTTTTAGATGTTACCCACAAGATAGTGAAATATGAAGCCACATAATAATTGCTTTGGCTAAAAACATAGCCTAATGAACAAATGAAACTAAGGCTGCGAATCAGCTTAGCTAATTCAGGATGTGGTTTTAAAGCACTAGTTTTGACTTGTTTGAAAATTGTTAGGGTCAAATTAAGCTGTGCTCTTATTGTGCCCAAAAATTATAAAGATTGATCCGTAAGATGAAGTGAAGTAGCTTGCAAGCAACAAAGTATGTTTGTAGCACTAATTATTTTTATATTATACATACATTGAAACTCAAAAATAATATTTATATAATTTGTGATATAAAATAATAATATATGTTATGTCAAATATAGTCTTTATTCGTTTATTTATTTATATGTTTATTCATATTGTATTTTTAGCTTCCTATATAATATACATTATACATTAAACTCGAGAGCTTTCTTAGAAACCTGTTAATAACAAAATGAGTAGACTTACATAACTTAGATATTAGCTCAAACTCTACTTATGTAGATAGACAATCTCCATTTTAAAATCAAATGTATCATCATTTTGTATATAGTCCTATTATGAATTTTAAAATTAAATTGATGAAAATATAACGTTAAGGCAAAGAGAGAGGGTTGGTTGTATATTAAAATGAAAGAGAGAGAAATTCTTCATGATATAGGAATATATGTTCTTTTGTGACGGGAAACTCCTTCCATCACAAGGAGTAAAGATTCGCGAGTTGTTTTTGTTTCAAATTTACTTCTTCCCTTTAGTTTTGATGATTTAGGGAAAAAAGTTTTAGAACGATAAAAAAAAAAGGAAAAGGCAACTAATAAATTATTTTCTTTTTATCTTTTGCAATTGTTATAGAAATAGCCAATTATATTTCACGTGGAAAATATAGCATTTAAATTTTAGTAAAATTAGTTATTCATATTGTCGGACAATTCTACATTAGATATCATCTGTCTTATTATCATCTAATTTTGTACTTGTACATAAATATTAAATACATTTTTTTTGTGGCTAACTTTATATGCATCTTATTATTATTTGTACTATATCTTATTTTTTTTCATGTATCTTATCTAAATTTGATTTTTTTAGGGTGGTATAATTAAAATAAATTGTTTGTCAATTTTTTTCTAACATTTCTTCTGAATAAGTATTGTCAAGTCTACTTATACCAAATGCTTAGATGAAATGAAAAAAATTTTGACAAATAATCTATTTTAATCTACATAATTTAAAAAAAAAAATCAAATTTAGATAAGAAACATGGAAAAATAAGATATAATATGAATAATAGTAAGATAGCTATAAAGTTAGCCAAAAAAGGAATGTATTTATTAAACATGTACAAGTACAAAATTAGATATTAATAAAACAATTGATATCTAATGTAACGTCACCTTACAATAAATTGCTAATTTTCAACAATTGCAAAAGATAGAAAGAAAATAATTTATTGGCTACCTTTACCTTTTTTTAATTGTTCCAACACATTTTTACAAAGATCATCAAAACTAAGGGGAAGAAGAAATTTTGAAAACAAAAACCATCAACACTTATGATATGTCTTGTAATAAGATTTATAGATTGATGTTTCACTAGATACGTCAAATTTAGATTGCTTCTCTTAGGATATTTTTAGAAAATTCCAATATCATATATATTTTATAATTAATATTTTTTTATCAATTTATAACCAATACTTTTAAATCATCAAAACTATTCATTTAGGGTAGATTCAACAAGAAATTTAAACAAAATGGTGAAGGAATGAAGTATTGCTCCTTCAAATGGGAAAGATTTCTCTTTTCTTTAGTTTTTCTCTTCCAATTATATTTGAATCTATTCGCTATTTCACCAATCAAGCTTCTTCTTTTTTTTCCTTTAATCTACAAAATATTATGGCATATTGCATATTACTACATTGTTTAGAACATGACCTCGGTCTAAGAGAATAGGATTTTAGCTCACGAGAACATTTAGATTATATATGTTGACATTCTTAACAAAATCTAAACTATCAATCATTTTAAATTAAGATAATATTTTTTTTGGCGTATTTTTCTTTCTTTTCTTTTAAGATTTTGCTATTATGGTACAAGATGGTACGATTATTTGATATGTTGCATAAAGTTTTTGTCCTACTCTTATTAGCTCTTAAAAAACACTTGTTGTGGAGAAAATTAAAATATTACAATTGTAAAAAGTGATAATGAAACGCTATTAATTAATTGGATTTTTCTACTGAGATCGTTGTCACCATCCAGATCACCCTTAATTTATACTTCTTTAAATTTAAATTATTAAATAAATTATGAATTCAACTGTCTAGATTTAAAATAATAAAAATAAATTATAGAATTGAACGCAAGATCGATTTCTTTAAAATAATATACAGAAATTAACTATGAGTTCTGAGCAAAGAGTAAAGGATGTTATGTATTGCATAATCATGCTCCTATAAAATAGGATTAGTTTGCTTGTATTTGTGATTGGGTGATAGCACCAATAAAAAACAGTCAAATGCATTACAGCAGCTAGGTTTTTGTATCCATTAACTCTGTTTATATTTACTTATTTTTAAGTTCCATTTATTTTAGGAAAAATAACTTTTTAAAAACACATTTATTTAAAAAATTTTAGTCCAAAGTTTTTTCTTTTCTAATAGGCGAAAATATTTTTTAATTGAGGGGAAATCTTAGACTTTTCCAAGAAAACGAGATATGTTTTTAAAATGTAAAGTCAGTTTTTCGAATTAGTCTCCACAAATGCTACAATTTCAGAAAAGAATTTCTATATGAATTTCAGTAATTAACCTCTAAATTAAATTGTAAACATAAAAATACTTCAGCAGACAAAAATAATCAAAAGATTAGTTAAAAAATTGCAAAGTTAGGTAGCATATAATGTGATCCCATTACTGGCGAAAGGCAATATTGTTGGATAAGGGGCCCATTCTAACACCCAAAATAATAATAATAATAATAATAATAATAATAATAATAATAATAATAATAATAATAATAATAATAATAATAATAATAATAATAATAATAATAATAATAATAATAATAAATACAAAAATAGAAAACTTGAATGTTGACATGAGACAGAAACCAACATGATATGAAACTACTAAGTCGAATGCAACGAATTAATATAATTATTAAATAAACTAATTACTTATGATGTATAATTGATTTGATAAATTTGTGATAATGATATGAAATAAAACTCAAATACGATTTGCAAACACCAATGATTATGTCTTGGTTACCATTGTCGGACTTTGTTTGACATACACTTAATTCAATATAGGCTAATTGTATTTTGTACCTCTTCTTTTATTTATTATATCCTCTGTGGATTTTCTTATAAACACCACTAAGCATGGCTTCTCTTATAAACACCACTAAGCATGGCTTCCTTTTAACCCATCCTCAATCCCAGAGACCCTGAAAAGTTCTTAGAAGTTACGTTAACATGTTAAAAAGTTAAAAAAAAAAATTAGAAATTAAAAAGTGGAATTTCATACCATCTTCTTTTCCCTTCTTTTCCCATGTATACTGCATCTTCTTTTCCCTTTTTTTCTTAAAAATTTTTTCAATCTTTGTTTAGAAAAAATGAGTTAAAAAAAAAGTAATCATCATGTTATTCTATAAGCATCCCACTTTTTCCAAGAACGAGGTGGTCAAATTTGTTGTCTATACATTGCATTTCATTCAAATGAAACCGACACATTCGACCAAAGTTCTCGATCAAAGTCATTGCACTCTAAACTCATTGTTCGACCTTTGTACTACTAAGGATCTAACGTATATTTCCAAACGCAATCAAGATTCATTCAGACATTTGATCAAGTGATTTCAAACTCATAATTACAACTACATATATATGTATTATTATTATTTTTGTCGACGATTTTTAGTAGCAAATTGAGAAAAAGTAAGCTGTGCGGAGGTAATACGGGGAGTGCGTGTGGCTTTAGGGCATGCAGAAATCAGAAGCCTCAGAAATCAGAAGCCTTCAAACCGAAGTTATTTCTTGTGGTGGAGGTTTAGCATTGACTAGGGTCTTGTATAATATTCCTCGGACAAAGAAATTAAAAAAAAAACAAAACAAAACAAAAAATCATCTTTCTTTCTTCGTCCATGGGTCCACATATATTTCAACTCATCAATTTGTCTTAAGATCCTTCTAGTATTCTTTTTTAGTAGTTTCATTAATAAGACTCGTGTGATATTGTGATTCTAGTAAATAAATCTAAAAAATAAAAAAAATTTTATCTTTTCGAAGTTTCATGCTCATGGAAAATAAAGTAAATACATCAAAATATGTAAATTCTCTCTCTCTCTCCTCGTTTCTTTCTTTCTTTCTTTTTTTTTTTCCTTTTCTCCGGTTAGCAAGACCCCATTGGATACCCGATAAGATTTTCCTATTAGTAATTCGTTCTAAAGAATTTGTATATATTAAATTGTCCTGTTCATATCCTATAGGTAATTTTTTAACAAGAATTTAAGAAAATGTCTTTTTTCCTGTTATTTATATCGTAACCTATTTCTAGCTACTGCCAATTAAGTATAAAACTAGCAGATAATGAACTTGTGATGAAGTGTATGTACCCAACTAAACTAACGTTGGGAGAGAATAGAAGTTATCTAAAATAGTAGGTGGTTTTACATTAGCAAGCATTTTATTAAAATATTTTCTTTATATTACGTTATTATATATATATATTGAAGGATTTTTTTTTAGTAAACTAAAGAATTAAAAGAAAGATAAAAGTACTAAAACATACTAAAATGGGCTTCACACTCCAATATTATAGATAAAACAAGACATCAAACCAGTCTCAAAAAAAAAAACATTCATTTGATATTACAAATCACATATATATATATATATATATATAAGTTGTGGATAAATATTAATCATATTTAGAAGCATAGTCGCAGTAATGGGTGGTTTAAGTATCATCAATATTTTGTACACACTATATATTCATGCTTATAGGACACCTTTACATATACTTAGCTTGCAATCCTAATGAGCCTTTTTCAAAATTAATATTCATTAGTCGTAAAAGAAAAAAAAAATGATATTCTTATGGTTCTCTTCCGTAGAAATATCTCGTTCTCGCATGTTTCATAATTTATCTACGAAAAAAATGCCATCTTAATTACTATAAACGCGACTCTTTTAGAATTTGGACGATTTCTTCTCGGTGTATATTGTTAACACTAGGAAGTCAATTTTGTCGAACAATCCGGCCTGGTTGTTAAATTGTGCGGGCATGAACGGATTCAAGAGTTTCAAACGGGACTTAATATATGGTCAATCCGATGAAGTTTCAAAATATAATTGATAATATAAAGTCGTACGTTATTTCATATGGTGTGATCTTGTCTTGTAATAATGCCACGGTATTTCTTATCGGGATGTCATGAAATATTCTAAATAGATCCATCAGCATGTATCATTATTTTCCTATTTTGCTTCAACAAACTTTTGTTGGTCCCGGTGGCCAATAAAGAGGGAGAGGGGGTTTGAATTGATTATTAATCAAATTTTAAATTTTATTCTAATTTTAACTTATTAATGTTCAACATCAACAATAATAAATTTGTTCTTTATTTCTAAAATATTATAACCTAACAACTTTAGATCAAAGAATTGCATGAGAAAATTAATCCGAGTTCTTAATCTAATCTTTAACTTAAAGTATTGAAAAACAAATAAATAAGGAATAAGAGAATCATGCAGTGATGTATACTGGTTTCACCTTATACATTAATCTATTCTTCCAGCATAGAGTTTTAGGGATCAAATCTCAGGTCTTCTACACCTAATTATCTACTAATTGAAAGAAACCAATATGATGTATATAGTCTCCCAATGTCGCCTTACCCTCCCTAATTCATATCATAAAAGTAATCACAAATCTATAAAGTCTCATTGCTATTTCTCTCTCAAATAATTTTTCATTAAGTTTAAAGAGTTTAGCTACTCTATTCGAGGATTATAATATGATTCATCACACCTCCACACAATTCTCTATCTCATAATAGTTTTCACATTTTAGCACATGTACTTCTCAAAAACTTATGACCACATAAAACTTATTCTACACTTTCAATCATATTACTTTATCTATTCTTCTTTTTCATTGTCTTATTATATATATATATATATATATATTCTTATTCTTTTTATCTCTTTAAATAGATGTAGCTCTAATGTTCAAATATTCTATCATTAGTGATAGCCGTTATATAGCTACTATATTCAAATCTTTGTGATCCTTATATTTGTACTGACTTTCAAATCCGCTCTATTGTTAAAGATATATATCCATAATTTTTTGCTTCTTTTGATCCTTCTAAGAAGCATATCTTTTTCCTTCCATTACTTGTATCATTTGTTTCTCATTCAAACTTTTTTTTTCCATAAGTAAAAATATATATTAGCTTGATCAAATTTATTATTAAAATAGATCTTCTCTTCCATGGTTAGTCTTGACCTATTTATTTTGTTTCTTCTTTTGTGTGAGTTTTGAAACAGCTTTTGCTTCTATGTAGCTTCCGAACGTATTCTAAACATAGTCTGTTATCTAAACAGTTCTTGTTTTGTCTTTTCAACTTTGTATTGTCTTCTAAATTCTACTATCTTATGAATTCAATTACTTTCTTGTATGTTTAATGCAGTTCTTGATTCTTGTCTTTTTCGATATTTTCCTTATCTTTATAATTACATTTAAATTTAAATGTAAATTTTTATTTTCTTCCTATTTCTTATGATTATTCTTCTTTAAATGCTAAGTGGTAGAAGTTTCTAAGCATTATTTTTCCGATTTTAGATCTTAATTTTCAGTTTTGATCATATTTTCTAGGTTCTGGTCTTATTTTTCAAGTATTGAATATCTTGATTTGCATGAGGTTTAAACTTATTTTGAATACTAAATAATTTGACAAGTAATTTTAAGCAAATATATTTTGTTATCACCAAAATGCCTTTTATGGAAATTTTATTTCATCTTTTTCTTTTTACTACTTATATTGATTAATTAATTGATGAAGTATAACAGTGAAGCCCATACATTTAAATATGAGATTTATATAAATTATCGTCAATAATGTTTCTTATTAGTATATTATATCTTCCCTTGGTATCTTTGTGTATATTGTTAGCCTAAAGTCTTGTCATAAAAAACAAAAAAGCCTAAAGGTAGCAAGAGTACAAATGTGAAATTAGAATGTGCAAGTGTTTGGAAGATATGTGGAGCGTATAAGTTTTACACTTAATAGCAATATATCAGTAAAGCAAACGCATGTCTTCGTCTTGAATAATAAAGAATCGAAGACAATTTTCAAACAATGTATTATTTGATATATTTCTTTGAAATTCCTATGTGTATTATGTGGTTAAGCAAATAAAAATACATTGAAATTTCTATTTGGATAATCACATACGATAAAGTATTTACTAGAAGTACAATCAATAAGGATATCTGGGTTTTTGATTTAAGCTTTTGACACAAATAAACTTGACTATGCCTATATGGATGAACTTGAAGAATTACACAAGCCATCTATTTTAATCTTTGCGATTCAACTATTTGTTAAGACGACAAACAAATCAAATTTTGATAAGACACATATAGAAGTATATAATAAGGAAGATAAGTAATAAACGTAAAAAAATAAATAAAAAAAAAGCTAAAAAGAAACAGAATTAATAAACATATATAAGTACATCATTAGAATGTAATAGAACAATTTAATTTCTACAACAACTACAAAAATACAAGGAAAATAATTTATTCGTTATTTGTTCTTTGAATGTTTCTGCATGTTTCCACCAAGAATATAAAAAATTCTTAAAAAAAAAAAAACTTAACTCCTTGTCAGGGAAGGAGTTCTGCAGTTCCACTTAAAAAATGAAGAGAACAACACACACATAATCTTATACAATAAGTTTTCTCTTTCTCTTCCCTTTTTATATAAAGATCCCTCTCTTTGCCTAATCCTCAACCACCACGGTCCATACCAAAACCAAAAACTTCTTTTCCTCCCCAGTTTTCTTCTTCTCTCTTTCCTTTAAAAACCCTTATCATGTTTTAGAATTATATTATAAAATCAGTAGTAGTCTTTTGCATGCCCCTATATTCAATGTTTTATTCATAGATTGATTTTAACTCTTAACTTTTGAGTTTTTAGTTAGGGAAAACAAAGACAACGAGATTAGATCTTGACTTGAAGGAGAAGGTGAGCATGGAATTGTGTAACCGTATTATTGTCGATGGCGGGTTGAAATTGCCACTTGGGTTTAGATTTCATCCAACGGATGAAGAGCTTTTGGTTTATTATCTTAAACACAAGTGCTTTATTCTTCCGTTGCCTACTTCAATTATTCTTGAGTTCGACGTTTTTCTCACCACACCATGGAACTTACCAGGTATATAGCATTCTTTCTTATATATATCGATTCATGGAACTTACCAGGTATATAGCATTCTTTCTTATATATATCGATTTTAGTATCTCTTTAGTATGCTTTCCTGTGAGATTTGTAGTGTGACATTTATGTGTTTTGGTGTTTCAGCTGGCATCATTACACAATAATTTATTCATCCTATTGCTCGTTAACTTTATCATGAAAATGTGAGACGGAGCAAAATGAATGGAGAGTTACGTTCGCACATTTAATTTAAGGAACTTGTGCATGTGCGAATTGAAAATTAACAATGGTAAATTAATTTAATTTATGTTTCATTTACGCTAAGGGATAGACAAAATTGGTAATTTGAAATTGCTTTGTTTTTTTCTTTTTTTTATTTTTTATTTTTTACTTTTTTGTTAAGCAATCTTCATATCATCATTTGAAAACTTTATGGTGTTTTCATTAATCACTGTCCAACTCTTTAATTATTTATGAGTATTTCTTTTGTGTTTTGATAGGTGATTCAAGAGAAAAGAGGTACTTCTTTAGCAATAAAGAGCAAGATGTGAATCCTAATAAGAAGACATTTAAGAGAGTTGTTGCTGATTTTGGTTATTGGAAGCAAAAGGGAAAAGATAAGAAAATTGTCACTAATGGTATCAATCCTATTGTTGGGATTAGGAAAACTTTAATCTTTTATAGAGGAACTTATTCTAATTCTACTAGAACTCATTCTAATTCTACTCAAACTCGATGGAACATGCATGAGTTTCACCTTGAAGGACTGCAATCAAGCTCTTCTAATATAACGGAGGTGAGATTAATCTCAACAATGTGCCATAAACCATTATACTATAGTTTACTTGTTTTAATTTATTGGGGGTTCAAGTTTGCCTAAGGATGTTTGAATAGAATGGTATTTGAAGATTTTTTTACTCTAAAGTTTGATATAATATAATGTTTTTTTTTTTTACATTCCAGATGTCATGTGGAAATTGGAAAGTGTACAAAGTATTTCAAAAGAAAATTAGGCCCAAAAAGCATGGGAATATTGCTTCACAAACTAGTGCCATTGTGATTGATTTCAAGAGTGAAGAGGCTTCTGGGTTTGATCCACCTCCACCTCCTTCCCCATATTCAAGTTGGGTTGATGAAGAAGCAATAAGTGCTTAGCTTTTGTCTCATTTTATCTGTAACAATAGAAAGATAGAACGCTTTTTCCTCAGGTACCCAATGTGAATGCTACACATAAAGAGAAGGCATTTTATCCCTTTTTGAAGAAAATGTTTTGGCACTTTGTTTTAGCATGAGATGATCATCTATCCCAGTAAAATTGAAAGAAAAGAATGGTTCTCCCATGTTATGTGCTTCGGATATACCAAATATAGATTACTTCCACTGAGACATTTATGAAAATCCAGTAATTTGAATAAATAAGTTTCTCATAAAATTTAAAAATCATCTACTTTTTAATCGGTGGTTTAAACCGTGTAAGCGATCGATTTAAAAGTAAATTTAACAAGAGATTTAAAAGTAAATTTAACAAAATGGTAGATGTCCGGTCAAGTAAAAAATAATAAAGCGTTGCTCCTTAAATGAGAAAGATTTTTTTATTTTTGGCTCTTTCCCCTCCCATGACATTTGAGGCTTTTCACTATTTGACATATCAAGTTTGTTTAATCTATAAAAGACTACAGAATATAGAGAAAACAAAAATATTACATCTGGAGGAAAGAGATGGTCAAAGTCCATTAATTAATTCTGAGATTCTGAGCAACATATTATAGAAAAAGGTGAAGGACTTTGTAGATGCAAAGATGGTCCACTAAAGAAGAAGAAATGCAAAGACGGGAATCCAATAAAGGAGAGAGTGGAAGGACATTATGTATTAGAATTACATAATGATGGCCCCAAGGAGAAAGGGGTCCCTTGTATTTGTGATTTCGTGACCGCACGAACAAAAGCAGTTTAAGTGCTTTGTCGCATCGAGCATCTACACATGCGGCTAGACTTTCGAATCCATTAACTTTTATGTATTTATTTATTTGTTTGTTTATATTTTATGTACTTCAATGTTTTTGCATGCCAATGTAAACTAATATTTTTTAATGTTTCGTTTCTTTCGAGAAAAATATTCTTTTAATTCTTTTTTTTTTAATTACTAAGGTCATTTTAATCTAATGATACTATACCGTCTCAAACTTAAAAAGCTATATACGATCACATATCTTTATCCCCCAATGATACATCAGACATTATCTCCCAAAACATAAGAAATCATCCTCAATTTTTTATTTTTTTTATAAAATTGCTTCAATTAATTTCAAAACATCCACTATTAAACCTCATCAAATTGTGAGCAAGTTTTATAAATAATCAATCTAGTAATTATAGTTAAAGAATCCATTCTAATGATATTTTCTACCTATGCACTTATTTTGTTTTTCTTTTCCATTCTCACAATCATATACATAATCGCCACTCCCCATCCTAGTCATCTTAATATATTTCTCCAAATCCATCAAATTCTATCATTAAAACTTAAATACCTACATTTGTAAAAATAAGGAATGAGGTAATGCCTAATACATGAATACCACAAGCACATGCACATGACACACAATTACACAAGTCACATGCATTAATATGGAACATATATCACAATCAACAAACCTACTAATTCTAAATATATATGTAAGCATATATATAAATTCCAATTTACTAACAATAAAGGAATACTCATGATTCCGGTCTTAACATATAAATGAGAACACCACCTCAACCCTAACAATATTACAAGTATGGATTCGCCACTCGGCTTCGATACCATCCTAACATTACACTCTTTATCAACATGAATTCACTATTCGTGGTCCTTACACCATTCGCATCCTCACCAAATCTATCGGTAAGGGTTCACCATTTACGATCCCAACACCTTCCTAACACTCATGTCTACTGACAAAAGTTTACCATTCACGTGCCCCACAACCACCTAATTGTTACAAGTTCATCACTTCGATCCTATAACCTAAATCTACCCCCAATTATGTCAAGGAGTAACTCCACCAGGGACAATGCCACTCAAATATCATAGAGGTGTCCTTTAGGAAACTCTCACTAGATTAAGACATAAATAAAAGAAGAAACTCATTATTAAAAGCCAAATATATATTAAATTCATTTATATAATACTAATCCTAACATGCGCAGTAAACACATACTTGAATCCTAAGCAACAAATAGTTCTAACTCACAATTCTTGTGAACACCTGAAGTACAACGTTAACATATTCTTTTAAAGTCCATACAATGTATCTTTCTATTTCTCCCTTAACATTACTTAGTTTAAGTTTTGTTGTTAGCTTATTCTAGACTTTAAGATTAGTTTCAAAGTCCTAAAGGCGTTTAGGAAAGGTTATGATAAAGTTTAGGATTAAAAAAAACACTTGAAAAACAGTAAAGCAAAGATAGGTATAGGAACGCGATCAGAGCTCACAACCGTACTCCTTGACTATGTTTCATTTTTTTTTTAACACTTCAATCCACTAATCCAACACCAATTATAATCACTTAATCCAATACGGCTTTATAAGATTAGTTTTAAAACATCCATTGAGACATCCAAAATCTATCCTTTTTTTATTCTATTAAATCTATCAATCCTTAACACGAAAAATGACTCATATGTGCTTTCCAAAAAAAAAAAAACTAAAAATAAAATATATCAACAAATGGAAAATATAAATACCTTAATCAATATCTTGTTTTACAGCCATTAATAAGCACCAATAAAATTAACACCTTACTTTACCCACAAAATCTTTGATAAAAGATCTCTTACCATTTGATTCAGGCATTATTTATCCTATTAATAGAGAAAACATTACTTACTTTTTTTCTATATTTGAGATTTCCTTTGGAAGACACTGTCAAGCTGCAAAGAAAGTTCTATAAAGAGAGAAAATAGAGCTTGACCATTAATTTACTGTCTATTTATAGGTAAAGTTTCTTATTAAGGCTTACACATTTCTTTGATTTTGAAAAACCACCTTTACCATTAAAACTTAATTATTCATATAATTTTTTGAGGTTTTACAAATATAAACATCGATCACTTAATGGAAGAAATTGGGTTCAATTTTCTTTTTACCTAATACTTGTTTTTTTTTATTAAAAAAATTTCTTTTTTGTATAAGAGAAAATAGTAACTAAACATTGTTTAAAAACTCAATTTACTATTGAATTTCAAACTCATTAAATATGGTACTCGATTGGAAGTTTGTTTATCAACATATGTCCATACACTTTTTTTTTCTTTTTTTTCAGTCAGCTATGTCAGTACACTCATTAAACACCGAATTAACACCACAAAGGAGTCTATGTCAACACTATGTCGAAAGTAAGTATTTTTAACGAATCAAGTTTTCCCCTCGTCCTTCTCCTCTACATAATACTGACTATAAATCTAACAAACACAATTAAAATCAAATCTCTAATCTTTTTTATACATGTAGTATGCTAGCTTTGATATGATGTGCTAGTTTGAAACACAAGTATTTAGTATATTACATAAATGTCTAACCTTAAGTTCTTTCAAAACAAAAACTAACTCCTTACTAAAGTAAGCGAGTAACCCTATTATATATGGTACCTATCCAAACTCTACTCTACTGAGCAAGTTTTGACTGTATAATAAGGAACACATGGTAGGTTTTATGTAACAATTTTCAGAAATCCACTCCCACAAGATGAGGTATGAGTATGAAATCAGGGTATTATATCATATCCTAAAACTTATATGTAGGAACCTATACACAGGTACTCTAAAGTATATAGTGTATAGGTTCAGTTCTATTATCACGCTCCAAACTAAAGAGTTGTAATAGCCTCGCCACATAAACTATCCTAAGCTAAACGCTAGCCACTCTATAAGCTAACATAGGTATAGTTTACTCCAGACTTTTACTACTCCACAACTTTGAGTCATCCAATTTAATACTTGTTTGGTATCAACCTATGGTATAACTTTCTAAAATACTGTTAAAAGGGATTATGTAGTATAAAAGCTTGAGAAGAAAATAGGTTTGATAAAAACTTCAAAAAATGACATAATAAGGATTTATAAAAGTCCACAAGTTTATAGAACATAGTATTAATAACAATAATTAAAAACTAGAGGATCGAAGAGATCCTATTAGTCTTCCTAAGAGTTAGTAAATTCAATAAATAAAATAGGTATCCTGTTAATTGGTCTTGAATCTTACTCCCCGGTCCCGTTTCTACACTTCTAGAACTTAGAGTAATACTAGCTTTTATTATGAAACTTGCAAAACAGCTATAGAGGAATGAGTGATAACTTACTTAATAAGTAGAATAGAGATAATAGTATATATCCGATATAGAGCAACTAAGGTTTTCAAGCAAGGTTAATTAAATGCAATTCATGTTCAAGAAAATGCTATCGCATGACGTTGATTAGTTGTCATAAGATCAGAGAAATTGCGTACGTTTTAATCTAGGTTTCAAAGAGTTTAACGCCACGCACTCACGAATTAGTCACCAAACTGGGGCTTACACAATAGAAAATACCCTCTACCTAAGACTACCTTCGAACAGTAGACCCCAACCTGACCGCAACCTTCTCTCTTATCAGTTAATTCGACTTAAGGTAAGGAGATAATCATTTTTGCTATCCTCGACGAATGGTCTATGGTTGGCCCAAGACTCTTAGTCGTTTTTCCTAGTGAGTTGAGATGCAAATCTAGTTAGTAGCTAAGCCAAGTTTGTGTTAGATTGCTTTTAGGGTGATCAAACATTTTTAGATAGTCCAAAGTAAGTAATATCATGAAGTAATTAACATCAATTCCAGCACTAAAAATAGCATAACCATATTTAAGCGCACACACAGCATGCGTATAAGCAACTAACTTACAACCACAACTAAGATATGTATTAAGATTTTCAAGTATTCTTAAACAATACTTTAAAGTGTAGTGAAACACTAATCCCACTTAGTTAGACATACTATACTTGACAGTACTAATGGTTGATCTTGTCTACTTTAATTATTCCCTAAATATTCAATATAATTTCTTTAGTTTTACTAAATATAAAGTTAAATAAGTTCATTTTAATAATTTAAGTGCGGTTATGACTTATCTCTAACAAGTGGTGTAAATTTTGTATCAAGTTCCAATTTGTTGTTGAAGACTCTAAACAAGGCTCTAAAAGCTTACATAATACCAAGTTTTGATCTCAGAACCATCCAATCAAGTCTCTAAGACTATCGCAGTTATACCCTTACTTCCATCTACCCTCTAAACAAGACTCTGAAGTCATTTCCATTAAGCATTTCATGCTAACCAAACCTTGAATCAAGTTCTAAAGCCATTATGACCACATTTTCCTTATCGAATACTTCCCAAACAAGTCTATAATGGGAGTATAGCTAAGTCCCTATTCTTATCTAACTTTTTGATCGACTATCTGAACTAGAGATTAGGTCCCCTCTTTACAAACCAACCTTTTGAAGATGTATTTGAAGCGATTTCATTTAAGCTTTTTAAACCAACCAACCCACTAGTTAAGTCTCTGATATCAGAATGATTTCACTTTTTTCACTGAATAACTTCTTAAACAAGGCGCCATCATATTTAAGGTTAGAATTCTTTTACCCTCCAACCATCCGAACATATCTCTGAAGGCTTTACAGTAATTCTTCTTTTACCAAATAACTTCTCAAACAAGGCTCTAACAAGGTTATAATTACGATCCTTTTACCATTTATAATTCTAATCAAATATCTGAACCAAAAATTAAGTCCCCCTTCTACTAGTTTCAACCGTTTGAAGAACTCTCTAAAGAGATTCAATTTATAAGTTCACTCCCAGCGACTCACCCTAGCATCTTATTCTAATTTACAAACATGATAAAACATGATCACATACTAAGTCCAATATGCCCATGCTTACGATGTCACTCAAACTTCCAAGTCCTCATATTTTCACCTTGGCGCATGTGATCCATAATTAATGATTTGTGCAGAATTCAAATTCCAATCTATCCAACTGACTCCAAATCACTCTCTTCCATGACATATGACACTAATAAGCTCTAGATCTATTGCATGTTATTTACCATAGAGTTAATGGTGAGTAATTTGTGAAAAATTGCATTTTTTTTTATCAAATTTAGAGGCTAAAAAATTTACGAAAAATCATAGAAAACATTTTTGGACAAAATCTTTTCATAAGATACAAACATGCAGTATAGGAAAGCTCCTAAAAAAAAAAATGGTTTTGAAACAACAACAACAATAGGGTTATTTAAAACAACTTTAAAAAACTCGGTTTTAGGTGATTTCTTAAGGAGAGTATGTACATGTTTAAAAATTTCAGAAACTAATATTTTTCTTACTAAGTACACATAAATATGTCAAATTAAATTTTTTCATAACTTTTGGGATTAAATTGATATTTTTAGAAAATAGGAGAATATTGGATAAATTTTTGGACTAATCAGAATTTTACAGTCTAACACCACCTCCAGCTACCCTATTGTCGACACAACCAGGCATTGCTACCACTATAAGGGTGGTGGTGGTGGCTCACCTCCAGATGCTCTTCAGACTTGGGTTCCATGAATCGACTCGGTTTGCACAGTTTTAGTTTCCTAATTTTTCATAATTTTCTTTCAATTTTTCTTCTCATTTCTAAATTTTTCCTACTTTCCTCCATCATCCAAGAACTTTCAAAGAGCAAACGATGATTTTTCTAAAGTTGCATAGTGTTAAGTAGGGAATTTTCTCTCTCTTTAAGGGTTATATACCCCTTACACTTCCCTTACTAAGTGCCTGTTGCCAATTAAAACAACCAACAGTTGTCCTCATCCATTGGCATGCCTAAATCCATTGCATGTTTGTTGGTTTCACAATTTTTCATAAATTTTAGGATTTTTCCCATTAATTTTTGCCTAATTACACATATTTTTATGTATTTTAAACATTTACAAGTTTATAATAATTATATATAATCGATCTCAAGGTACACTCGATATATTTATATATTATTTTCATTTCCCAAATCACGCATTTACAATGAAAAAATTACAATATAATATAATTTGATGAAATTAATTATTTTTAGCTATACTATTATTATTATATTATATTTCTATAATCTGGAACCATAGGTTGTCCCCGTCTAATTCGTAGGACTTACTCATAGATTATCATCCTAATTGAGCCACTATTATGTATGCCCTATATTATTCACTCAAGATGACTATAAGAGATTACGAAGCTCATAGATAGCTTATACCATCTTGGAATAATAATTAAATAATATTAATAACTAAAAAATTAACACTATTTTTTTTTAGTTTCAAGGAAAATAATAATAAAATCCTAAGACTATAGGCTGCCCGCATCTACTACCTACTCTCTCTCTTTTCTTCTTCTTCTTGATAAAAAGCTCTCCTTTTTTACTATCTTTGTAACACTTCCCAACCACCTTACACCTACCCCCTCCCCCCAACAATAATCCTCATTTACTAACTCTAATCAAATAAGATCTTTAACATATCTTAATTTTTAACTTATCATCTAATATATTATATTGAAACTACTCACATATGGTTTTTATATTTTACGTATCACAATCTTATGGTTTTATAAAAATTTTCATTTCAATGATTTGAAAGAAAGGAAAAATGAAATTTAAGCATGATAAATCCAAAAGTTTGAATATTTCTTACTGCAAAAATATTTTCTATTTTACCTACCAAAGTTCTATATTGTTTCAAATTAAAATGCATTGCAACCTATACAAATATTACCAACATGTTTAGCGATTGTGTGGTTCTAATTTTGATATTAATTATGCATCCAATATAAAGTTTAAAGGAAGATAAAGAATATATATATAAGTTCTACAAGATATTTTGTACCCTATAGATAGTACAGGGTACTAGTACAAGGTGCAATGATATGGATCGTCAAAAAGAAAGTGACACAAGGCTAATGATATCATGTGAGCTACAGAATGATGGGCTCAAAACTCAAGATGATTTGAAAGATAAACAGTAATAGAAGGTTGAGCAGGGGTCCTCATACACCGACAATAAATATGACTTACTAATGCCTCACACAAGTCTGAACTATACTTAATATGACGTACAAGTATAATCTGAGGTTGCTCACCACTAGTCTACACTTAATGATCTAGATAAGAGCTCTTCAAGGTTTCGGTCCTCAATAAGAAAATGCGGGCTCAAGAAGAAAGGAGAATAATGTTTGAGGTTCAATGCTACTCCCTGTTACGGCTATTATATATTACAAGTATTTATATGGCCCAATTAAGGCAATTCCTAAGTACATATAAATTACAAAAAAAAAGGACCCTTACTAGAAAAGGAAAAGGGCATATATTACAAGGGTAAAGTCGTAAACAGACAAAAAAGATATTTAGTTACAAAAAGAATAGTACGAATGTCAAAAAAGTGGGGTGTATATCTACTACCCATTCTGTGGTCTAGATGATACTATATGCTAAACAAAGTTGATTCTAAATGGAGTAAGTCAAGTCGACTATACGGTAGTTTAGCTGTTCAAGGCTTAAGAAGGGTTGGTCTAGTATGTGGCCATTCTTCTAATCAGTATGTGGCCATTCTTCTAATCAGCCTTAGTGAATCGGCTCTAAAATAGGGCAGCTTAGCCTTGGGCATGAGTTAGCTTTTGATTCAATGCTTGGCTTTGGATTGGTGCGGTAATAAGAGGTCGACTCAATAGTACATTGGTCACTTAAGGGGTCTTTGAGAAGAGATAGAGAGAGATTGGGGTAAAGAGCCTCTATAAGTTGGCATGGAGAACGCATTATTCTTTAGAGTTCAGCTCCCCTTAGACAACTTAGTGAACCATATGGGCGAGTCCTTCAGCTTAGTGGCAAATCCTTGGTCTGTGATCCTTATCATACCCTTCGGGCTGTTTGATATTTAGGATCAAATCTGGCTCTACTTCTTATTGATTGTCCTCGAAAACATATGAATGGAGGTTGGCAATGTTGAAGGAGTTTGATAGTCCAAAATTTTCAAGTAGTTTAATTCGGTAGGCATTAGGGTTGAAATTTTTGAACATTCTAAATGATCCATCAACTCTAAGAGATAACTTACGCTTCCTTGAACTTAGGAATCAATCTTTACTAAGGTAGATCCAGACCAAATCACCAAGCTAAAATTCTCTTACCTTTCATCCTTTCCCTTGCCTTTTAACCTTAGTGGCATCTCAACTTAAATATTCTATGACCTTGTGGTGCATTGCTTTGATGGCCTCAGTTCCTTCCATAGCTATTTGATCCTCATTCAGGCCGAAAAGGGGCATCTAGTCCAGTGGAAGCTCAAGGTTGAATCTATAGGTGACTTCAAATGGTGATTTTCCTGTGTTGCTATGTATAGTTCTACTATAGGCAAACTTAATTATGGATAAGCACACATCCCAATTAGTCAGGTTCCATCTAACAACAACTCTTAGTAAGGTCCCCAATGTTCTATTAGCAACCTCGGTTTGTCCATCGGTTTGAGGATGGCAGGACGTACTAAAGCAGCTTGGTTCCCAATTGCTTCTGTAAGGTTCTCTAAAAGTAGCTCATGAATTTTAGATCTTGATCAAATATAATTGTTTTGGGCACTCCATGGAGCTTAACGACTTCTTACAAGAAAAGAAAAGAGATAGCTGAGGCATCATTAGTTTAAAATAGGACACAAAGTATGCCATCATGCTAAATCATTCCACAACCACCATGATAGAGTCCTTTCCTCGGGACATTCTCGGTAAACCTAACATAAACTCCATGCTTAGCTTGAACTATGGTTCAGTCGAGATTGGTAAAGGTAAATGTTTCCCTTGTTGGGCTTAGCTCTTAACCCTTCTGTAAGTAGCACATCTTTCCAATATAGCTTGGACATCTTTCATTATCCTTAGCCAAAAGAATCTAAAGGTTAGTACCTCATTAGTTCGATGCTTGCTAAAATGTCTAGACAATTCGTTACCATGCGCCTCATGCACTAGCATCTCTTGTATAGAACAAGTTAGGATATACAATCTCCTCTTCCTAAACAAGTATCTGTCTTCCCTATAATAGTCATTAAGTGTTCGGCCATCTTCACGTTTAGCATAGATCAAGCTAAAGTGTAGATCATCGGCATATAAATTCTTAATCACAGAAAATCTAAGTAACTTGGTTTACAACTCAGTTAAGAGGGAATGTCATCTTGATAAGGCATTGGACACTACATTATTCTTGCCATTCTTATACTTTACAACATAGGAAAATCCCTCTATAAACTTAACCCACTTGGCATGTCTTCAAAACAACTTTGGTTAACTCTTCAGGTATCTCAAAGATTCATGATCAGTATAGATCACCAATTATTTAGGTAACAAATAATGTTGCCAAACAATCAGAGCTCAAATTAAGGAGTAAAACTCCTTATCATATACAGAGTAATTGAGCGTAGCTCCTCTGAGCTTCTTACTGAAATAGGAAATAAGTCAACCTTCATGCATTAGCATGACTCCTATGCCTAGTGCGAATGCGTCACACTTCACTTCAAATACTTTGTCAAAGCTCGGTAAAGCTAAGATAAGGTTGGTAGTCAGTCTCTCCTTCACCTCTTCAAAACTCCTTTATTCCTTCTCTCCCTATCTAAACTTTACATTTTTCTTCGATAGCTCAATGAGTAAAACCATAATAGTATTGAAATTTCTTATGAATCAATGATAGAATGATGCCAAGCTGTGAAAGCTTCATATATCAACTAAAGTGGTCAGTACAGGTCACTCGGTAATCACCTTCACTTTCTCCTCGTCCACTCATATATCTCATCCACTTACAACAAACCCCAAGAAGACTACTTTAGGTTGACATAAGTCATGTTTCTTCATATTGGCATAAAGCTTCTCAACTCAAAGTTTTGACAAAACTGCTCGAAGTGCTTACATTGAGTCTCCAAATCAAGACCATAAACAAGAATATCATTGAAATACACAACAATAGACTTTCTAATGAATTCTCAGAACACATGGTTCATCAGTCTAAAGAATGTACTCGGGGCATTTGACAAGCCAAATGGCATCATAAGCCATTCATATAATTCATGGTAGGTCTTAAATGCGGTTTTTCTACTCTTCTCCTTCTTGCATTCGGATATGATGGTATCTAGATTTGACATTAATTTTGGAGAATATTCTTACACCATTGAAGTCATTGAGCATGTCATCAAGTCTTGGTATAGGATATCTATATTTGATGGTAATGAGATTGATTGCTCAGCCATCCACACATGTTCTTCATACTCCATCCTTCTTTGGTACTAACGGAGCTAGCATAGCACATGGGCTTAGGGACTCTGGTGCATATCCTCTCTTTAGTAATCCATCTATCTATCTCTACAATTAGGAAGCTTATTTTAGAGTGAGTAGGTATATAGTATAGGTATGATATGAAATTCTAACCATACCCCCCCTATAGGTACATGGTTCTAAACTTTTTACCCAAAACTTATCCTATGGCATTTTGGAATCACCCTACATGATAGGGATTATGGACCAATCACTCACTCCCAAGCTCGAAGACTCGCCTATGTGGTTTGCCGAGTTGTCTAAGGGGAGTTGAACTTTGAAGAATAATATACTCTTTATACCGACCTACTAAGGTACTCTACTCCAATCTCTCTCTGTCTTGTCTTAGAGACCCTTGAGGTGACCAACATATTATTACATGTCTTGGAGTAGAGTACCTTAGTAGGTCAGTGTAAAGAGTACATTGTTCTTCAAAGTTCAACTCCCCTTAGACAACTCGGCAAACCACATAAGCAAGTCTTCAAGCTTGGGAGTGAATGATTAGTCCATAATCCCTATCATGTAAGGTGATTCCAAAATGCCACAGGATAAGTTTTGGGTAAAAAGTTTAGAACCATTTACCTATAGGGAGGGGTATGGATAGAATTTCATATCATACCTATACTATATACCCACTCACTAGCATTATGATACCGATGTCATAAAAATATACTTCTAGCATTTATCAATATTACAAAGCTAGATTGAGAGGTAATCCAAGAATGAGAAGGGGTTAAGTGTTAATTGAGATTAAACCAACAATGAACCGAGGTAAATGTAAACATTAAAATTTAATTCATATTTATTTATAAAGTAATAAAATAATCCATATCTTTTATAATTGAAAGTTGAAAGCTTTTCATAATTTTTATTTTTTTCGATTTAGATTTAAAGAAAAAAAAACTCGGTATAATCTCTCACAAAAAAATAGAAGAAAATGGTATGTTCTAATTTAAAAAACCTAGCTAAGTCCCATAAGAGCCAGGTTAAACTAAATGGGTTAACTCGATTTTCCTAAATACTGTCACTAAAGTTTTAAAAAAACAAACCAGATCGGTTTCATAATTAGATAAGATAGAACAGGATTAGACTAATCAGATCAGAATAAAAGAAAGATAGACCTTGAAATTTTAATTCCTCACAAAATTTTCAACAATCACTATTGATATTCTTGAGGATGCAAAGCATGAACACTCCTTCCCTCTCTTTAGTCTTTCTCTCTATATAGATGTACAATAAACAAAACATGTTACAATTCACAATTTTATATTAAGAGAAAGACTACTCCAAAACCCACTTATAAAGAAAGAAATTTATGAGAAAAGAATTTACATACAACAAGAGAGTTGGGAAGAATATAAATGTTTATTTATTCACACACACACATACATATATATATATATATGTTAGTTATATATATTAACAGATATATACACACAATGCATATACATATAATAGAAGTAATGCCTTAAGAGTTTTCACATAACCCAACCTCACCATTCTCAGTCAAAGTTGTCTAAAGATAAGTTAGGTTGTTGAAAGCACAAAAATAGCCATAGAACGAGAAGGAATGCCACTATGAATCATAAACCACTTCTAGTAGCTTATTTTTAACTTTTACTTCTAAACTCAATTTATCATCAATATTAAGCTATTTTTGTAAATGTGATGTTGTTTTTATTATTTTAATATCATGCTAAGACACCCCATGTCCGTATAATGTCAAATTTAAATTATTATATTGCAACATCCGAAACCTAAAGGCACAATTACCTACCATGTGTCCCCAATTCTCTAATGATATGTTAAGTCTCTAAAACACAACTATAGTCTCTAAATCACTTGAAAAACCTGTCACCACAAAACCCTTCATTAGTGTAATATTACATGTTTTCACAATTCCCACAATTTGATTGACTCCTAAATGAGTCAATCCACCCATAATTATAACTATCAATAGAATCTCCAATACTATAATAACAGATCCTATTAACAATTCTACTCAACACAATTATCCCGTCTCTTCAAATCGTTAGCATCCTAAATACAACATGACTAATTGTCTTTGCTTTCTAACCTGCAAGTAGTAGTCCCGAACACTATATAAGCATTTAAATTCCATCTTAACCACCTGCAGCTATAAAAATAAAAGAATAAGCTAAAGCTTGATATGTAATATATAAGAACACATAAATACCATACAAGTCATTCATAGGCGTTTAATGCAAATAATAACAACTAACATGCTAATTATCTTAAATTTTAACCCACATACAATAAATGGGTAATTATGTCCTTGACACCATGATCTCTTTTATATATATATATATATATATATATAGTATAAATATATAAGTCCTTTACATTACTAAATACATATTATGGTGTTGGTTAGCTAATCTCAACACGTAAGACCTATAATCTAACACTATGATCAAATATCTCGACCAAGACTTTAAGTTATTATTTTATCAAATGAACCTTGTAAAGAACTCTCTAAATAGATTCAACCTTCTAGAAGACCATCTACACAATTTTAATTCACTAGTTTACACAAAGCAACTCGCTCTAACATCTTGTTATAGTATACAAGCATGATTAATTATGAGCATACAATAGGTTTATCGTGCATATGATCACCATATCACCTAAACTTCCAAATCCACGTATCATTACCTTAATGCATGTAAGCCCTAACCATGTGCATATCTCAAATTCCGTTCAATCCAACCAACTCCAAAGATTCTCCACAGTAACACATAATACCAATGATCTCCAAAATTGGTACAAATAGGTTTCTTGAGAGTTTATTACATAAAAAATTTGAAAATAGCATTTTTACCAAATTTTAGAAGCTTAAAAATTACAAAAAATCGTAGGAAATATTATTGGCTAAAAACTTTTCATAGGATGCATACATATGATGTAGGAAGGTCCCATAAAAAATTTAAATTGGAAACATCAACAACAGGGTTATTTTAAATAACTTTGAAAATTGTTCGATTTTGCACAATTTGTTAAGGAGGTCTTTTATCCATTCAAAAATTTTGCTATATAATATTTTTCGCAAATAATAGGTAAAAAAATATTCCAGAATAATTTCTTTTTTCAAAATTTTTTGACCTAATTTAATATTTTTAGAAAATAAAAGAAAATGGGGTAAAGATCGTAGCTCGCTAAAAAACCACCATCTGGCCACTATCTTCCACCCCCTCCTTATCAACATAACCAAGCATTGCTACCACTATTGCATGGTTACAGTGGTTCACTTTTAACAGCTCTCAAGACTTGGGTTTCTCAAATCGACTTTATTCATATAGTTTTGCTTCTCAATTTTTTCACAATTTTTCCTTTATTATTCCTCTCTTTCTTATATATATATATATATATATATATATATTGTTTCCTTAAAGCTTGATTAAGGTTCTAAAGAGGAGTGGCAATGATTCCAAAACTAGTCAAGTAGAAAATAAATTTCTCTCTCTTAATTTTAGCTTGAATACCTAATGTCCAAGCATGGTTAAGTGTCATTGATCTTGATTCTTTGGTCAACTGCTATCTAAGTGGGTTCCATGCCTAAATCTGTTGCAAATAATTTTTTTTATCAATTTTTTTTATTTTTCTTGATAATTTTTAACTAATTATACGTATTTCTGGGTATTATAAGCTTTTACAGGTATAAAATTAAATATAGTAATTTTACCCGAGATACATGTACTATTTTTATATATTATTTTATGTCATTTTATTATTTTAGTATCCAAATAATTTATCTTTAAAGTTTAGTTAATTTTCATTACATGAATTACGCATATACGGTAGATAAATTATAATATAATATAATTTAGTGAAATTAACTATTTTTAGCTATATTTTATTATATTTTTATAATCTGAACCTATGGAGTATTCTTGACTAACTCTTAGGATTTATTCATGAAATGTCTTCCTAATCGACCTATTTTTGCATATATTATAAATTACTTGCTTAAAATGACTACACGAAATTACAATACTTACATATCCCATCATTTATTTTCATTTTTTTAAATTTGAACTATTGAATTTATTCTTTATTCAATGGTTCATGTTTAAATACATAAAATTAAAAGTAGAATAGATGATAGAACCAACCCCCTAAAAAACCGAGACAGAATCATAGAAAAAGTAATCTCATTAATCATATTTTAATAACTCTCAATATATATCTATTGAAGTATGAAGATCGTAGTACATGGTTTGCTAGTTAAAAATAATGGATACACATAATCACATAACATACATCCAAAATAATTTCTTTTATTTATATTTATTTAATGTATAGCTTTTTCAAATGTGAAACACCAAAAGTGTATTCCATTTTAATCATATAGAGAAAAATACATATATACTTGTCTATATAAAACATATTAAATACATGTTATGAACAACATACACTATTTTTATGTTGATCATAATAAGAACACATTAAATATAACATTTAAAAGAAAAAATTGCATTTTGATAAATGACATCTACTTGCCTAACTATTTTAGCATAAAGCGTGATATATATATTATATATGTATATATACAAATGTAACACTATGTATAGTCTTACTTCATATAATTGTACATTAAAAATATAATCGTTATTAATTATGATGTTATTTATCAAGTATTTTTTGTTTTAATTGGTATAGTCGATTTTTGTTTGTTCCCTTCATTTAAATTTTGTGAAATTTTATATCTTTTAAATCATTGTTCCTTCATCTTTAATTTGTCTTGTTAAGGCAGTGAGAAACATAATAAAAAGAAATATAATTTACATGTGAATTGGTGAATGTAAAAATGTCATATATGTGAAAATTGATTTAAATGTATCAGCATTTGTATCTTATCTACATAAAATTTGAATTTTTAATTAAATTGATAAGACAAATTTGAAAAACAAAATTCAAAGTACAGGCCTTTTCTTTTGATTTGATATTCATTTCGATTAAACAATAATGAAAAAATTACGAAATAAATTTGTATAGAATTCAAAATCTACAATTTTTTTTTTTTTTTTTTTGCATAATTAAAGCCATATAGTACATGACAAGCCAAATGATGAAATAGATAATGTAATGATTGCTCCACAAAGGAATCCTTAAGAAATACCAATAAAAAATTTAAGAAATTTGTTTCCTCTTACAAAATAGGAAATTGTTACATCATTTTCTTTTTCTATTTTCATTAATTAATTGCTCAAATTTTACAATGAATCCTATATCTACTAATATGAGGTTCTTTTATAAATTGCCATTAATTTTTTTTTTCTTATGATATTTTGTTCTCTTTATTTCTTATTTATATTATTCGCCTAAATAATGAATCTAAGGTAGCAAGAGCGAAAATATGAAATTAGAATGTGAAGTACTTTACAAGATATATAGAATATATGACTTATAAGTTGTACACTTGGAAGCAATGTTGTTAAAGCAAGTGGATTAATTATACAGTCAATAAAATCTCTAATTAGATCATTACATACTATAATATACTTATCAAAATGATTAAGCATCCAATAAGGATTACTTAGTTATGGATTAAGCTTTTGATACAAGTGGACCTGACTATACATGTTTAGATTGAATGAAAAATATTTTACATGCAATTTCTTTTAATTCATACCATTCGAAAAAATCAAATTTAGACAAGATATACAGAATAATAAGATACAACACAAATAATAGTAAGGTATGTGTAATATAAGCTAAAAAAGAGATAGCTTTAATAAACATATACAGGTAAAAATTAGATGCTAAGAAAACGATTGATAATAAATGTAATATGGTCTAATAATATGAATTACTAACTTCACTAAAATTTAAATATTATATATTTCCATGTGAAACATAATTAATTATTTCTGCAACAATTGCAAAAGAGAGAAAGAAAATAGTTTATCACTATTTTTTCTTTTTTCTTTTTAATATTCCAACACATTTTTACCAAGACCATCAAAACCAAAGAGAATAAATTTCAAGATAAAAACAATTGGCAAAACTTAATTACTTATTAGGAAAGGAGTTTTTCTCTTTACAAAAGAACACAAATTCTCCCTTTTCTTTAAGCTCCTTTTTACGTTTTAGTATTATATTATAAAGTTAATTTTAGTCCTTTACATGCCTTTCTTTCTTTAGTTTTTTATTCTTAGATTCTTGGTCTATTACTCTAATTTAGGTTTTTGAACTAAAGAGCTAAGATAAGATCTTAACCTAAAAGAAAAGGTTGGTATGGGAAAACATAATAGTATTATTATCAAATGTTGAGGTTAGATTTCATCTAATAGATGAAAATCTTTTGGTTTATTATCTTAGATGCAAATGTTTCGTTCTTCTATTATCGACTTCATTTATTCTTGAATTTGATGTTTTTCTCACCCTAACATGGAAATTACTAGTATGGAAATACAACTATTTTTCTCAAATTTTCATTTCATTATCTCTATGATATGTTTTGTTATAAGATTTATAATTTGATGTTTATATGGCTTACTATTTTATTTTTAATCCATGTATGACAATTAAACAATCTATTGGACATGAACTTTATTATGAGAATTCTATTATAAAATTATAAGAGTGAGCAAAGTGAATTTGGAGGTATTATGTTCACACTTTTAATATGAGGAATAAAAAGGAATCTATACATGTATTAACTAAAAATTAATCATACTAGTTAATTTAACTTATGTTTTTATTCCCTCAAAGGAATGTATAAGATTGAAAGCTTAAAAGCTGCTTTTATTAAATTATTATGAAGTAGTCCTAGTAGATAATTTGAAGATCCTTTTGTGTTTCCATCAATCACTATCTACCCAATTCAATATTTTTGTGAGATTTCTTCTACGCTCTAATATGTGACTCAAGAGAAAATAGATATTTTTTAGCAACAAAGAACAGGATATGAATATTAAAGTTGTTGGTTTTGGTTATTGGAAGTAAAGAGAAAATAATAGGAAAATCATCCTTTATGATATCAATCCTATTGTTGGGATTAGGAAAATTTTAGTTTTCTATGGAAGAACTCATTTTAGTTCTACTAAAACTCAATAGATCATGCATGAGTTTTGCCTTAAAGGACTATAACCAAGCTAAGATCAATCTCAATAATGTACCATAATTCATTATACTAGCCTACTTATTCATTTAATACTCTTCAAGTTTATATAAGGATGAATAATAAAATTGTACTTAAAGAAAATATTATCTTAAGGTTTAATATAATATAAAGTTTCTATTTTTTTTTATTATGTTCCAGATGTCTAGTGTTGGATGTGAAGATTGGAAAGTATATAAAGTATTTTGAAGGAAAATGAATCCTAAAAATTACAAGAAAATTATTTCACAAGCTGATGCCATTGTGATTGATTTCAAGAATGATGATACTGCTAAATTTAAACCTCCACTTCCTTTCCCATGTTCAAGTTTGGTTGATGAAGATGAAATAAGTGTCTAACATATAATAAATTTCTTTTGACTCGATTTATTTATAGCAATAGAATATTATGACACCTTTAATCTTGTAACAAGATTCTTAGTGTCTAATATGAATGTTACACATAGAGAAAAGGAATTTTGTTCATTTTTGAAAGAAATGCTTTAATACTATTGAAAGATGGTCATGTACCCCTGCAAAGAAAATTGGAAGACAATAATGGTTTTTCTATGCTATGTGTATCAAAACATCAATTTTAGATTATGCTTCCATTAGGATATTTACTAAAATCTAGTTAGAAAGTTAATGATCACTTGGTTTAAATAAGTTTCTCATGAAATTTTAATCATTTATATTTTTACTATTAATAGTTTAATCAATTAAAACTAATCAATTAAAACTTAGAGTAAATTTAACAAGAAATTTAAATAAAATAATGAAAGAATGAAGTGATATTCCTTCAAAAGGGAAAGATTTTTTCTTTAGTTTTTTCATCTAATTATATTTGAAACTCTTCACTATTTGATACATCAAGTATCTTTAATCTACAAAATATTTTACAATATTGCATAATACATTTAGAACACAACCTTAGTCGATCGAATGGACTAAATAATTATGTTCCCTTTTTAGTTTATGATAACATTTGGATTATGCATTCTTAGTAAAATTTATGATACCAACCATTTAAAATTAAGATAACTTTATTTTCCCAATATATTCTTTCTTTTCTTTTAAGTTTTTACCATTATGGTACTATAGATAGTTAATGATAATTTGAAATAGTGCATAAAGTCTTTACCCTTTTCTTATTAGCACTTAGAAAAACACTTGTTAGAGAAAATTAAATTATTACATCTACTAAGTAACTAATGGTAAAAGACTATTAATTAATTATGAGATCTGAGCAATTATAAAAAAAAATAAAGAAAAAAATAAAAGATGGCCACAATGGAAGAAAGAAATGTAAAGAGGAAAATCCAATAACAAGGAATGAAAGGATGTTATATTGCATGATAATGCCCCCTATAAAAGAGGGTTCTAATTGTATTAATGATTTTGTGAGAGCATAAATAAAAGCACTAAGTGCTTTTCACCGAAAAAAATTCCTACACATTTGGCTAGACTTTTGCATCCATCAACCTATGCTTATTATTGTTTTTTTCTTAAGTTTCATTTGTTTCAGGAAAAATATTCTTTTAAAAATATGTTTTTTTTTAAAAAAAAAAGTTTAGGAGAAAATATTTTCACTTCTAATAAGCGAGAATATTTTTTTATTAAGGAGAAAATATTAGTCTTTTTAAGAAAACGAGTTACGTTTTTTAATATGTACAGTAACTCTTTTAAATTAGTCTAAATATATCTTATAATTTTAGGAAAAGAGTTTCTATTTAAATTTTAATAATTAACCTCTAAATTAAATTGTAAATATGAAAATACAAAAATACTTCAGGGGATAAAAATAATGCAAAGATTAATTGTAAAAATTGTAAAGTGAAGTTACTAAGATTGCAATCATAAATATTAAAAAATTATCTAGATTATAAAATTAAATTGATAACATAGAAAGATAGGATAAATTTGAAAAACAAAATCCAAAATATAGGCCATTTCTTTATATTTGATATTTATGTTAGTTCAATAATAATCACGAAAGTATAAGATAAATTTATATAAAATTGACAATCTACCCTAAATTCTTACTTACAGTTCAAGTCATATAGTGCATGAATTCCTTTTCTTATGTTATGAAAGGCCTAATGACGAAACAAATTGTTTTAAATGGACTCTACATAGTACATATGCTAAATTTTTAAGAAATAAAAATAAAAAAATTTAAGAAAATTTTCACTTTAAAAATAGGAAATTATGACATTATTTTCTTTCTTTATTTCCATTAATTAATTGATGAAATTTTATAATGAAACATTTACCTATAAAATGATATTCTTTTATAATTCACTACCAATAAATTCTATTACGAATATTCTTTTCCTTTATATCTTATGTATATTATTTTCCTAAATAATGAATCTAGGGTAATAAGAGTGAGAATATGAAATTAAAATTCAAAGCACTTTTGAAGGTACATAGAATGTATGATCTATGAGTTGTATACTTGCAATATCGCTAAAGCAAGTAGAATATAAGAAAAGTTTCAAAGAATTTATTCTATATGTTACTTTAAAATTTTTACATGAATCAGGTAGTTAAGGGGATGAAAATGCAGTAAAGTTTTTAATTATATCATCACATACTATAAAATGCTAATTAAAATGATTAAATATTCAATCAGGTGTGACGATCCAACTAGAACTCTTCCCACCGAGGTATTGTCCACTTTAGCTTAAAAACGCCGCACGATTTTGTCCTTTGGTGTAGCAACTTCCTAAGATGTCACCTATCATAGGATTTCTCCAACCTAAGCACGCTTAATTTCAGAGTTTCGACATACTTCGTGCCGCTATATTAAAAGGCGCCTCGATAATTAGAGTTCCTTCCCTTAGTATGTAAGGGATATTACATTAAGATAACTTAGTTATCAATCCAAGTTTTGATATATATAAACTTAATTAGAAAAAAAAAATCTCTAATAGGCAATCTATTTTAATCCATACAGTACAAAAAAAATCCAATTTAGATAAGACATATTGAAAAATAAAAGATAATATGAACAAAAGTAAGATACATATAAAGTTGGCTAAAAAAGAAATATATTTAATAAACATGTACAAGTATACTTAGATGATGATAAAATAGTTTGACATCAAATGTAACATCATCCAACAATATGAATTACCAACTTAGTTAAAATTTAAATGTTATATATTTTCATGTGAAATATAATTAGCTATTTCTACACAATCACAAAAGAATAAAAGAAAGCACTTTACAAGCTATTTTTTCTTTCTTTGAATGTTCCAAACACATTTTGACCAAAACCATCTAAACTAGGGTGTGAAATAAGCCTAAAAATAAAAACAATTACCAAAACTGAACTCCTCATCATAGAAAGAGTTTCCACTTTACAAAAATACCACAAAGTCCTACACAATGAAGAGTTTCTCTTTCTTTTTACTTTCTATATAGAAAGCCATCTCTTTGTGTAATCCGAAGCAATACTTCTTACAAATTAAAAAATTTTCACCTTACTTTTCTTTCTCTTGCTTCTCTTTAAGATCCACTTCCATGCCTTAGTATTACATTACAAATCAATTTCAGTCTTTTGCATGCTTTCTTTAGTGTTTTATCTATAGATTCATTGTTTATAGCTTTAACTTAAGTTTTTGAGATAGAGGAAAAGATAAGATCTTAACTTAAGGAGAAGGTGGATATAGAAAAATGTAATTGTATTATTATCAATGGTGGGTTGAAATTGTTACTTGAGGTTTGATTTCACAAAATTGCCACTTAGGTTTTGATTTCATTAAACAAATGAAGAGCTTTTGGTTCATCATCTTAGAATATCATGGAATACGTAAAATACTAAGAAATCTACTTGAAACATGATCTCTTATGGAATGTATATCCACATCTATATATTTCGTCCAATTATGCGAGTAGGGAGTGTCAACAATTAATTGAGCGAAGCAACTGTCTAAATATAAAGTAATTGGAAATAAATTGAAATGTGAAAACTTCGTAACAAGTAGGAAAGCTAAAGCAATTCCTTAATTGTTAAAGCCATATTTCTATATTTGGCTTTAGCAATTGATGTAGACAAAGTAGCTTGCTTCTTGGTTTTCAAAGAAATGAGAGAAGAACCAAGAAACATGCAAAAGATAGATGAGGATTTTCAATAAAAGACATTTGCTTCTCAATCAGCATTACAAAACCCATGCAACTTAAATATCGATGATGTAGAATAAAAAAGCCCTTTGTTAAATGAACCTTTGAAAAACCAAAGAACATGTATAGCAACTTGATAATGAGGTGTCCGAAGCTTAGCTATAAGTTGGCTAATTTATTAAACAATAAAAGAGATGTCTAGTTGTATTATGCTAAGATATAAGGATTATGTTGAATTTAGTATCCAAACCTTACCAAAATTTACAATTTACTACTTCATGATACTTTTCATTGTCATCTTTAGTACTTGCCCATGCATCGTTAATATCTGTTAGCTTAGGTGGCCATACAAATAAATGAGCACTTGATACGTGTTGTAATCCATTATTTTTATACTACAATAGATACGTTAGAGTCTAAATAGGATGAAATAAAAATAAAATACATCTTAGAGAAAAGAATGAAAAACCTTAACTTACTATCTTCAATATTCCCTCTCTCTCATTTTACATCTTGGAGAAAAAGTCAAAAACCCTAACCCCAGTTTCACCCTTAAATTAAAATTAAAAACCCTAACTTACTATTTTAAATACAAATTTGACCTTTAGCAAATACATATATAATAGCACTCTATCTTCCATTGTCTTCCTTTTCATATATAATGGTATAGTACCGTCACTGTCTTCCTAGATAAAGAGTTTAAGTTCATTATGGCATCTAGTAAGTCTAATACATTGTTTAAAGAGAAAGGACATCTCACTATCTAACCTAGAAAAACTCTCTACCTTTCCCCATATAGCACATATACCTTCTTTAATAGCCTATTCTTCCATACTTCACCTAGATTCTTCTATGAAGTATGTCAAAAACAACTTATTTCTCTAGGTCTCTTGAAAATTAAATTGCAAATATTATATCAGCAATAAAGAAAGAACCATTGAGCAAATGCCTAAGAATCAAAAGGAAGACAAATGTTTGGTTTTTGAAACCAATTTAAGCGTGAAACTAAGGTTAGGGTTTAACCTTTTTTTTTTCCCCTTCAGGACGTAAGATGATAAAGTAAATATTAAAGATAGTAAGTTAAGGTTTTTAATTTTTTTCTCCAAGTCCTTTTTATTTTTCCCTATAATTTCATCTTAGCTGGACTGATGTGTCATTATAGTTTAAAAATAATGGACAATGATACATGTTAAGCATTCATTCGTTCATATGCCCACCTAAGCTAATAGATATTGATGGTATTAGGGCAAGTATCAACGATGACAATAAAAAATATTATTAGATAGTATATTGATGTTTTAAAAGTTTAGGCAATAAATTGAAAATTTTGATAAAGTTTGATAACTAAATTAGATATTAACCCTAAGATATAACAATCATCTTGCCAACCTTCTATAATAAGAAGGATTAGAGAGTATGGTACCTAAAGTGTGATCAAGGCAAAGAACATGAATGAAGGGTGATCTTATTGGTTTAATAGATATTAAACTTGCATCTTATAGAATGTTGAACAAAAATTTTATTTGATTGAGCATAAAGCCTTCACTTATGCAACACACTTCAATGCCTACGACTACCAAAAACTCATCACTAAGCTGTCTATCGAAGTGTAATGCCTCAGGCTAAAAGCCGTAAATAGTCATGGGCCCATTTCAACCACTTGGCCCAAAAGTTCAGGCCTGTATTGACAAGATATTCATAACCATGGCTTTATAAACTACTACCATAACCTTTCACAATCCATGTGAGATACTTAACCATCAAATCTCACAATCTCTCCCCCCCCCTTAAACACGCGACGTCTTCGTCAGGAGACCTTATAATTAGGTCTAGATCTTTCCCCATTTTTGGTGTATGACTTAGGCCACTTACTATCTATAGGTCATCTTGAAAGTATGTAAGGAGTCACACTCTAGTAATACTCCCTACTTTCCTCGAACCTCTTCTCTAAACTGAAGCTAGACCCAAAATCGTTCACTTATTGAAAGGGGGTCCACTTTGATATCATTTGTAATACCTCTGAACCTAAAACGCTTTAGCCTTCCACATGTCCTTAGCTTCTATTAACACGTCAGGCATCTAAGAACCTACAATCTGTTTAAGATCCATAAAATAATTACAAGAAATTTACCGGCTCATAATTTAATAACCTCAAATTTAAATAAGAGTCAAATGTCAACTACTCAATTTCCATACATCACAATAGTAAACAAACCCAATTGTTATGAGTGAATGAACCTAAATATGATATAACTCTAAGATAAAAAACCTAGAGTCTCATAATTCCAATGAGTGACAGCCTAGTAACATCAACTATAGGAGTCACAAGTGACTCAGATAATCAATAGTCTCTAAATATTTATAACAGAAAATAATAATATATGGTCTTGAACAATTCACTCTTAAAAGCTAAACTATGCTGTCCTATCTCCATCACCATAATAACAGAGATCATCCTCCTCATCATAGTATAGATAATCATAACTTGCATCCTTTACAAAATAACCACCATAAACTTCATACCTCAAACCTACAGCTGAAAAATAACAATTCCCCGAACGGTGAACTAGCACCTAGTACAAGATACTACATACATACGCATGAACATACATGTAACAAGTTAAGCACACATATAGGTATTATCATAAATGCAACAAATAACTGGTTATAAATCTTATCATTTAAGTCCACAAATAGCAGTGTCCTAAGAATTGGGGTTACTCATGACCCTATACACACAATATATAAATACTGCATAAATATTAGCATTGGGTTCTCCTTAATCACCCGAGTATCAAAAACCATCATAGATCTATTTGGGTCCTTACAGTGCAGGACTCCACTAGGGACAACGTCATGCAAAAATCACCAAATACCTTACTAATGACACTAGACTTGACCAGTAGGTGATCGAAACCAAGCAGAGTCAACAAAACAATTAAGTTTAAGTTTCAGTTTAGTCTGGTTTATATATACCAGCCTAACACATACATCCATCAAACATGTATCCGATACCTAAAGCTTCTATCTCAATAAGATTTGACACAATGCGTCTCTTAACACATGTTCAAAATATAAATGCTAAGTTTAGAATTTATTAAATTTTGTGATATAAAACTTCTTTCCCTTTGACTTAACCCTCCACCCCATACTTTGAGCTTCTAAACCGCACTCGACATATCTTTTCATATCCTTCTATATATTTTTCAACATCTCATAATATATACACACCAACCCTTATACGTATAAACGAACATCACATATTATATACTTTATCTTATATTATATATATTTTTAATGTATATATACATAACATTCATAATATATTTACATATTACATATATGATTTTATATATATGATTGTATAATATTTATTTAATTATTTATTTTTCTCTTCCTCCCTTTCTTTCTTCTCTCTCTCTATTTCTCTTTTCTTTTCCCCTCTCCCCCCTATCTTCTCATCCTATCCCCCACATAAAGACACACACGCATGTATCCCTTCCTCTCTCTCTCACGTCACACAATTGCATGGCATCACACCAATGCACTCACATATACACACATATTATACAGCGTCACAATTGTATACATACATATACGCTACACGCCACACACACCACCTGACACATACGAACACATACACATATACAGAGACCAGTTGCGTTCTCTCTCCCTTATCCCCTACTCCCTCTCATGTCACACCAATTGTACATACATACACACCATACATCAATTACACCTTCATATATGAACTTCACACACATACAAAAATCAAAGCCACCGTAATGCACTAAATTTTATGCAAATAACACTTAACGCATCATACGCACGCATATGCGACACCGGTAATACAACACTTCCGCAAAACGGTCACACAATAATTATCTACCACTAGCACATTAACAAATAAACCACCTTCTCCTAAAGCTCAAGGAAAACCCTAAAAGAAATAAATTAACAAATAAAATCAAGATAAAAGGGAAACTTACGTGAATATGAAAGAAAGATTAATTCTTGCTAAATTTCTCCTTCAATAATTTAAATCTTTGTTAGGATTTTAGGGTTGGGTTAAGAATTGGAAGTTTCCTATTCTTAGAGAAAAGTAACATAATGTTTTGGTAAAGGAAAAATATAAGGTTGAGTTATCTTTTATTTAGGATAAGATTAGGAAGTATGAATTTTTTTTCTGACAATATTGCCTTTACTATCCCTAGTCAATTACAAGTCATATCATGTCTCCAAGTCTTTATTATATTATTATATTCCTTCCCTTATTTTATATTTCTAACATCATTATCATTATCATCATCATCATTATTATATAACCTTTTTTATTTATTTTTTAGTTTAGGTTTTATAACTTTTCCCCTCTCAATAAAACTTTCATCCTTGAAAGTTTACAACCTTGAATTCTACAACAACTCCGAATGCTTTCTCTTGATTTCTTCCTCAAGCACCCATTTATTTATGTTCCCTTATACTTTGAGAACACTAACTTCACTCTACTTTATTTTTTTCATCAAGTTTGGCTATCACTCCAATCATTAACTACTCTTTCTATTATGAGTCAAGCATTTGTCATCATGTTACATTATCCTTTTGATCATAACAGTTCCTTGTGCAGCTCTACGATTCTAAAGTAAGAGCGATCACTTCTCAAATTTTCTCCACTTTCAACAGTTCTCAAGTTGCCCTACATTTACTACTACTACACCTCCCTCAACAACTTATTTCCTTCACTTGTCCCCAACTCATTATTAGATTGTGAGAGAAAGTTTTGCTACTACAATTAATGTTATTGTTATTATTACTTATATACCCTTTTTTGATTAGTTAAGCCATGTTAATTAATTATTTCCTTTGTAAATTTTGGTGTAATTGGTTCATCTACTACTAATGCTTTTTGTTTCCTTTAAGATAAATCTCACTTTTTAATTGATTTAGTTAAGCTTTTGTAGGTTTGCTGGATTTTTGTGTATTTCATTATCCTTTGTAATCTCCTTAGTTACTATTCCTTATTATTACTACTATAATAACCCAAGTTATAGATATTTATAAGTTACTCTCCTCAAAGCATACTATATACTATTAATTTGTTTATTATTTATTATTTTGATACTTTATTATTTATGTTCCAATTTTTAGTTCTTTAATCATCACTTTACCTATTTTCTCACTTTAGTCCTTTAATATTGAGGAAATTTCCGTATTATATATTTTGGTACAGATACATATAATATGAGGTTAATAAGTAACATAGACCACTAACTCGAAAAGACAAGACCAACAACTCAACTTAACTGGCATGATATGACTCAACATGACCCATCAACACAACTGACATATCGACACACTAGACATAACTCTGACTCACCATGAAAGATGGACTTGATAACGTCATTTCATATGCATACATACCCATTATTCATGCTTTTAATCGTGTACTCAATTTGTCACTATTACTAATTATTAGTCTTTGAATCAGTAACTTCCATTGATTGTTGCGTCAATACCCACTATAAGTAATTTGGCAAAGTGGGTTCATATTTTGCCTTGGTATTAACATTAGTATTTATAATTCTCTAGTTTCTATCATATCATGCATTTTCTTAAAGGTGTCTTATTTGTACTAAGAGGTGTCATGATCTATTACTTGAGTTTATTGAATTTTTTAAATTCACTAGTTGGTTATTTCTTCTTATCTAATGCTAAGTTTTTTATTTTTTAACTCTCTCTTTAAGTATTCGAGTTTTGTATTATCTTTCTATTATTCATAGAATCATACTATCATATTAGTATAGTTATATTTTGGTTATGAGTATGCATTTGGTTACATATGGATACCTTATTCATAAATTATTTATGTATCCTCAATATAAATTAAGTAGCTTATATTTTGTTCCTTACCGAGTATTTTACTTGTGTTATATTACTAAGTATATCAAGGGGATTAGCTCCACCAATTCGAACTTCACTACTAGCTCTACTATACTAGTTTAACTCTTCCTCCACCACACCTAGGTAAAACTATAGAAGGATTAGGAAGCTTTAAGAGAGAAGGAAAAAGAAAAAAGATGGACTAGTTTTAAATATATATATATATATATATATATATATATAAAGAAGATACCAAATATAAGAGTAAAGCATGATGAAAAATCAAATAGAAACCAAGGAAAAGGTAATACAAGACAAGATGATAACTAAAATAGGAAAGCATAAATATTAATTAGCAATAAATGTCAATATCATAGGGATGTACGTAAGAGATTTATGTGAGAATAAGGCACCTTACCCCAAACCCTCAACAAGAACCATTACCCTAAACTTGAGCTTGGCCCCTTAACTACCTACACTCCTTATACCTCACTATCCTAAAAATTCAATACCAAATACTCTAAGGATCCCTTAACTTAAGCTCTTATACTACTAATGGCCCTATTTCAATCACTTAGTCCAAAAGTTTTAAGCTTATATTGATAAAATGCTCGCAACTATAGCCTTATAAACCAGTATCATAACCTTTCATAATCCATATAGGATATTTAATCATGGGGTATCATAATCTCCATCCCTTCCCCACCTACCCCCTTAAACACGCAATGTCCCCATTGCAAGACCTTATAATTAGGCCTAAATATTTCCTTATTTTTTATGTACATTTCGGGCTACCCACTACCTATAAGTCATCTTAAAAGTATACAAGGAGTCACACTTTGATGATACTCCCTACCTTCCTTGAACCTCTTCTCTAAACTGGAGTCAAACCCAAATTATTTACCTACTTTCCACTTGGTTATAACCCTTATCTACCAATCTAGCCTTACACCTTTCAATTAAACCATCATGTTTATATTTGATATTGTAAATCCATTGGTATCCTATGGCTTATTTCCTCGAAAGAAAGGGAACTAATTCCCAAGTTTTATTTTATTCTAATGCTAAAAGTTCCCTATTCATTGCTTCAATCCACTTAGAATCATATTTAGATTCATGATAAGTTTTTTATTCACGAATAGCCTTACATTTGCTAAAGAAGCCATATAAACATTTAGATATTTTTAAAGTGTATGAGAATTAAGGAAAGAATATGATGGTGGAGATGAAGTACCAAAAATTGTTGCTTGAGTTAATGAATTGGAGTTAACATTATAGATAAAATATTTATGCCAATTAGTTGTTTTTTCTCACATATTCTTATTAATGAGTTTGTGGCAAAGAAGAAGGTTATGATGTATCAAAAATATGTTTATGAGATGAATGTAAAGGATGATCTAAATATAAATTGTATTTAGGTGATGATTCTAAAACATGGTCAAAAGATAAGGTTTGACATGATGATGTAACAAACATATAAGATTATGTATTTATATAAACATCTAATTGATTATATCAAAAAGGAAATATGTATCCTAAAAAACGGCATACCTATTAATAAAAAGTTTCTGCTTATCAAGATCGAAAAGTTTGTACTTTTTTTTTATTTGAAAGGTATCTAAGAAAGATAATGACGACCCTTAGCATCCGTTTTATTTATTAGACTATAAAAAATAGTAGCATAATACAAACATCATATAGTACAAAAATTAGAATATAAAGGCATTTTGTTTTACAATACTTAATAATTCATTAACAATTGCAAGAAAGAACTTGGCTCCTGAAATGGATGGAATGCAATAGTGCCCTCAAAGATTAATATGTAAAAACTCAGAAACATGTTTAGAAGTAGAATGAATTAACAGAAAAGGCAAACAATGAGAGTCAGCATGTAATACCCTGAAACCCTAAATGATACTACAACTCACCACATAACCTGGCTAGCCCGAATTATGTAAGGCTTTCTAAGTCCACAATCGAAACATGAAGAATCACATTACACAATATATAAATATCCACAAAGGATTAGGAAACTACATCCACTCATAAACTCATATAAAGCTACAACACCCTATTTAGTTATTATATAAATACTCAACTCCATCCTCCTCCCGAATGTCATCGACAAACGTCTCCTCATAAATAAGAAGGTCCTCAAATTCTGCACCTAAAAAAGAAAAGAATAAGCCGAAACCCAATACGGGTATATAAACACATATGCATATCAAGATGAATCATTGACATACAGTGATGTAATATGGTAGAGTAGTACATACATCAGTTTAATTATCTCAATTTAAACCTACAGAACAACAAAGGGATATTCAAACCCCGCGACACTTAGTTTTTACCTACATACATAAGTAGATATAATTATATGTTTTCCTTTAAGTCATTTATACTCAGAAACTAGAGACCAAAACCTATTATTCTAGCTGCGTCATTCTATGTGAAAGTACACTAGAAAATCCCTGTACATGATCGACAGTTACTCCTCTAGGGATCTGCCACTGCAGGCCCTTAAAGCAAATTGGTTAAGCACAATCAACAACCAAGATCAATTAGGTCAATTATCGATTAGTCCGATTAGATCATTTTTAGCCTAGCAAACACAAGCAACAACAAATACAAGTAATAGCAAACACTACATACCTGGAATCGCTCCAAAATCAAATACGATACTCTGACCTCAGACCCGAACAAAACTCAAATGTCGATAAGGGAAACCGAATACTATGAATCTAAAAGAAAACAAGTAACAAGTTAACCCTTAAGCATTTTAAAGCTAAGCCCTACCTAGGAGTTATCTAAGAGCTTATGATCTACTAAAATTAAGGTCCCGAAAGAAATCGTTAAGTCAAATAATAGTAATAACATAATATAAGTAAACTAAAAAGGGGACATAACTATATATATAAGATCACTTTTATAGAAACTTATAAAGTACATAATATATATATATATATATATATAAAAGAAGGTACAAAATGGACATATAATTAAAGTACCAAAATATATAGATTATCGAATCTATATGGTAAGTAAATACTATGTACTTAATCAGAAATAGTATAACTAGTGAAAACTCATAAGGAATGACAAAATAATAATAAACAAATAAAATAGACATACTACATAGTATATGATGTGCCACATATATACACAGTACTAATGTGATAAGATAATTAGATTATGATAACATTAATAATAATAACAATAATAAATTGTACTAATAATACAAAAATTCGTAGCATCCTAATTAGTAATAGAGACATACGTAGAGTACGATTATTAACATACTATATAAATAAATAAAAACTTGGCCCCAACATACATATATATATCTATAATCAATATACTGAATATGATAAAATATACTATACATTCATAATACTAAGGTGAAGAAAATGCTTAGATTGAAATACTGTTGATATCCAGAATAAGACATACTAACAATAATATAGAATAATAATACACTAGATCGACATTTAAGATTATCATAAAATATGATTATTAACAAAATTTATAAATAAACAAAAGTTAGCGACCCAAGTCAGAAACGATAGAGACAGAAATTGGCCCCAAAATATATACCTATAACTAACGATCCAAAATATGATAAAATATTTTTAACAATAACTCTTATATAAATAACATTATATAGCATGATAAACAAATAATTTAAAAGCGGTAATTGAATACTAACAGTATTTAATCAAAACCAACAACAGAGATAATAAATAAAATAATAGTAATAAAGTAATACACTAAGAGTACGGTACTGAATATGAAATTGAAACGGTTCGCGAATTCAAAATGAGACGAGAACACCTCATGAACAAGAACCTAACACAAACCATAATACAAAATATATCATAATTCAAAAAATGACATACTAAAACATTTAATTAATAACATTTATCGATTAATTTGGGATGTAAGAAACTGGAGACAAATCAAACAAACAATGAGTGAAGAACTAAAATGAATTCATGCGGGAGCTATTAAGAATAATTGAATTGAGCTTCGAAAAGATTGAGGGGCCGAAATTTGTAGACGTGAGGCTGACGAAATGCTTGTATAAGGACGGTGTAAACTAAATTTGGAAAAGGAAAAGGAAATGGAAGGCTTAATCAGATTCCATTGGGGAGATGGCAGATAGAAAAAAAAGTTGAAAACAGGGATTTGGAAAATTCAAGTCGTAAAACGCAAATGGACAGGGGTAGGGTCCGATTACTTGAAAAGAATTAGGAAAAGGAAATGGGGAGGGGAACTTACGAGAGGGGAAGGGATAGAATTGGATTGGGAAATGGATAAGGGATTATGGAAATCGGGGAAAATAAGATTGAGAAAATAGGGTAGGGCCAACCATTAATTAGGGGGAAGACCAGAGAGAGATCAATGAGATTCATGTAAATGCTGAGAGGAGAGAAAGAATTTACGATAAAGGGAAAAATGATATAAGGTTAGGATAGGTAGAACATTTTAGAAGATGTAAAGTGATATTTAAATAGAAAATAAAGAATTAATTAAAATAAACAGATATATTTATTTAGTATTTAGGATAATAACCCTTTTATAAAAGTATTGTAATGTAAAGTACTAATAAAAATTATTTTAATCTATACGTAAAATATAAAATTTAATACGCTCGCTATATACATAAAATAAAGATGTTAAAATAATAATAATAATTATTAAATCGGAACCTTACTTTCTATTTCTAACTATACTAGCCTAACGAGTTTATGATTTAAATAAAATACTACCTAACTAAGGTGTTTCATGGTAAGATAATAAATATCACAAACAAAAGTACTATTTGAAGGAACATCACAACCAAAGTCTATGTTTCATTTTTGTTAGAGAAATATTTCCTATACAATTGTACAACAATTGAATTGAAGGTTTCTAACTTATATTTAAGAAGAACATTACATGATGAACTAGAAATATCATGGCATAAAGATTGTCATGGACTATAATAAGAAGATTGTTTATGAAACAAAGAATGTCATGGCAGCCTAGTACTATAAGTACGTTGTTTAAAACAATGTCTTCTATCCACATAATAGTACTTATAGTATTCACCAATTTTGAATTTTCATTCGGTAACTTAACAAAAATGGGTTTATTTAAGTTTTGTTTATGATGTAAAAGGTTGATAAAAGAAGTAATGGTTAAAGGGTCATGTATCAACTATCCATTCACTAAAAATATTATCATTTTGATAACTTAAAGTAACAAAAAAAGAAAAAGAAATCCCCTACAATAACGACTTCTAACTCATCCCTTTTGTATTCTCTTTAACATTTTACCCTTTTAGGATAGTATAAGGTTACAAAATTTAACATTTTAGATTTTATTATTTTTATCTTTCATCTTTTAACCTCAACCCTAAAGGACTTATGTAATATAACCACATTATTATTGAATGACAGATATGCTTTTACCATATTTATGAGTCTTTCATTTTTGCATTTGTTTTTAATCATTCTAACAAATTCAATCTTTCCAAAGATAATAAATTATCCCATCCCATATCTCTCATCCACATCTCTTATACTTTATCACAACTCCTACATATGCGTTCATTAGTTTCATCGGAATAACTATGGAAATGACATAGAGAATCTACTTATAATCCATATTTCCTTAGTCTATCCTTAATAAGGAGAACCTTACTCAAGCACTTCAAAAGAAAGTACCTAATTATTAGGTAGGTTAGCCTCTATATTTAATCTAAAGTTACAATTTTTCCCATTTTCCACTTCATCCTAAAAAGCCTTTTATAAGCATATTTAGTGCTTACTTTAATAATGGTTTCCTATTTCCACATCTTAGAGCCATCAACAAGTTTCATTTTATCAAAATTAGACCTTTAGTAAGACTTCTTGGTACTCCTTCCTTGTACGGTCCATACATCAAGAACTAGTTGGACTCCTGCTTTTTAGATTAACTTAGTAATTATCTTTAACTAAGGTCCAAGCTTTGCATATTTCCCTTCAAATCTTAAAGCCCTTCTTCCCCTTAGATCCTTCATCCATGCCAATATTTACCAATATTTATTTTGCAATGCCTTAAGTTAAAAGTAGCCAATAGTCATGTCAAAAAACGCTAATGGCCAATTTCAACACCTCATCCCAAAAGTTTCTAGCTAATATTAACATGACATTAACTACTTTAATCTTATAAATCAATGCAAGTCCTGGGACTATAATCACATGGAGTATCATAACTTCTCTCCCCTTAATTACACAACATCATCACTAGACCTTACAATTAGGTTGCCACCATCAACCTATAAGTCATGGAAATTCTTTAGATAATTTTCCCCATCTTCTAGGGAATTAACATTGTAAGGGTTTTATTTAAACATAGATGAATCTCCAAATTGTGAAAAGCATCCATATTATATCTTTAACCAAATTGCCTATTAAAAAAAAAAAAGAGCCAAAAAGAAATCAAAAAATTGAAAGATAGAAAAGTTGGAATAATAAAAAAAAAAAAATTGATGTTTGAGAAGCCAAATAATAATACTAAAAGAGAAATCACCTAAAATAAGAAAAATATCAAATATTCAAAAAATAAGTAATTCAAGGCTTATTCAACTCATAGTGGGGTGAAAGTATATTACCCAGAGATTGGCCAGCTTTTTTAGGTTGTACATAAATATGCAATTTGATAAAATTGTTAGTTTGTGAAAAATGGGTAAATTCTTATTAGAATTATTTTTTCCTGCTCATTTCATTTCTAGAGCCTCGAAAATTAGTCAATTCAAGTTGATCATAACTTCAAACAAAGTTTCAACCTAATTAGAATTGGTCATTTTACAAAATAACAAGGTTCTAATTTAAGATAGGCATTGTACGAAAACAAATTAATGATTTTATCAAATTGAGATATATTTGAAAAATAATGTTACATAGGGATATTAAAAGAAACATGAAACACAAGGAATAATTCATTTGTGGCCATTTTCCAAAACCTAAAGTGAATTGGGCGTTCGAGTGTTGACCCAAGCGTAAAGTTTTTATAGAATTTTATTCCTTTATTTTATTTTTTTTGTTTATAGCAAGTGTAAGGAAAGCATCATTCCATCCGGTGTTATTATATTCAAATCTAATCAGACATGTGAGGAAGTAAAAATTTAAGAGAAAAATCAGATTTAGCTAAAAGTTAAACCAGAATTAAAAAGGAATCAAATCGAATTACATCGTAGAGATAAATTCAAGTTTGACAACATTAATATTACTTTGGACTTTCTAAACTCTTGCCACGTGGCATGCACGGATTCATGACCAACAATCCACTGCTTCATGTTCCAGCTCTAGGCAATGCTTCTTTGTGTATTTTTTTTTTTTTTTTGGCACGTATGGCCTATTTAAGGTCAATTTTAACCCGATTCATTGTATGATTATGCCAAATGGTGGTGAAATGTTGTAGAGGGCATGGTTGACTATGTATTGGGATAAAAATTTCGTCTAAATACAAATGGGAAGGCAGTTAAAAATTGACTCAAAGCATTAAAAAACAAGGAAAACCTTCCATTTTTGCGGGGTTTCGATGAACCAAATCCATGTAAATCAACGCCTATTCATGATTGATTGAGAAAGTTCAAAGTGCGGGGAAGTTATTTAAGCATTGATTTCAAATTTCTATTTTTTGGAAGAAATCGCTTTAAATCAGAGTCATTAGTTTGTGCGCATTAAATAAAGATTTTGTCTTTTATTAATAATTTAAGCTTTCCATTCCAAATTGATGGTTTTAGGACTGCAAATAGGGGTCTAGGGTTTCTGTTTTCGTATCGAGCATCAAACTCTACTCTCAAAAAAATCACTTCAATCCTTCCTTTCTCTCTCTTGCCAAGTCCGGTGACACACCCTCTCTCTCTTCTTCATTTCTGCCCGATTTCATACAGAAGCGAACAAAACCAAAGCCAGAGAAAGGTTGCTCGATCCGTGTATTTTAGGAGTCCTTACTTTCTTGTCGCCGACGACCACCACTGAAACCACCGTCGATCTCCCTTGGCCCGCACGACGTTAGCACTAAGTTGTTTGTGTGTGCATGCGCTTATTTATTTATTTATTTTTCCTACTTGTAATCTTATTTATTTTTTTTAATAAATGTAAAGGCAAGTATTAAAAAAAATAAGAAAAGAAAAAATAGGGAAAAAGGAAAGAAAAAAAAGGGCATGTTGGTAGCTTAGTACTATTATTTACATGGTTGTTAATCATGTTCTTACAGAAATAATAAAGAAGAGAAGAAGTATACAAAATAATATATATAATAAAAACAAAAAACAAAACAAAACAAAAAAGAGGTTGGCAAATGAATCTTATGCTTCCTTGGCATTTAGATGGTTTTTATAAACCATATTAATATTTCAACAAACAAGCAATAGAAAAGGCAATTAACGATAAAGGGTAGTGTTCATGTAATGTAGATTGATTTATGGTCCTTTTCTTTGTAAAATACATCATATAGGATTAGAATTATTATAAAATATGAAAAATATAAAAGAAAAAGCTATATAGTGCATAGTCAATAAATAATGCTATCTTTTTTAGGTTTTTTTTTTAATTTACTATATGCAATATAGAAAAAAGCTTTTTAGTTGTGCTTGTATATGACGTATTATAATTTTTATAATTAACTCTCTCAGGTGTTTATGACACTTTTCCGTAATGAGTGTAAGGGGAGAAAAGAATTAAAAAGAACCACATAACAGAAAAGAATTAAAAATAACAGAAAAAAAAAAAGTCATAATAAGGAGTTTTCTTAATACTTGTTACGACTTGTTCATATGAAGTCTTTTAGGAAATCTAATCGATATGGCTCTTCCGCACTAAGAGGAATTGATTTTTTTTTTTTTAAATTGAAGAAAAAAATGAAAACTTTGATCCTTTGAGGAAAACTCTCTTAAAAGGTCAATTTTCTTTAATACGTATGATTTATAGTGTTTTTTTTTTTTCCTCTCCTTTTTTTTTTAAATTTTCATTTGACAAACTTTTATAACATGTATTGATTTGAATAGTTAGTTTTTAGCACCTCTTCTATATCATTTGAGCCATTTTTATTAAAAAGACTTAAAATCTAATATAGCATTTTCCTTTAAATTTTGGTGCAGTTACTAACGTGTTCATTTGCTTTTTAGGTTCTTGTATTATATTTTTTATTGAGGTAATTACTTTACGTTAAAAGTTAATAAAAAGGATACAAATTGTAGTTCATATAATAATTTTGAAAGGCCATATTTAGACAAGTACAACCTTTGTTAATTTCTTCTCTCTTTTTGTAATAAATGTTACCCTTTTCTAAAAACCATTTTTGTTATTTCATTTTTAACAAGGAACGAACTCGATAGTGGGAAGTGAGACGGTTGGAGGAACGACAATCTATGGAGACCTTAGTCGAACTTGGCAGATGGTAAGAAAGTTTTCATAGTATTTTTGTTGCCTGTGAAGAGAGTAAAAGTCATAATTGAATTGTTGTATGCTTCCTATCATTTGGGTTTCATAAAGTTAAGGTAATTTCATTTGGCTAGTTTTTTTTAGTAAAAATTTTACAATTACTGTTGAGTTTCAGTGTTTCTTTTGTATTATATAGACTGTTTAGGTGAGAGTAAAATAAATTTTAATAAAGGGTAAGAGCTCTCACTCTAATAACATAGATGTATGCTCCCTATCATTTGGGCCATTTACTACTTAGTCAATAAAAATTAAAATAAAAATACTCATGTAATTATTTTCATTTGTGACTATATTCTTTGATAACATTCTTTTCCCAGTAAATACTTCCTTCAATCTGTTAATCCCTTCTTCAGCATATTTCATCTAATGAGATTTTCATCTTTATGGCTATATACATATATATATAATAAATCATTTGTCTTAATGTAATATTGTTTCTTTTTATGTGACTGTAATTACTTGCCACTTTGGGTGTTTCTACATTATTTCTAGACACGTCTAATAAAGCGAAGTTTTTCTTCTTCTTTTTTTTCCTGCATTTCCTCAAAAAACGCACAGACACACACATATATATACATATTTGGAACCTTTAAAAAAAAGGAAAAAAATTAGATATTCTTTGTCAGATTTTTCAAAAAAAAATAATAATAAGGCTTTCAGATTAAGATTTAGGGCTTATCAAGTAAAAAAGAATGTGGAATAAAAACATAAAGAGAAATGGTATTCTCACAAGAAAACAGTTAATAGTATGAAGTTTTATTAAGTAAAAGGAACAAGGGTGGTTTAATCCTTATTGGCATGTACTTGGACACCTATGTGGTGATAATAATTGATTAAAAAAAACCTTACTTAAAATATAAAAAATAAAGAAAAGGACCATCGATAAAAGTTTTTAGTTTTCAAATAACCCGTATATGGTAAGCGAAAAATTTTAATAAGTTAACTTTTAAGCTTAGTTTTTTCTACTTTTCAAAATACATTTAAATAAACGAATTTTCATAGATATGTTGATAAAGTCGGGGTTATTGCATCCATTCCATCCTAAATTTTCAGTTTTAAAATTTTCTTTCTTAAAATGGGTTTTTCAAGATCCTGTTTACACTTAATTTCTTACCGCCGAGGTGTATGACCAAATTCTTCCTTTCTCCTATCCTCTTCTCAGCACTGGATAGTCTAAAATAAAATTTTGTCATCTGCCCATTCACCACTTAACCTTCCTCTATCCAGTTTCTTTCGTTGTCAAAGAGACCCATAATTCATGCTTTTGATTTCCTCGCTATAATGCAATCATAAGAAACTTTAGTATTTCTCTGTCCTCCAGGGCCATCATTTGCTACCGGCTTTATTTTCCCCTAGGAGTTTCTCTCCAAGATCATCTTACCCAATTTTTCACAAAATTTATCCGAATTAGACCCTTTTGCCATGTATATCTTTGCAAGTCTTCATTAATCCATTATCTCCTTTTCTTTTTTCTCAAATGCACCATCCCGCAGATCTTTTTGTTCAACTCTTGAAGGTAGTGCTAACAAGCAAGCATAGGGTATTAGGATATGAAGCCCTTTCTATATCGTACTGGATAGAGCATAGGTTTTAAACCTTTTAGAATCTAAACCTACTTGGTATCCTAGGTCTACCCAAAAACTTATTACCTATAAAACTTATAGATATAGGATATGGAACTCATAAAATTTATAGCAAATTCTTGTTATATATTTTTTCTATACAAGAAAGATATTCTTTTGAAGCATTATATAGAACTAGAATGTTTCATAACACCATTTATTAGCAAAATAATTAAATTATAAACACATCATTAAATTATAAACACATAAAGATGCATGCATAAAATAATAGAGATATTCAAATTCTTTAGAACCAAACAAGTAATGATGCATGTTAAAATTCAAAGTTATTATTTTTAGATTTCAAATATTAATTTTGAGTTTAGGGTTTGTATTGGATTAGAGGGGTTTCTTTTTAATATCCATATAATCTTGTTATTATTATTTTTTTTAATTTTGTTGATCAAAGAAAATATAAGATTCTTTTTTCTTTTATTAATATACATTATAATAAAATTTAAAGGATAGATATAAAATATTTTAAAGCTTATACCCTATATACTTTGGAGAATAGGTTTCAAAATGGTTATAGAGTTTAAATAGTCAAATATATCTAAGATTAATAACCGAAACATTATATGAAACTTGATGGAAGGACCATTAATTGGACAATGCCTTAAGAAATCAATTATATCATAAAGGAAACTTATAAATTGAAACTAGCACGTTTGGACCAATAAGATACGGATATTGTTTTTGTTTCGAGCATTGTACCATGAATTTGGAAGAAAGTTTCCCTTGAAATATTACATATTTATTTTAGATGAAGTTATTTAATAATATTTTTACCAATCATGCTACACGTTTCGTGATTAATAATGCTAATATCTTACCAAGACTTGGAAAAAATTATAATCTGTCGATGGGTTATTGTCCTCCAATAAGACGTGCAATGTCTTTATATCATTTCTGATCTTACAATTTTCAACCTTACTACTTGGAAATGCTTTTAGGATAAGGCTCGGATCGGAAGATTTATGACGTTTATTAACAATAGCTGCCAACCTGACATAAAAAATTGCACTATACGAACCAAATGCATGAAAAATAGTATGCTATATAGAATGCATTGTATTGCCACCGAAAGGAATTAGATCCGAGAAATTCATTTTTAAATGTAAAATTAGAAAATTATGCGTTTTCAGTTTTGAGATATAGTCAGATTCGGAGATAGGATCAACATAGTAGATGCCAGTCCTCTCTCTTCCTTGTCATTGATTACAGTTAATTGCAGAAAGAGCTCGTACTTTCCAACTTTTTATAAATCTGTCTTATATTTTTGTTTTATCATTTTAACATTTATCGATTTAAATGAAAAGACTATAAAATTTGTCATGTTTCCTTTTATTTACCAGACAAGAGCTGAAACTATAGCGATTAAAACCAATGCTCATGACGGACTTTCGAAAAGCAAAAAATGAAGAAAAAAAGGTTACAAAGTTAAAAGGCAATATTTTGTTTAAAAAAAAATAAACTTGTAAAAAAAAGTCAACACTCTTTTTTTTTTAATAAAGTCGACAATATTGTTTTGATGAAGACAAAAAAAAAAAAGTATTTTTTCAAATAAAAAAAAAATAAGTATTTTTTTTTTCAAAGAATAAGATCCTAATAAAAATTGCGTGACGTTGTTAATAGTACAGGAGCCTGGTTGCTTTAAGTTATGGGTCCGATTGGTGGGTCACTAAGGCGTGGGATAATCAGAGAGAAGCATCACCAATGATGGCTATTATCGCCTTAAAAAATCAAAATGAAATTATCTTTACAAATCAAGAAATCAGGCATTTGTATGGGATTATGAGAAAAATTGATGAAAAATTAAATGAGATTACGATTCAACATTTTAGGTTGAAATGTCCGTTGCATTATTAATTAGGTTTTGGGTTTGGTTTAATAGTGGTTTTAATTAATGTATCTCATAGATCTTCCAACGTAATCCTTATCATAAAATCATTTCTAAGCGGTAAAGTTAGAGAGTACGAGATTGAGATATTAATATTATTAATCACAAAATGTATAATACAAATTCATTTTAGGTAAATAAATAATTTGCAGGAGAAGTTCTTCGAAATTCAATGTACAATATATATAAAACAAAAACAATTTCTATTTTTCAATTGCCAAAGCTTTCACTTATAATTATATTTGATTTAGGTGCAAATGTTCTAGGTTTAATTTATATGTTGCCTTTGATTCTTTTAAGGTACTGTCGTTTGATTCTATTCGTTCAACATATCACATTGAGTGGACGACGTGGCCTCAAGAGAAAAAAACAAATGAGTCTATTTTTTTCTTAAAAAAAAAAAAAAAACGCTTTGGTGATCATGCGAAATTTCGTGTGCGAATGTTGTTGGGGAAAAATAAAACTTAGTCACATGGAATTAGTAGATTCTTCAGCAAGTTAGTGCTAAAAACGTGAGAGGTGATTGATTCCACTATATATATAATTGATCATCTTCCTATAATTATAGATTAAATGTTAAAAAGCTTCATATAAGAATCAAATCGGAAGAGTGTGTGTATATATAATATATATACATATTGTAATGAATCTAAGTGGAAGTGCGAAGAGAATAGAGAGTTTAAATTACAAAGATATATTCGATTTTTTTTTTCAACGAATATCTTTGACAATAATTGATCTATTCCAAGCGCAAAATGCATTTGTAAGTACATGTTTTGGTGGAGAAGAGAGAGAAAATCTTCATGATATAGGAATACGTGTTCTATTGGGAGGGGAAACTCCTTCCTCGACAAGGAGTTAAGTTTTGCTGGTTGTTTTTATTTTTAAATTTACGTCTTCTTTTTAGTTTTGATAGTTTTGGTAAAAATGTCTTAGAATGATTAAAGATGGAAAAGGTACTTGATAAATTATTTTTTTTTTATCTTTTGCAATTGTTGTAGAAATAGCCAATTATATTTCATATGCAATGATATATCATTTAAATTTTAACAAAATTAGTCATTCATGTTGTGAGATGATGTTACATTATATAATTGTTTTATTATCATTTAATTTTATACTTGTACATGTTTATTAAATTCCTTTCTTTTGTATGTTTATTAAATTCCTTTCTTTTGTGGCTAACTTTATATGTATCTTACTATAGCTTGTATTATATCTTAATTTTTTTATGTATCTTATTTAAATGTGATTTTTTTTTTTATGATGTAGGTTAAAATAGATTGTTTATCAAATTTTTTAATCTACATAATACCAAAAAATCAAATTTAGAGGGTACATGGAAAATAAGATATAATACAAGATACATATAAAGTTAGCCAAAAAAAAATTATTTAACAAACATGTACAAGTACAAAAAAGAAATTTATTTATTAAATGTAACATCATCCCACAATTTTAATCACTAGATTTTTTTTTTTTTGCCCGAGGAATTTTATTAAAATTTAAATGTTGTATATTTCTATATGAATTGTAATTAGCTAATAATTGCAAAAAAAAAAATAGAAAATAATTTTTTTTTAATTTTTATCGTTCCAAGAAATTTTTACCAAGGTCATTAAAGCTAAATGGAAGAAGTAAATTTCAAAACAAAAACCATTAGTAAAACTTAACTCCTTATCAAGGAAGGAGTTTCCCCTCATAAATAAACACACATTCCTATACAATAAAGAATTTCTCTTTCTCTTTCCTTTTGATATAAAACCCTCTCTCCTTGTCTAAATCTAAGCCACACTCCATAACTAGACCATAAGATAAGATCTTAACCTAAAGAAGAAGGTAGGTATGGAAAAACGTAATTGTATTATTATTGATGGTGGGTTGAAATGGGGTTAGACAGATGAAATGCTTTTTAATTTATTATCTTAGACGCAAATGCTTCTTTCTTCCATTACCTGCTTCCATTATTCCTAAGTTTGATGTTTTTTTCACTACACCTTAGAATTTTCCAAGCATACAACTTTCTTTCTTAGATTTTCATTTTTGTATCCATATGATATGTTTTGTTATAAGATTTATAGTTTGATATTTATTTTCGGTTTGCACAAAGGATTATATAAATTTGAAACTTTAAGTTGTTTTTATTGATTTATGGATAAGTAGTCTTTGCGGATAATTTGAAGATTCTTGCATGTTTTTGTCAATCATTATTCAACTATCTAAATATTTGCAAGTATTTCTAGTGCAATAATAGGTGACTTAAGAGAAAAAATGTACTTTTGTAGCAATAAAGAACGGGATGTAATTATTAAAGTTGTTACTAGTTTTGGTTATTGGAAGCATAAAGGAACGGATAAGAAAACTCTAGTTTTCTATGGAGGAACTTATTCTAATTCCTCTAAAACTCAATGGATCATGCATGAGTTTCACCTTGAAGGACCGCAATTAAGCTCCTCTAATTCAATATAGTTAAGATTAATCTCACTAATGCCCCATAATTTTTTTGATTTTGAATTAGGATGTACAATAGACTGGTACTGAAGAATATATTATCTTGAAGTTTGATATAATATGAAGTTTCTTTTTAAAAAAATAATTTTGATTCTGTTCCAAATTTCTAGTATTGGATGTAAAGATTGGAAAGTATATAAGGTATTTCAAAGAAAACTAAAGCCTAAAAAGCATGGAGATATTGTTTCACAAACTAGTGCCATTGTGATTGATTTCAAAAGTGAAGATGTTGTTGTGCTTGATCCTCTTCCACCTCCTTCCCCATGTTCAAGCTTGGTTGACCATGACAAGATTAGTGTCTAACATATAATAAATTGCTTTTCTCTTATTTTGTCTAATGCATTAGAAGGATATGATACTTTTAAACTTCTAATAAGATTCTTAGCGCCTAATATGAATACATGTAATGCCCTAAGAACCTAAATGGGCACTACAACCTGCCACATATCCCGGCTAATCCAGAATATATAATGATACTAACTTAAGGAGTTTATGAATTAAATAAAATACCAAGCTAATTAGGGTGTTTTAATACTACATAGAGAGATGGCACTTTATTACCTTTTGAAGGACTACTTTTTTTTAGCATGAGATGATCATGTATCTCTTTGCAAGGAAATTTAAAAGAGAATAATGGTTTTTCTTTGTTATGTACACTAGATATGTAAAATTTAGATTGCTTCCATTAGGACATTTTTAGAAATCAAGTTGGAAAGCTAGTCATCACTTAGGCTAACAAGTTTCTCATGAAATTTCAACATCATATATATTTTCATTGTTAATAGTTTAAATAACCAAAATTATTCATTTAGAGTAAATTCAACAAGAAATTTAAACCAAATGGTAAAAGAATGAAGTGTTGTTCCTTCATATGAGAAAGACTTTTTTCTTTAGTTTTTCCCTTCCAATTACAGTTGAAACTGTTCACAATTCCATGAATCAAGGGTTTTTTTTTTTCTATAAAATATAATGGAGTATTGTATACTACTACATTGTTTAGAACATTGCCTCGTTTTAAGGAAGCAGACTAAATAATTATGTCCCCAATTTAATTCAATTCATAAGAACATTTGGATTATATATGTAGGCATTCTTAATAAAATTTAAACTATTAACTATTTTAAATTAACATAACTTTATTTTCCCAAGGTATTCTTTCTTTCTTTTCTATTAAGATTTTGCTATTATGATACAAGATGGTATCATAGTTTGAAATGTTACATAAAGTTTTCATTAGCACTTAGGAAAGGACTTGCCATGGAGTTAATTAAATTATTACATTTGCAAAGAAGTGATAGTTAAATGCTATTAATTAATTATGAGTTATGAGCAATATATTTTTTTTAAAAAAAGAAAAGAAATCCAATAAACAAAAGAGTAGACGATGTTACGTGTTGCATAATCATGTCCCTTGTGGAAAAGGGTTAGTTTCCTTGTATTTGTAATTTGGTGACGGCACCAACAAAAAGTAGTTAAATGCTTTATGGCATGAAGCATCTGCACAAGCGGTTAGATTTTGGCATCCATTAACTGTGCTTGTTATTATTATTTTTTTTTAAGTTCCATTCGTTTCAGGAAAAATACTCTTCTAGAAGCATATTTTATTTAAAAAGGTTTAGTAAAAAGTGTTTTCTCTTCTAATAGGCGTGAATATTTTTCATTAAGAGGAAATCTTGGACTTTACCATGAAAACGAGTTATGTTTTTTTTAAATGTAAAGTCAGTCTTTCAATTTAATCTCCACATTTTCTACAATTTCTATTTGCATTTCAATAATTGACCTCTAAATTAAATTGTAAACAAGAAAATACTTTAGTGGACAAAAATAATCAAAAGATTAGTTTAAAAAATTGCAAAGTTAATCAGATTGCAATCATGAACATTAAAAGATTACCTAGATTTTAAACTTTCACTTTACATATTAGGATTAACATAATGTATTCATGATATTACAATTGATTTAGGCATGACTATAAGTCATGGAAATGAGTTGGGAAAAAATTTTCCAGCATATTTGTATAAAAACGGTCACTCACATAGAATTTTCAGAAAAAAATATATTGTCCATTGATAAGTCATCTTACTGTGAAACAAATGGAGCCAAATTATGCTATCTTTTTCTTCTTCTTCTTTTTTTTATCATTTGTGTGATATGCGAATCTGTATAAGGGTCCTGGCCTGGATGTAGGTAACTCATAATTTGATCCCATTACTGCCGATTGCAATATTGTTGAATAAGGGGCCTATTCTAACACCACCACCGTCACTCCATCGACTCTAAAAAAAAAAAAAAAAGTAATACTAATAAATAAAAAAACAGAAAACATGAATGTTGAAATGAGATAGAAACCAACATGATATGAAACTACTAAGTCGAACATATACGAATTAATATAATTGTTAAACAAACTAATTACTTATAATTTATAATTGATTTGATAAATTTGAGATAATGATATGAAATAAAACTTTAATACAACTCGCAAACATCAATGATTGTGTCTTTCACTGGATAAGGAATAAGTAAAAAGTATATATATTTTAATTCAAAGGTTGGTTGTAAGGAAAAAAAAAATGTAATGTAAGGTCTATCTTGATTACAAAAACAAAAGCTTGTAATAGTTTGTTTCACATACACTCAATTGAATATAGGCTTACTATATTTTGTACCTCTTCCTTTATATATTGGGAAAATTGCAAATAACCATCATAAACTTTGATTTAGATGAAAATTGACTTCTTAAACTTTTAAATTACAATTTTTAACTCCCTAAACTTTAATAAATTGATAATATAAAAGACATTTCTTTTTTTAGTTAAAAAAGGTCACGTTATGGTCAAAGTTTAGAAGATATTAAAATATGTTTTGATAAGTTCTAGGAATTGTGTTTGTGCACCAAAATTAAATTTAAGAAGGTTATTCTCAACTTATAGAAAAGTCAACAAAAGGAGTTCTTGGTAAGTTAAATAGTTTGCATGTTCATGATGGTTGTTCTTATTTAAAAACAGAATATTTAGGTTATGCTTTTGTAGTTCTTGTGACTGCACAAGCATGTTATGTGTTTTGCTATGCATGTGATCACGCATGTTCATCAATTCTAGGTCTTTTCTTTAGTTTACATTGTTCCAGTTATGGAGTTTGTAGTCAGGAAATGAAATCTATAGTGGGATAATGTTACATTTTGTACCTAAAGTCTATCAATTTTTTTCAATTTACTACTCAAAGTTTTAAAGTTTTAATTTATCACCTAATCAAACTTTTTGTATATAAGAAAATCCTCTAACCCTCTCCTTTGTAATTTCCCCTTACCTCCAACAAGTGCTATCCCATCTCTATCGAGCAAAATCTCTCTCTCCCCTCCCAATGGCCCTGAAAAAACCTTAGTCATGATGATTAAGCCTTGTCTAGACATATCTCCTTTTAATTGCCATCTAAACGTAAGTTTCTCTCTCTAAGCCTAGCCAAGACCCATCTCAACTCCTTTCTAAATTTTGTTCCAATTGAACTAATCTTTAAGAGAAAAACAAGTTTTAATAGATTTTATAAGTCAAGTTCTCTCAAGAAAACCTAAATTTAGGTCCGATTCCATCAGGTTTACATCTAACCAAAGCCCTAATTGACCTCTTGTAGGTATTTGGGAACCACCGCCATGCTACCTTATCAAAGCAAACCATCAAAGTTACACCATTAGCCATTACCAGATTGCTACTCCAAAAGCACCTAATAGCCTCAATGATGGTTAAGGCATTTTGAGGAAGCAAAAAACCACCTCCATTAACATCTAAGAGATGATATTTCCTCTAGATTCTCTCCTCTCTATTCTACGGTACTAAAAAATTCATCAACATAAATTTCTTATGCTCTTGTTGTGATTGTCGATGGGTTAGTTTATTGTATGGATGTACAGTAGAGATGGATGAAAGAAAGAGAGATGGTGGTGTTGAAGAAAGAGGGAGGAGAATATTTCTTTTTTAATTTTACTTTTAATAAATTTAATTGTTTAAAATTTATATATTAGATGAAAATTAAATTCTTTTTAAGTTATTTTAATGAAATGAGAAAACACATATGGGGGTGACTACCATTAATAGATGTTTTAATATATTAAAACACGTATCACAACTAGATTCATAGAAAATGCCACGTAATCCAATAGCTATGAACAAAATTAGCTCAAGTATTAATACTAACATCACAAAGTTTAATTAGGTAATAAATTGGCACATTAAAATTTTAGATAGTTAATTGAAAAAATGAGCAAAGTTTAGGTACCAATTGCAACATTAACCTAATATGTGGTTGAAGTATGTAGTCTGACGTTTGTAATAACAGTAATTAAAGGTATTTGGTTGGAGTGTTCATTGTTAAGTCGAGTTGTGAAGATAAAAATGATGGAGTTTGGAGAGGTCGAGAGAGAGAATTGAGATAGCGATGGAAGAGGATGGAAAACAGCCTGTCAACTGTAATTGAATTGGCCTGCTAGTGCTTGAACCAGCCTATTTATTTGGTGGGTTATGGGGCGAAAAATTTAAAGGTTGGATGGAAAGTTTTCATGAGCCATCAAGCTAATTTCAAACTTTTGTTTCTACATATTCTGATTCACTTTATATTAATTAAATTATACTTTAATTTATGGTTTTTTCTACACAAACTTTAATTTATGGTTTTTCTACACTTATTCATTAGTTAAGTAGGTAAGTTAAGTTAATTAACTAAAATACAAATGTCCTTTAACGCTAAGACCAACTTTAACGCTAGGCTCTTCTGTGACGTGGAGGAACTGCCTTACGTTCCTCATGCAATAATCAACATCCTTTCTCCTGACGACATTCCCCTGATAGGGGACATCCCTAACTTTTTTTTTAATAGTTTTTTATTAGTTAAAAGTATTGATTGGGGGCCCACAAAAAATTTAAAAAATAATAATGTTCAAGAATTTTTGTGAAGCAACTCAAAAATAAAATATTGAGTTTCTTAAAAAGAGAGTTCCTTAAGATGTTGATATGGCATCTAAGAGTATAAGACAAGTTCGTCAAAGATAAGGATAGTCTAGTGAAGAATTAAGTTTGAAGGTATGTAAAGGCTCGATAAGTATTAAAAAAATGTAATAAAGAGTTAAGTTTAGCACATAATAGATACTATTTAGCATGTATTTTGAGTTGATTATCAAGATTCAATAGTGTGGAGTTTCGGTTACTTATTAAAAAGTTAGATCTAGGTACGTGTTAACCATACTTGCTACTTACAAATGTTAAGCTAGAAATCAAATAGACTAATAATTATTTGGCTAATAATTTTCTTGTTTATGTGTGTACATATGCTTTGGCATAAAGACTCGTAGTGCTAGAAAACTTGTAACAATCTAACCAAAACTTCTCCTACCGAGCTACTATCTACTTTGGCATAGAATATCATATGGTTTGTCCCTAAGTACAGAAGCCTCCTAGAAGGTCATCCATATTAGAGTTGAACTAGCCTGAGTATGCTTAACTTTAGAATTCTAAGGTAACGTCTTAAGTTCTAGAGTGCTACATGGGGTGAGTCATGAAACTCAATACAAGCTATTGCACAAAGCACACAAATATGCAACACTATGTACAAGCTTATAAATACTAAATGCAACATACAACAATTTAATTATCTAAAAATAATCAGTTTACCAAATCCACATAGTTCTAACAACCAAGAGTTTAGGAAAAAAGAAATTCCTCTACCAAATAAAACAAACATAAGATTACAACCTTGAGTATCTATCAATAGATTCAACCATAGAATTGTCTTAATTTCAACAAAACAAATCATAGGACCGTAGCCTCAATTTCTCACTAACCCAACACACGCAATGAACAAATAGTAGCCACATATCTATTGTCTTGCTCTTGTTTGTCAAACTCACAATTCTATCTAAATTTGGAACACATAAATGATTTTGCATAAATTAGATTTAGTGGAAATATAAACTTGTAAAATTGTAAACTAAAACTTATAATTATAATTAGAGTATACACCAATGTTTTGCATTCGTTTTAATTAAGAAAAGTTTCATAAAATTAGAAAAACTTAAAATCATTTGAGTTGACTCACGATTTGAACAATTATGGTCCAACTTAACTACTTAAGGAACTTAAAATTATTCAACATTTATAAGTCAATATATAAAGTTAATCTCATAGCAATTTATGAGTTAATAATCTTAAATATTGAACTATCACCTTTTATACTTTTGATCGTAGCTTATCAAATATTACTAAGTCCTCTAAATAACTCAACATAGGGGTAAAGAAATTAATTGGGCTACTTAGATTATGAAAAAATTGTATGAAAAGGAGGGTCAATCAACCACATGTAGTTGACCATCATGTCTAGTTGACTACAACTTAGTGTAGGATCAATAAATCCTCTTCTAAAGGTCATAAAACTTACACTTTTAGAGTCTCTTACCTAAGATCCTAATAGGGATCATGTTCCTCGTCTTATCAATTTAGTAGCCCATTACATGTTACGAAAATTGGTGAGCTTCAAATGAAGATTACGTCACCTTTGCATAGAAGTATATGGAATGACCTATATTTTATATATAGATATAATTGAATAGGGTAAACTTCAATAGCCTTAGGTTGCATGGACTGAAAGATATATAATGAAGACTTGTAATTATTTTCTTTCTTAGTTTTAAGTCTATTTTATATGTTACAATTATGTCTCCACTTTAAATAATCCATTTATGTTTATACCCTTATGTCATGTTTGGTATAGGGGAATGAGTTAGAATGGAATTGAGTGAGCTAAATAATAGAATCATAATTTTGACTCTTTAAAGGTAGAACTAAAATCCTTCTTAAAGTCGGAATAAATAATTTTGGAGAATTGCGATTTCAGCTTTTAAAAGTGCATCCAAATGTAGGGAAAAGGATTAAAACCCAAAATCATGATTCCATTTTTACCCATTCCCACGTACCAAAATGTAACACTCAAGCTTGTTATATAAATTTTGTTAAATTATTCATACAATTACAATACTTGATATTAAATGATAACCTAAAGATATTTCTTTAAAAAACCTTAATTCTTATCAAACTTAATTGATAATGGTGAACAACCAAACAAACCTCTTGAAACTAATCATTAATGTAACTTAAGTACGGTTTTTATCCATATTAGGTCAAGATTTAAGTCAATATTAAGTGATTTCTAGTCTCTTAAATACTTGTTCTTAAACCAAAGTTAGGATTTTTCTACAATAATGCTAACAATATAGCGTTACCATAACGCTAACAATATAGCGTACTATTGTAACATGATAGACAGTGTAAAGTAAGTTTTACTAAATTAATGATTTAGATTGGCCAATATTACAAAAATACATTTTTGCTAATGTTACCATAGAAACACCCACAGAGTTAACTTTTATTCATCAAAATTCAAAATTTTAATAACAAGTTCTTTCTTGATTCACAGAAGCAATCTCTAATATTGCTTAAACCGAAATTGATCAATTTTTAAAGTTTTCGAGTTTAAGGTTTCAAGGAAGGAAGAAAAAAAATATCTTATATTGAATCCTTACGAAAATGAAAATCCTTAAGAGAAAATATCAAGCCTTTGATTTGTTTCTAAAAACTCTTACTTAGGATTAAGAATCAATTCGTTTTTATTAATGAAAAGAGGGTACAACAAGTACTTAATAATGGTTCACCTTTTACGTTTTGTACAATGCTTCGAAACCTAAATAGGATTACAATTCACCACATAACCCTGCTAGTCAAAATTATGTAAGGCTTCTAAGTCCATTAAACGTTATCATAACATAACCATTCTATAGATCCTTAAAGATTCAAAAAAGGGTAAATATCAACACTTACTTAAAACATCAAGACTTAAAGTTCATAATACTTCATTAATACTCAAAAGTCAACCAACACAAAATAATAAGCATCATAAGATAGCACTAAAAGTAGCTAAACACTTTAGAATACTCAAACCAAAATAACATAATAAAAAGGGGTCTATCTCCTCAACAATGAGACTCTTACAACATAACATAAAATGACTCCAGTAACATAAGTCTGCTTAAGCTAGTCATCATAGAAACAAAGATACTTGACACCCTTTTCCTCCTAGATGTCATCCATAAACAGCTCCTCATATATAACATACTCATCTGATCTTGTACTTGAAAAAGAATAAAGAATGAGCTAGAGCCTAATACAGGTGTACAAGTACATACAGATACTAAGCCCAAAATATTCACATGCATATAATGCAACTATAACAGAATATAAGCAAACAATAGTTTAATTATCTTTAATTTAAGCTAGTAATCAACAAAAGGATACTCCTAACCCTACCATACCATGATCTTGGTTCACGTACATAGATAAATATAATATAAGTTTTCCTTTAAGTCATTTATTTTGAAAGTCTAAAGTCTAGAAACCTAATATTCTAATTATATCATCCTATACGAAAGTACACTAGGGAAATCCAATATATAATTAGCAACTGCCCCCTTAGGGATCTACCACTACGGGCCCTTAGAGCAAATGAGTCAAGCACAACTAGCAACCAAATTAATTAGGTCAAATATAAATTAGTTCAGTTTGATTACTAAGTCCTATCAGACACGAACAACAACCAAGCACCATGTACCTGAGATCACTCTACAATAACTAACAAAAACTCCAAACTTTTGGGTCTCATATGAAACAGCTCAAACCACTCAACAAGGAAAGAACTCGATACCCAACACAAATCTATTTGAAATTAAAAACAAATATATACATCAACTTTCAAAAAATTGATAACTAAGTTCTACCTAAATGTTACTTATGATCTTATTAACCTATTACTTATTAATATATAAACTTATCAATTCAAATGTTCGAGTAAATTTAATCGAACTGAATCATAGTCCAGATAGGAATTGGAAATCATATAATATATACAATAGAGTAAAAGTTAACACATACACACATATATATATACACACACTATTTATTTACTAATATTTTAAGGGTACAATATATGAAAGAGAAATAATAAGATAAACATATAATGAGAATGTTAAAATATATGGCTTGCTAACCAATATAATAAAAAGAATACGTATATTATTAAATAACACTAAAATTCATATAAATATGTAAAAGGAAAGCATTTTAGTAAAGGGAAGCTAAAATAGATATAATACACTATTAACACAATATATTACATAATAATAATAGTAATCGTGGTAAAAATAACTTAATAATAATAACAACAATAATAATAAATCCAAGGCATAACATAAGGGAATGGAATCATCCGTAGACTAAAATCAATAATTTAAAGTAGTATATATACGATACAAGTATCAACATAACTCCACCTCCAACAAAAAAAATAATAACCCAACTCCACATCTATACATATATACAATAATACAATATATGGCATAATTTATAATAGTAAACTTTTATATAAAATAATAGTATAATATAGCATATAACATAATTTATAATAGAAACTTATTTACTAGCAAAATAATTATTTTTTACAATAATAGAGGAAAATAAAAATAATATGATACGTACACGATACCAAAAAGGTGACCGAGTTGACTGGTTGGATATATAGCCAAGACAAGAGTATTCGATAAACACAGAATCGTCGCCAAATAGTAATCTTATTAGAAAAAAAATAAACCAAAAATTACACCTTAATTTACAAAAACCCAAAACAATTATCTATAAATAACTTTTCCAAAAAAGCTCGAAGCAATGCTTGGAAATCCGTCACTGTTGAAACAAATGACCAGCCAACTTATATAATAACGAGAGAGAAGAAAAGGGAGATTGAGAAATTAGGGAGGGAGGGGAAAGGGTAAGGTATGTGGGTCTAGACGAGAGTAAGAGACACGACGAGAGAGAGAAAATTGAAGAATAGGGGATTGTGGGGGTTGGATCAAGGGAATGAAAAACAAGAGTAAGAGAGATGAAGGGAGGTGAGATAAGAGAATGGGAGATTAGGAGTATGGGTCCAACGGTGAGAGAGTAATAGCGAGAGAAGAGATTGAGACAGTGAGGGGAATTGGGGGGTATGGAGTTCGTGTAGTTGGAAATAAAGGGGAGGGGTCTGAGAGAAGAAAGAAGATGGGGGGAATGAGAGACAGTGAGCCGAGAGAAAGAATTGCAACGAGAAATTAGATAGGTAGGGTTTAAGGTAAGTTTTAGAAGATTTTAGTGTATTCTAGAATCTAACATGGTGAATCTAAGGAAATTGGGGAGAAATAAAATATAATTAAAATGATAGGATTAGGATTAAAATATAGAAAGATATAGTATAATAATAAAAATATATACTTTATTTGTAAAATAAAGCTATTGTATTTATGGTTATATATGACAAGCGTTGTTTGAAAACATTACCGTGATCCTTGTTTTAAATATTTATAAGGCAGAAATGCAAATAAGCCTAAAATTACGTTAAAATTTATAAGTTGAAAATTTTCCTTGCTAATAAAGCGTTTTATATCGACATAACCTAAATAAATTTTATTATTGATGTTGCCATCACAAATCCTTCTCTTGATCTTTAGAAATAATACAATTTGGATTAGGTTCTTACTAAACCTAATGGAAGGAAATCAATTGAAAAAGGATGAAAAGTAAATGCCTTGATGCTTCGAGTTTCCCTCTCTACTACTTCAAGAAACCTTAACTAAGACAATGTTTCTAGGATTTCTTCAGTATCGATGGCAAGAGAATAAGAAGAATGACTTTAGTATCTAAATGGAGTCGTATGAAAAACCATCATGACATGAATGATAGAATTATCATTTTACCTTCATTTTAAAAATATTTTTTAAAACATTCGATAATCATCATGTTATTCTATAAGTGATCCATATATATTTTGCCCTACCAGCAATCCCATAACTACCCCAACAACCCTTTACATCACATCACCATAAACTCAATATCATTGTTATCATAGCTATAGTAGCCATCTGTTGTTTCCAACGAATCTTGCAATAGTGATTATTTATGGGAGGTGATGCCGATAGTGTTTGGTGGTAATTATAATGGGGTAGTGCTAATATGGCCATGGAAATAGTGGTAGTGGCAATTGAGTGATAAAGGTAGTAGTGTAATGGTAGTTAATGATGTAATGGTTAGAGGCATGGTGGTGGCAATTGTGTATGGGATCTTTAAGACAAAAGCAATAGGGTTATGGCAATAGTTATGATACAATCTTATTGGTGGTAGTGGCATAGTGGATACTTCTGGTGTTTTCGTGATAACGATGGAGGTAATAATTGTAATAGTAATGGTGATGGCAATAGTAATAGTGATAAAGTTTAGATGGAAAGTCTATAGTTCTTGGTTGTTCCTAGACATTTTTGTAATACTTAAATTTTTGTGCGTTATGTACTATAATATGTGTGGCTTCCTACATTACAGACATTCTCCCAGCTATTTAGCATTGTAAAGTTAATCAAGATTCTCGGCCTAACCCATGAGGGCTTCTAATAACATCCATGCCAGGAACTAAACTATCGTGCCCAAACTCTTTACTTCCATCATTATTGTTGAGTTCCAAAGTCTTCCTTCTAATTTCACTCAAGCCAAACTCTAAGCTTAACAAACATGTTTCATTCCCATCCCCTTCGAAGACCATTGTCCATAATGGTGAATCGGGGTAACACAGGCACAAATCTATGAGAAATTCCCAAGTTACTTCCTCAAAAGAATGATTTTTCCACTTGATAAGTCCTATTGCTTAAGTTGAGTTCTTTCATTTCACCATCCTTCTTTCAAGAATAGCTTTAGGAACTAATTCTTTTCCGATTTCTACTAGTGGATCGACAAATCTAAGGGGTAAAGTGCCAAGAAAAGGCTTCAATTGAGAAATGTAGAAGGTCAAATGGATGAAGGGCTCAGCAGGTAACTTAAGGCAAGAAGCTACTAAACCAACTTTATCTAGAATTGTATATGGCCCAAACTACTTAGCTAGCAATTTCTATCCGTATCTACCCTTCAAACTAGTTTGTTTATAAGGTTGGATTTTAAGCCAAACCCAGTCTCTTATCTTGAATGTACAATCTGTCCTCTTCATGTTTTTCATTTATTGCATTTGATTTTGTGCTCATTTCAAGTAGAATTTGAGTAATCAGATCATTTCTTCCTTGTTAGATAGAGTTATGTCTACCACATAATTCCTTAAATCCCTAGTGATGTACAGCAAATGTATAGGAAGAGAGTACCCATGAAGAACTTCAAAAGGAGTACGTCGGATACTAGTGTGGTAATTTGTGTTATACTACCATTATACTGGACTCGAATAATAACTCCATCACTTAGGATATGCACTGGTCAGACATCTTAGATAAGCCCCTAAGCATTTGTTAATTACCTCTATTTGACCATCACTTTGAGGATGGTAAGCCGTAGAGTAATGAAGGTCTACTCCTGCCAAAATTGACTTAAGAATAGTGGATCCCTATCACTAACTACATTCTCAAGTAGCCCATGAAGCTTGAACACATTGTATATGTAGGTTATTGCTACAGTTTTGGCAAAAAAAGGATGACTTAACCTAATAAAGTGCTCATTTTTACTCAATCGATTAACAACGGCCATGATTACATCCTTACCATTAGATTTAGGTAAGCCTTCCACAAAGTCAATACTTACATCAGTCCAATGCTCCTAGGAAATGGGCAAGGGTTGTAATAGTTTAAGGCTTGCCACATTTTCTCCTTTTTGTTGTTGGAAAATAGCACATTCTCATACATATTATCTTACCTCTCTCTCCATCTTAGGCTAATAGTAGAGAGAACTCAAGCATTTGTAAGTTGCTTGTGATCCCAAATGGCCTCTAATAGCTCCATCATGATAGATGTCTAGTAACTTCTTCTTTAAGTCTGGCTTAGGACCAGCCACTAATTTGCCCTTCCTCTTGAGTAAGCCATGGTCCAAAGTGAATTTTCCATTACTTTGGCCCACTTCCAGTTTTTTTAGGATATCTTGGTACCTATGGGTAGCTCCCCAACTATCTTTAATCTCTTCTAAAAGTTCAAGTGCAACTACCTTGAATCTTATTGCTTGTAAACTATTGTTAGTGAACCTTAAAAGAGCATTGGCCACCAGGTTATAACTCCCACTCTTAATTGTATGTCATAGTCCAATCCTAGCAATTTCGTCAACCATTTCTATTGGCTTAGAGTCACCAATCTTTGCTTTAAGAGATACTTAAGGCTATGGTGATCCATCGTTATGGTAAACTTCCTTCCCAACAAGTAATGGTGCCACTTTTCTACAGTATGGACTAAGGCTAAGAGCTCCTTTTCATATGCAAATAACCTTTGCTATCTTAGTGGAAGGGTCTTGCTTATAAGCAATGGGGTTGTTTTCTTTCATAAGAATCATTCTTATTCCATCTCCACTAGCATCCATCTCCATGATAAAGGCCTTGGTATAGTTTAGCAACTTAAGAAATGGAGCACTAATGGTGCCCTCATTAATTTTCAAAAGATTCACTAGCTTCCGCGCCCCATTTAAATTATCCCTTCTTGAGCAGCAAAGTTAAGGGTCTAGCCATAGCTCCAAAGCCTTGCATAAACCACCCATAGTAACCAACGAGTCCCAAGAATCCTCTTAGTTCTCACAACGTCTTGGGTATGGATCATTTCATGATTGCCTCAATTTTTCTAGGGTCAGTAGCAACACTCTCTTTCATGATTATATGGCCTAAGTATTCTATCTCCTTAGTGCTAAACACACATTTGCTGTGTTTTAGATGCAACCTCTCACCACGTAACACATCAAAGACCCTTCTTAGGTGTTGTACATGTTAGATCGTGTCCATGCTATAGACCAAAATGTTGTCAAAAAATCAAGACAAACTTCCTCATATATTCTTTGAAATTATGATTCGTTAATCCTTGAAATGTGGTCGTAACATTAGTTAACCCAAAGGGCATAACTACAAATTCATAATACCCCTCATGTTTTAAAGGCGATCTTGCAGACATCTTCATCATGCATTTTGATTTGATGATAACCCAATCGTAGATCCAATTTAGTGAAATAGCTAGCCTCACTCAACTCATCAAAAAGATTTTCAATGATTGGAATTGGAAACCAATCTTTGATTGTATACTTGTTGAGTTCTCGGTAATCTATATACATCCTCTAAGTGTTGTCCCGGTGAAGCAAAAGGACTATGGCTGGATTTTATCACTCCACCATCCAACATCTCAACCATATCCTCCAACACATTCTTCTACATCACATAATATCTATAAGGCTGAATGTTGACTGGCATTGTGCCTTATTGCAGAATAATGCGGTAGTTAGATGGCTTGTTTGTTGGTAGTATCTTAGGGACCTCAAATAGATCATGATATTCTTCTAACAAATCCACTAAGTCAGCCCATAGGTATTCGTTGGAAACACTGTCATTACCAATTTTGTGGCAGCAAACTATTCAACATTGAAGTTGTAATGCAGCTTCATTAATCAAAAGTTTAGAGAGTGTCGTACCAGCTATTGGCCGCACTTGCTCCTTATATGCAATAAGTTTACACCACTGCTGTTTCCATTCAAAGTCCATAGTGAGGGCCTTGAAATTCCATCGAATTGTACCAAGAGCAGTCAACCATGGTACTCCCAATATTAAATCATACCCAGTGAAGGGCAATAAATGGACATCAGTCACAAAGGTTAACAAACGCGTTTCAATATGGTTGCAGACTTACCACTAGTTTGCTTCCAAGGTCATCACTTGCATGAAATATGACAACCGGTCGTACAAAAGGTTTAAAAGTTCAATTTGCAAATTTGGAGATGGTTGCAATATTTTGCAAGGTCTTCGAGAGTATTATTGCAGTAATTTCATCTAAGGGTATATTGCATAATGATCATCAGGCTGGAAAATTTTTCCGAATGACCCAACGAATTCTAAATTCATGTACCATTGTAGGCCCAAATTTCAAAATAAAGCGAAAATCTCTATTAACCTGACTACAACATCATGGCAATACAAAGTCACGCCATTGGTTTGATTCCGAATTCATGTCCTTAATCATTTTCCATTGCATAAATCGTCATTCAAAACTTTAAAATTTACCTCCTAACTCTAACATTTTCAAAATTTAATACTTATCCCCTAAAATAGGCATGAGCCTCTTTTCTATGGACTTGGTTATCTATATATAATTATTTTCGACGTGGATATTAAAATACGAAAAACAAGAACCATATTAATATTTGTGTTGACATGGCACAACCCCTTATTAAGAACAGACATTCGTATTGACAAATCCGTGTTACAACTAAGGAAAATGATTAAATATTTACCTTTAAAGCAAACATCTGTATAAGACACCGGCTACTTCCTCAGCTTTCATCACCTCCGATCTGAGCAACCATTTTCAATTTTTACATCTTACTTATAAAAGAAGTGTTCTTCATTTTGTTATAAAGTTTGGTTTTTTATTTCATGGTCTGATAGAAAGATTTATGCGACCAGGGCGCCTATCATATCATACAACTTTTCATTTTCTTAATTCTTTTTTTTTTTTTGGTTGAATCTTCTAAAAAAAATAATAGATAGTAATTTTTCATAATTTTAAACATTGAAATATAATAGAGAAATAGAAAGAAAAATATATAAAAGATCTACAGGGCGGATGGGCTTTCCACTCTTGGTTAGAGTAGAGAAAAAAAAAAAAAAGTGAAACTATTTTGCAGATTTATTGAGATTTCATAATGACTAGCTAGCTATCGTTCACCTTTAGTCGAACAAGCCACCTAAAGTAATGGGTACACCAATTCTACTAAACCATAAAAGAAAACTAATATCTGAGATACAGTGGAGTTGCACAACCCTGCAAACTCAATCTCCATGGATTTGAAAGGGTCTTTTCTTTTGATTCTCCATTCTCCATGCAGCTATGCTAGCGATCCATCATTTTAGTTGGATCACCATATAGTGGTGGCCTAGTGCTAGAGCGAGTAGCTATCCTCCGGCGTTTTTTAAAGTCAATTTTTTTTTTTTCAAACCAAAAATTTAAATTATTTTAAGATTTTTTTTTAATTAATAGACTATGCTTTTGTATTTTGAAATTTGGGAAATTAAATCTGAAGCCATGGGATCTCCGCGGATTCGAAAGCACGAAACGTTGGCCTTTTATCCATGTGCATATTTTGTTTAACTCTAAATTATTTGAGAGGCAAGGAAGATTTTTTTTTTATTTTTTTGTGATAGGTAAAATTACTAAATTAACCCCCCTTCACTTGAAAAGAAAATAACTTAATGTTGTGGGAATTACACGCATAAACCATAATACTGTGAAATTTGATATATTTATATAATTGCAAATTTAAAAAATTAGAAGAAAAAAAAAACTCTGTTTTTTGGGATAGCTAGTAACACAAAATATTTAGCCGTTAGTTATATTATTAATATATATACCTCGATAATATCACGGCTATGTACACATGCAAAAACTTACGTTATCAAACCTAATGAAGAGAATATATCAAATGATGTGAATGCCCATACATTGTCTATACCTTTCTTGGACGACAAGAAATAATAACGTTACCGAAAGCAACGAGAAACTAATCCTTAAAAACTTGACTTGATGCATTGTTGTTTTACCGTCGGGCAATATGCTGGCCAATAAAAAATTCTATTGTACGAATTTTGTAGTTGATATTTCTGAATTTGCTTGCTTTATAAGAGAGAGAGGAAAAATTAGAAATTTGGAATAGAAAGGCATCAAATTGTAATAACTCAATGTTTTGAAAGCATCGAGGAAAATTATACCATTCCATCCCATTTTTAACGAAATCAATCTAACTTATAATTTAATAATTTTATATCTTATTAAAAAACTTTTATGATTCTATCTGTAAAATCGTTTAATTCGTAATTTGACTCTTTAGAAGCTTGTATAAGTTAATATAATAAGATATTTAATAGATAAAATCATTAGCTGAATTAATCTCATAAAAAAATAATAAGATCATAAAATTTACCACCTTATTATATTAATTGCAAGTCAAAGACAAAGATACATTTCCCAAAGGGACGCAATCTTTCAATTTGAATTTGGGCATCAAATCTTATTATCTAGTTGTTAGATACATTGTTGGATGAGTGACCACCATTGAGATGTTTAGATACGTCTAATATGCTTGAATAGGCACGAGTATTTTCTTAAGAAGTTATCAAACACGAATAAGCTCAATCTTGTCAATGACCCTCTTTGTCCAAATAGCATATACTTTGTCCAAACGAGATGTTGTCGATTTGGCTCTTAGGAGGCTTCGTTCAAACGTCAAACACCTTTTATTTATATATATATATATATATATATATATATATAAAAGGATTTTTCTACAAGTCCATTATTACATTTTATGAAATCAATCATACCATTTATCTTATCCTTTACTTGAACTCTTTAGATGCGGTTCATTAAATAAACTTTAGATTTAAAAAATTAAATTTAAAAAAAAATGGAAATAAATGATGAAATAAAACATGAGACCAATCCTAGTAAAATAGATGATAGGACTGCAAAATCTCCCTACATATAAAGTCTCTATTTATAAGAGATTTTTCTATGATTCATTTCTCTTTTTTATTGGATTGTTCTAGCCCTTCATCCTAATCTTAGTTTATATTCTTTTATATCTAGATCATTGAACCGATTATGAATTCAACGGTTTATATTCACAGATGTAAATTAATTAAAGAATGAAAAATTGAACCGATTCTATTAAAATTGAGAATAGGATCATAAAAGCTCCTATTTATAAAATATAGGAATGATAATTTTAGTGGTTACTGACCAAACAAATAGAGCATTCCACTTTGTCAAAAAATGAGGTGATCAAATTTATTTTCTATACACATTTCATACCAACGAAACCGATACATTCGACCAAAGTTCTCGTTCAAAGTCATTGCACTCTAAACTCATTATTGGACCTTTGTACTAATACGGATCTGATGTAAATTTCCAAACGCAATCAAGATTCATTCAAACAATTGATCAAATGATTTCAAACTCATAATTACAACTACATATACATATATTCGTACGATTATTATTGTCGACGATTTTTCGTAGCAAATTGAGGAAAAGTTAGATGTGTGGAGGTAATAAGGGCGTGCATGTGGCTTTGGGGCGTGCAGAAATCAGAAGCCTTCAAGCCGAAGTTATTTCTTGTGGTCGAGGTTTAGCATTGACTATGGTCTCGTACATTATTCCGCGGACAAAGAAATAAAAAAAAAAAAAAAAAAATCATCTTTCTTTCTTCTTCCGTGGGTCCACATTTATTTCAACACATCAACTTGTCTAAGATATGTTTGCGGTGTTTTCTCCTAGTATTCTTTTCTAATAATTCCATTGACAAGACTCATGTTATAATAGTAAATAAATCTAAAAAAAAAAAGGGTTCTATATTTTTTTTCGAAGTTTCATGCTTATGGAAAAATAAAGTAAATACATCAAAATATGTAAATTCTCTCTCTCTCTTTGTCTTCTTTCTTTTTTTTTTTTTTTTTTTCCTCAGTTAGCAAGACCCCATTGGATACCAGACAAGATTTTCCTATCAGTAATCCGTTCTAAAGAAGTTGTTTATATTAAATTGTCCTAGTCGTATCCTATAGGTAATTTTTCACCAAGAATTTAAGAAAATGTCCTTTTTTTTCCTGTTATTTATATCTTAATCTATTTCTAACTACTGCCAATTAAGTATAAAAACTAGCAAATAATGATCTCGTAATAAAGTGCATGTAACCAATTAAACTAATTTTAGGAGATAATAGAAGTTATCTAAAATAGTAGATGGTTTTACATTAGCGAGCATTTTATTAAAATATTTTCTTTATATTATATGTATTTATTGAAGGATATTTTAGTAAAATAAAGAATTAAAAGAAAGATAAAAGTACTAAAAGATACTAAAATGGGCTTCACACTTCAATATTATAGATAAAACAAGACATCAAACAAGTCTCCAAATAATATATATATATATGGATTTTTCTATAGTTTTATCCTTTTTTTTTCGAGATCGGTACCATCATTCATCTTACTTTTAATTTGATCACTTTTTAATCTAAATCATTAAAAAATTATAAATTTAATAGTTCAAATTTAAAAACATGAAAATGAATTATGAGATAATAAACGGAATTAATCTTATCAAAATAAAAGACAGAACCGTAAAATCTTCCAATATATATCTATATATATATTTATTGGATATAAAAGAAATTATTCATTGAATATTACACACCAAATATATATATATATATATATATAAGTTATGGGTAAATACTAATTATATTTGAACACATAATAGCAGTAATCAATAGTTTTCAAGAAAATTATCACTCGTATTTTATATATACTACGTGTTTATACTTACCCGCCACCTTTGTATGTATAGTATGTAATCCCTAATGAACCTTTTTACAAAATTAATATTCATACATCCTAAAAGGAAAAAAATAAAATAAAATAGATATTTTCATGGTTAGAAGATATCTCGTTCTCGCAAGTTACATAATTATCTACGAAGAAAATGCCATCTTAATTACTATGAACGCGACTTTGTTAGAATTCGGACGATTTCTTGTCGGTGTATATTGTTGACATTAGGAAGTTAATTTTGTCAAATTATCCGGCATGGTTGTTAAGTTGTGCGGGTATAAACGGATTCAAACGTTTCGATCGGGAATTGTATAAGGTCAATTCAATGAAGTTTCAAAGGATTCTTATATGGTCCGTACTTGTGTTTTACGACACAATCGAAATATAATTGATAACATAAAGTTATACGTTATTTCATATGGTGTGATCATGTCTTATAATAATAGTACGGTATTTCTTATTCTAGTATGGGGATGTCATGAAACATTCTAAATACGTCCTTAACATGTATCATTATCTTCCTATTTTGCTTGAACAAACTTTTATTGGTTCTAGTGGATAATAAAGAAGGGGAGGGGAATGAATTGATTATTAATCAAAGTTTAAATTTTATTCCAATTTCAACTTTTTAATATTCAATATTAGGCATGAAATAATAAATTTGTTCTTTATTTCTAACATATTAGTAATCTAACAACTTTAGATTAAAGATATGTGTGTGGAAGATTAATCTCAATTTTTAATATGATATTTTACTTAATCTTTAGTCTTACCTTTATATGCTTATCGTTGACATGCAATCAAGTAAGAAATATAAATAAAATACTGAAAAATAAATATATAAGAGAGAAGAGAATCAAGCTGCGATGCTTGTATAATGGTTTCACCTCATGCATCATTCCACTCTTTTAACACTAAGTACTAGGGATTAAATCTTCTACCCTTGATTATCTACTAATTGAATGAATCTAATATAAGGTATATGGTTCCCAACTCTGCCTTATCTCCCTACTTTATACCAAAAAAGTATTTAGAAATCTACAAAGTCTCCCCACCATTATCTTAAATAGTCTTCAACTAAGTTTAAAGAGTTTAGTTATAATGTGATTCATCACAATTCTGCACAATTGTTTTCACTCTTTAGCACATGTACTTCTCCAAGACTTGTGATCATATAAAATTCCTACATATTGCATGTTTTATTCTTCTTTTTCGTTGTCTTATTTTATATATATCTATGTTCTTGTTCTCTTCATCTTTTTAAATAGATGTGCCTCAAATGTTCAAATGTTCTATCATTGGTAATAGTTATTGTATAACCACTATCTTCAAATCTTTGTGATCCTTGTATTTGTTATGTCTTTCAAATTTACTCAGTTATCAAATATCTATATCCACGATTCTTTCCTTCTTTTAATCCATCTAGAAAGTATGCCATTCTCTTTCCATTACTTATGTCATTTGTTTCTCATTCGAACTTTATTTTCATAAGTTAAAATATCCATTAGCTTGATCAAATTTATTATTAAAATATATCTTCTCTTCGATGGTCAGTCTTGGCTTATTTATTTTGTTTCTTTTCACGTAAGAGTTTCTAAAACAACTTCTGCTTCTGCATAGCTTTTGAGCATAAACTTAATAGTCCATGTATTAAACATTTTCTTGGTTTTGTCTTTTGAACTTGACTTTGTATTGTATTATAAATTCTACTATCTTATGAATTCAATTACTTTCTATGTTTCTAAATCGGTTCTTGATTCTTGTCTTTTCTCATACTTTCCTTATCTTTATGATTACATTTAAATTAAAATTTTTCTTTTCTTCCTTCATTTTTGGTTTTGTAATATCTCTTCATTTCTTGTGATTGTTCTTCTTTAAGTATTGAGCGATAGATGTTTCTAAACATTGCTATTCTTATTGATATCTTAATTTTCAATTCTAATTATATTTTCTAGGCTCAGTTCTAAATATCTTGTGGTGCATGAGATTTAAATTTATTCTCCACAGTAAATAACTTGACCAGTAATCTTAAGCAAGTATATTGGGTTATCATCTAAATGTCTTTCACAGAGATTTTATTTCATCTTTTTCTTTTTACTACTTACATTGATTAATTGACAAAATACAACATTGAAGCCTATACCTTTAAATCGACCCAGGAAATGGTCAATTTTAAACAGTGAACTAGCATAAAACTGTCTTACCATAGCCGACCACAGATCTGCCAATTCACATGGGTCTAAGCAGTTGAAGCCCCCTAACTTGCCTAAATTAACAGGCTTGAACTATTTTTTCTTTTTCTTTTTTTTTTTGCGATTTACATTCATATTTTTTTCATATATATCTATACTACATATATATATATATATTATATTAACATATCGTTTTATACGTATTATACATAATATAAGCATGAACATATATAGTATATTATACACATTAACATATTAGCATATATATTATACACATTAAGATATTTTATATATTGTATATATAGAAATATATATTATAGATGTTAACATATATAATATAATATAATATAATATAATATAATATAATATAATATAATATAATATAATATAATATAATATACATATATAAAGATATATAAATTGCAACTGAGAAAAAAAAAAATCTTTGAGATATAGGCTTGGACCTGGAATAAGCCTCAAGCGAGTCAATCACGATTTAGCGTAAAGTTAAACTACAAGCTAGCGGTTCAAGCTGGTACATGCCCAATTCCGGGTCTACCTTTTTTTTTTTTTTTTTTCAAAATACCAAGTCTACCTTTAAATATGAAATTTTTCATAAATTATCAAAAATAATGTTTCTTATAAGTATATTATATCTTTTCTCTCGGTATCTTTGTGTATATTATTAGCCTAAAGGTAGCAAGACTACCAATGTGAAATTAGAATGGGTAAGTGCTTCGAAGATATATGAAGTGTATAAGTTGTACACTTAGTAGCAATATCACTAAAGCAAACTGATATCTTCGTCTTGAATAATAAAGGATCGAAGACAATTTTCAAACAATATATTAATTCATATATTACTTTGAAATTTATATATGTGTCATGTGGTTAGGCATATAAAAGTACATTGAAACTTTATTTGGATAGTCACATACGATAAAATACTTACTGGAAGGATTAAATAATCAATAAGGATTAAGGATGACTTGGTTATTTGTTTAGGCTTTTGGCACAAATAAACTTGACTATGCCTGTATGGATGAAATTCAAAAATTAGACAAGCTGTCTATTTTAATCTTTGCCATCGAAGTATTTGTTAAGATAAGAAACAAATCAAATTTAGATAAAACACATATAAAAGTAAAATATTATACGGACAAAAGTAATGAACATAAAAAAAAAAAATGGCTAAAAAAGAAACGGAATTAATAGACACAAAGAAGTACATCATCAGATTGTAATAGAACAATATAATTATATCAAATATAATATCATCCAATGATATAATTTGCTAACTATACTAAAAATCAATCGTTATGTTGTTCAAAAATAATTGGCTATTTCTACAACAACTAAAAGGAAAATAATTTATTCGTTATTTCTTATTCATCATGTTTCTACCAAGATCATAAAAAATGGAGGCAATAAATAAATCTAAAAATAAAAAACAAGACAATAAAACTTAACCCGTTGTTAGGGACGGAGTTTCACTTAAAAAAAGAAGAGGACCACGCACACACGTAATCTTACACAATGTAGAGCTTTCTCTTTCTCTTCCCTTTTTATATAAAAATCCCTCTCTTTGTCTAATCCTCGACCACCACAGTCCATACCAAAACCAAAATCTTCTTTTCCCCCCCACTCTTTTTCTTCTCCTCTCTTTCCCTTAAAAACCCTTTTCATGTTTTAGAATTATGTTGTAAGATCAATATGAGTCTTTTGCATGCCCCTTTCTTCGATGTTTTATTCATAGACTTAAGTTTTTGAGCTAGATGAAACAAAGACAACAAGATAAGGCACTGATACTTGAAGGAGAAGGTGGGTATAGAAATGTGTAACCGTATTATTGTCAATGGTGGGTTGAAATTATCACCAGGGTTTAGATTTCATCCAACAGATGAAGAGCTTTTGGTTCATTATCTTAAACAAAAGTGCTTTATCCTTCCATTGCCTACAGTAATTCCTGAGTTTGATGTTTTTCTCACCACACCATGGAACTTACCAGGTATATAGCATTCTTTATTATGCATTCATTTTAGTATCTCTTTAGTATGTTTTCTTATGAGATTTATAGTGTATGTGGCTTGATGTTTCATTTGTTATCCTTATACAATAATTCATTCAACCTATTGCACGTGAACTTTATTATGAAAACTTCACTATGAAATTGTGAGACCGAGCAAAATGAATTGACTGATTTGTGTCCGCACATTTAATTTAAGGAAGCTATGTATAGAGTGGAACCTGTGCATGTGCTAATTGAAAATTAATTAAGCTAAGTTAATTTATGTTCCATAAGGATTAGACAAAGTTGGAAGTTTGAAATTGTTTTTATTTTTAAGTAGTCTTCATATCAATCATTTGAAAACTCCATGGTTTTTTCGTTAATCACTTCCAACTCTTTGATTATTTATGAGTATTTCTTTTGTATTTTGATAGGTGACTCAAGAGAAAAGAGGTACTTTTTTAGCAATACAGAACAAGATGTAAATGCTAACAAGAAGCCATTTAAGAGACTTCTTGCTGAATTTGGTTATTGGAAGCAAAAGGGAAAAGATAAGAAAATCGTCGCTAATGATATCAATCCCACTATTGGGATTAGGAGAACTATAGTTTTTTATAGAGGAACTCATTATAATTTTACTAAAACTCAGTGGACTATGCATGAGTTTCACCTTGAAGGACCGCAATCAAGCTCCTCTAATACGATGCAGGTGAGATCAATCTTAACAATGTACCATAATCTATTATACTATAGTCTAGTTGTTTTAATTTAATGGGGTTCAAGTATGAATAAGAATGTTTGATAAAATGATATTTGAAGATTTTGTTACCATGAAGTTTGATATAATATAATGTTTTTCTTTTGTTATACTCCAGATGTCAAATGATGGATGTGGAAACTGGAAAATGTACAAAGTATTTCAAAGGAAAATTAAGCCTAAAAAGCATGGAAATATTGCTTCACAAACTAGTGCCACTGTGATTGATTTCAAGAGTGAAGAGGCTTCTAGGTTTGATCCTCCACCACCTCCTTCCCCATGTTCAAGTTGGGTTGATGAAGAAATAAGTGCTTAACATATAATAAGTTGCCTTTGTCTCATTTTGTCTGTAACAATAGAAAGATAGAACACTTTTTTCCATCTAACAAGATCTTTAGCCACCTAATGTGAATGCTATACATAAAGAGAAGGCATTTTATCCCTTTTTGAAGGAAATGTCTTGGCACTTTTTTAGCATGAGATGATCATCTATCCAAGTATTATTGAAAGAAAAGAATCGGTTATCCCACATGTAATATGCTTTAGATCCACCACATATAGATTACTTCCACCGGGAGATTTATGAAAATCCAGTTGGAAAGCTAGTAATTAATTTGAATAAATAAGTTTCTCATGAAATTTAAAAATCGTCTACTTTTTAAGTGGTGGTTTAAACGATCAAAGCGATCGGTTTAAAAGTAAATTTAACAAGAAATTTTAAACAAAATGGTAGATGTTTGGTTAAGTAAAAAAGAATAAAGTGTTGTTCCTTTAAATGAGAAAGATTTTTATTTTTGGCTTTTTCCCCTCCTATGATATTTGAGGCTTTTCACTATTTGACATATCAAGCTTGTTTAATCTATAAAAGATTATAGAATATTGCATGAGTTTAGGACATGAGCATAGTTGGATTCTACACGTCCGCATCTCAGTAAAATATCAAATATTAACTATTTTGAATTAAGATAACCTTATTTTCCCACTATCTCTATTGCTGTCTTTTCAATTTTTGCTATTATATAGTTCAAGGTGGTACAATAATTTGAAAGTACACAAGATTTTTGCCCTTTTCTTATTAATAATTAGAAAGGCACTTGATATAGAGAAAACTAAAACATTACATCTGGAGGAAAGAGATGGTCAAAGGCAATTGATTAATTCTGAGATTCTGAGCAACATATTATTGAAAAAGGTGAAGGATTTTCTAGATTCAAAGATGGTCTACTAAGAAAAAGAAATGCAAAGAAGGGAATCCAATAAAGGAGAGAGTAGAAGGACGTTATGTATTAGAATAACATAATGATGGCCCCAAGGAGAAAGGGGTCCCTTGTATTTGTGATTTCGTGACCGCACGAGCAAAAGCAGTTTGAGTGCTTTGTGGCATCGAGCATCTACACATGTGGCTAGACTTTTGAATCCATTAACTTTATTTATTTATTTATTTGTTATATTTTATGTACTTCAATGTTTTTGCGTGCCAATGTAAACTAATATTTTTTTAACATTTCGTTTCTTTCGAGAAAAATATTTTTTTTAAATTTATTTTTTTCATTGCCAATACCATTTTAACCTAATGATATTATAATGCCTCAAACTCAGAAAACTACATATCGCCATGTGTCTTTATCCTCCAATGACACATCACACATAAACAAGCTCTAAAATCCAAAAACATAAGAAATCATATCCACTTCTTCTTTTATAAAAATCCTTCAATTAATTTCAAAATATCTATTATTAAACCTCATCAAATCGCGAGCAAGTTTTACAAATAATCGATTTGGCAATTATAATTAAAGAATCACATCAATCTTTTCTACCTATACACATGTTTTGTTTTTCTTTTCCATTCTCACAATCATAAACAGAATTGTCGCTCCCTATCCTAGTCATCTTAGTATATTTCTCCAAATCCATAAAATTCTATCATTAGAACTTAAAGACCTACATTTGTAAAAATAAGGAATGAGTTAACGCCTAGTATATAAATACCACAAACGCATGCACATGGCATGCAATTGTACAACTCACATGCATTAATATGCAACATATATCACAATCAACAAACTTACTAATTCTAAATTTATATGTATGTATGTATGTATATATATATATATATATATATATTCCAATTCACAAACAATAAAAGAATACTCGTGATTCCAGTCTTAACACATAAACAAGAACACCACCTCAACCCCAACAAAACTACAGGCACAAATTCACCACTCAACTTGGACACTATCCTAACATCACACTCTGCACCAACATGGATTCAGCATTCACAGTCCTCACACCATTCTAGTCCTCACCAAATTTATCAGTAGGGATTCACCATCTACAATCCTTACACCTTCCTAACACTCACGTCTACTATCAGGGTTCACCATTCATAGTCCCTACAACCACCTAGTTGTTACAAGTTCACCACCTCAATCCTATAACGTTAAATCTACCCCCAATTATGTCAAGGAGCAACTCTATTAAGGACAATACTACTCAAAGATCATAGAGGTGTCCTCTAAGAAATTCTCACTAGATCGAGCCATATACATAAGAAGTAACTCATTACTAAAAGCTAAATATATGTTAAATTCATTTATATAATACTAATCCTAACAAGCACACCCAACAAGCACAGTAAATACATACTTAAATCGTAAGCAACAAATAGCCTTAACTCACAAATCTTGTCAACACTTAAAGCACAACATTAACGTACCCTTTAAAATTCCAGGCAATGTATCTTTCTATTTCTCCCTCCACATTACTTAGTTTAAGTTTCGTTATTAGCTTATTCTAGAGTTCAAGATTCATTTTAAAGTCCTAAAAGCATTTAGGAAAGGCTATGACAAAGTTTAGGATCAAGAAAACTTGAAAAATAATAAAGCAAAGATAGGTACAGGAACATGGTCAAAGTTCACAACCATACCTCTTAACAGTGTTTCTTTTTATTCTTAACACTTCAATCCACCAATTAAAATCACTTAATCCAACACAGCTTTACAAGATTAGTCTTAACACATCCATCACCACATCCAAAATCTACCCTTTTTTATTCTGTCAAATCTATCGATCCTTAACACAAAAAACAACTCATATGTGTTTTCCCAAAATAACAATACTAAAGATAAACAACATCAGCAAATAGAAAATAAAAAATATCTTAATTGGTATCTTGTTTTAGATCTATTAATAAGCACCAATAGAACTAGCACCTCACTTAACCCACAAAACCTTTGATAAAAGATCTCTTACCATTTGATTCAGGCATTATTTATCCTATTGATTAGGAAGACATTACTCATCTTTTTCTATATTTGAGATTTCCTTTAGAAAACAATGTCAAGTTGTAGAGAAAATTCCATAAAAAGAGAGAATAAAGCTTAACCATTGAATTACTATCTGTTTATAAGTAAAGTTTCTTGTTAGTGTTTACACATTTTTTTTTATTTTCCAAAACTACCGTTACTATTAAAAGTTAATTATTCATTTACCCTTACTTTAATAATCATTTTCCTTTAATAATTTTGTGGGATTTTACAATTATAAAAACTGATCACCCAAAGGAAGAAATTGGGTTTAATTCTCCTTTTACCTAATACTTTTTTTTATTAAAAAAAATTCGCTTTCTTTGAATAAGAGAAAATACTAACTAAACATTGTTTGAAAATTATTGAATTTCAAACGTATTAAATATGGTACTCGATTGAAAGTTTGTTTATCAACATATGTCCATATACACTTTTTTTTCTTGGCCAGATTTGTTTGTACACTCATTAAACATCAGATTAACACCACAAAGGAGTCTATCTAAACACTATATTGAAAGTAAGTTAATATTTTTAACAACTCAAGTTTTTCCCTCATCCTTCTCCTCTACATAATATAGACTTTAATTCTTACAAGTACATTGTTATGCTAGCTTCGCTATGATGTGTTAGTTTGACAACTAAGTATTTAGTATATTACATATATGTCTAACACTAAGTTCTTTCAAAACAAAAACTAACTCCTTACTAAGGTAAGTAGGTAACCTTATTAAATAAGGTATCCATCCGAACTTTGCTCTACTAAGTAGGTTCCAAGTAGGTAATAAAGAATACAGGGTAGGTTTTGTATAATAATTTTTCAAAATCTACTCCATAGAGTAAGGTACGAATATGATATTAGGGTACTTTATCCAATCGTAGAACCTATACATTTATACTCTAGAGTATATAGCATATAGGTTCAATAATACCTTATAAAATCTTGTAATAATGAGTAAATAATATTAATAAATAAAAAATTAACACTATTTTCTTTTAAATTTAAGGTCCAACTCACAATAAAATCCTAAGACTATAGGGTGCTCGCATCTACTACCTACTCCCTTTCTTTTCTTCTTTTTCTTCTTCTTCTTTTTGATAAAAACCTCTCTCCTTTTTTACTATCTTTTTTTTTTTTATTTTTCCTCCCTATCCTCATTTACTAACTCTAGTTTAAATAAGATCTTAAAAATATCTTAATTCTTAATTATCATCTAATATATTATATTAAAATTACTCACACATGGTTTTTATATTTTACATATTACAATCTTATGGTTTTATAAAAATTTTCATTTTGATGATTTGAAAGAAAAGAAAATGAAATTTAAATATAACCTAACCAAGAGTTTGAACATTTCCAACTACAAAATATTCTCTATTTTGCCTACTAAAGTTTTATATTGTTTCAAATTAAATGTGGTGGAACCTATACAAATATTACCGACAAGTCTAGCAATAATGTTACAATAATAGATCCTATCAACAATCGTAGTCAACATAATTACCCTTTCTCATCAAATTGTAACCTTCCTCAATACAACATGATTAATCACCTCTACTTCCTAACCTGTTAGTGGTAGTCCCAAACACTATTTAAGCATTAAATTCCATCTTAACCACCTACAACAATAAAAATAAAAGAATGAGCTAAAGCCCATTATATAATGTACAAGCACACACAAATACCATACAAGTCATTCATGAGCATTTAATGCAAGTAATAACAACCAATGGGTTAATTATCTTAAATTTAAACCCACGTACAATAAATAGGTAATTGTCCCCATCCTTTACTAAATACATACTATGGTGTTGGTCAACTAATCTCAACATGCAAGAACTATAATCTAACCTAGATTCTAGTTGTGTCACCTTAACATGCAAGTCCACCAGGGAATCCCCACATAAAGATTAAGATTAGCCCTTTAGACTCAGGATGAACAAAGTCAAGCACAATTGGTAAACAAATTTAAAATCATATATGATTTAGCTTAGTCTTCCATCTAACCTATCTAGCACATTTTGTATGTATCTAGAAAGCTTAGTCCAAACCAATTATAAGGCCTGAATCAACCATAAAACCCGAATCTATTAACCTAATATTAACAATAAAAACTTGTCTTAACCCTTTGTTCAAATCAATCCAAATCAAGCTTCTGAGATACCTCAACCTAACTTGCTTCACACCTCTTAACTTACATCCCAAAAGTCCTACTACACTAAACATTTAGAGATCCTAAGAGAACTAAGCAAAGCTTGGATCATTAGGTAAGGAAATTTGTGTAAACTCTTAGGTGAAGGATAGAAATTGAACTAACTAAAGGGAAACAAGCTTTTAAGTAAAATCCCCAATTCTCTTGGCTTAACACTACCTAAAAGCATCCTAAGACCCTAATCAATATAGGCTTCTAAGGTTGCTATAGTTAGGAAATGATTGTGTTTTTGATATATTTAGAGGAGTATAACACTTACATGAGGAAAATTTAGGAAGATTATAGCTTGAAAAATACTATTTTCTATATTATATTTTTAAAATAGGATAATAGTTCATTAAATTTACTTAAATTGACATTCGGAAAGAAAAGTGTTCAAAGCCAATATAGAAAATAGTATTTTTCAAGCTATAATCTTCTAGGCAAAATAGTAATTTAAGATAATAGAAAGTTTTGGGGAATGGACAATGAAACAGCTTAGTTAGTCTAGTAATTTAATTAATTCATAAAATCCCTCAAGTTAGTATCATTAGAAATCTAAATTAAGGTTCCAATTAATTATTCTAAAATCTCTATTTTACATATTTATTAAGTATGTTAAATTTTATATTTTATGATAGGCTATAACAATTTTATTAGTACTTTACGTTACAATATTTTTATAAAAAGGGTTATTATCCTAAATACAGTATATATGCTTATTTAAATTAATTTCTTATTTTCTTTTTAAACACCACCTTACCTACTAGAAAGAAGCTTTTAAAAGGATTTACCCTATCCTAATCCTAATTCTTTTTCCTCCGGTCACAAATTTTTCTCTTTCTCTTGACATTTGTTTTCTTTTCCTCGTAGCTTAATCTCTCGACATTAATTTTTTTTTTTTCTCATTACATCCTCTCTCTCATCATTACATCTTCTCTTCCTCACCTCATCATTTCTATCTCTCTCTCTCTCGTCCCATCACCCTACTCCCTTGTCCTTTTTCTTAATTTTCCTTTCCCCCTTCATTGAATACTCTCTCTCTCTCACCTAGACAATTCTTTTCTCCCCTCTCTCTCCCCGTCTGACTCGCTGTCCCATCCCCTTAATTCTCTCTTCTCCAATCTCTCTCGTCTCTACCTCCATCCACATACCAGACCCACTTTACCCCCCCCCCCCCCCCCCCAATTTCTCTCGTCATTTCCCTAACCTCTCACACCCATTTTTCCTCAATTTTCTCTTCCAGCACCGAACCCACACTGCTCCTCATTCATCTTTCACCCCCCCCCCCCACCCGCCTCCCCTCAATATATCTCTCGCAAGCTTCCATAAATTGAAGACAACTTACTCTACAAGAATATCCCTTGCATTCCAAGTCATTCTAGTAATTATTATCCATTAAGTATTTGAGTATTATATTAAATAAAGTGTAATTTCAGTATTTTGTTTATGAGAGGTCTCATTTCGTCATTATCTAGTATTTCCTTTCTAGTCGTACTTCATAAGCCATTCCGATTCCATACTTGATACTGTATACATAGCGTATTATCTTATTATTGTTTTATTTTCGGTTATTAGTATTAAATTAAGTAATTGATAATATCTGATTCCTGCTATTAAATTCTTCGGTTATCTTGTTATATAGTATAATTTTTATATAAAAGTGATCGTTAGATATATTATATCGTAATTCGAAATATTGATTATAAATATATATTTGTTTAGGCCAAGTTTTTGTTTTCTATTATATTCACTCTTTTCTGTTTTATTATAAAGTCATATTAATGATAGTATTCTATGTAAGTTTTGAGTATCGTTTTGGTGTACTATGATATTAGTTTATTATTAGTATATTTTATTTTTTATATCAACAATATTACGATCTAAGTATTTTTATCACATCAGTATTATGAATATATAGCATATTATATTATACATAATATGTTTGTTTTATATGTTAACTATTATTATGTCATTCCTTACGAGTTTTACGAATTATACTATTTTCTAATTAAATACGTACTATTTATTCACCATATCAATTCAATGATCTATCTATTTCGATACTCTAATCATATGTCCACGTTATATTTTCATTTATAAATATATATATATGGCATATTGTACGATTTGCTATAAATATGTAATCTCATATAGTTATATTAACCTTTTGGCTTACTCGTATTATTTTCTATTTGTATTCTAGAATTATTATTTAATTCGATGATTTCTTTCTAGACCTTGATTCGATAGATTATAGATTCATAGACAACTTCTAGGTAGAACTTAGTCGTTGAGTTCTTGAAGGTTAACGTGTTACTTGTTTTCTTTTAGATTTATAGTGTTCGATTTTCCTTGCTAAGTTAGAAATGATTTAACCAAACTAACCTATATTCAGCCTAATTGATCTTAGTTGGTGATTGTGCTTGACCCACTTACTGTAGGGGCCCACAGTGGCAAATTCTTAGAAAGGCAACTGCTGATCATGTGTAAGGATTCCTTAGTGAACTCGTATATAGGACACCACAGCTAGAATATTAGGTTTTAGACTTTGGTTTTGGGGTATAAAAAACTTAAAGGAAAATGTATATTTATATTCACTTATGTATATGAATAAAGACCAAATGTAGCAAGGTTATTAATACCCCTTTTTTATCCGTTGGCCTAATGTAAGATAGTTAAATTGTTGTTTGTATTATTCTATTATATCTGCATTTTTACATGTAAATGATTGGGCTTTGCATTCGTATGTAGTTATGCACCCGTACTAAGCATCAACTCATTCTTTTCTTTTTTAAGTACTAGATCTGAGGATTACCTTATTTATAAGGAGACATATGTTGATGATATCCAAGAGGCGGATAGAGTCAAGTACCTTTATTTCTATGATAACTAAGAGAGGGTTGTTTTCTGTTTTACTAGAGTTTATGTTATGTTGAGAATTATGTTCTTTGAGGAGATGGACCCCTTTTTTATATACTTAAAGATTTAGTTGCTTGACTTATCTTATGTTTGGTTTTTGAGTCAATACGCTTCTAAACTATATTATAGATTGCAGATTTTATGTGGATATGAGTAGATACAGCTACCCACTTCTTGTGGTTCGTATATGTTATTTGTGGTTTGGTTCTTTTATGTTTTTTATTTGTGAACTTAGAAGCCTTAACATATCCCAAGTTAGCTGGGATATGTGGCGAGTTATATCACCTATTTAGGGTCTTGCGAATATATAAAATAATGAGAAGAGAAGAAAAAGAGAGGTTTAAAGGGGGTGTTATGAGTAAGTTTTTAAGGGTTTAGTATAAGGGATTGGGTCTTAAAGTAAGATAGGTAGGGTTTTAGATGAGAAGGGGGCTTTAAGAATCAAAATTATTTCTTTGTTCTTCCCTTTAAAATGATTTTTTCTTCTAATTTCTTGTGTTTACATCCCTCTTCCCCCTTTAATAGACTTTTGTCTTCAAAAGTTACCTCATTAGTATAATGACTCTTGCTTACTTTTAGTTCATTCTTCCTTAAGCTCCCAAATTGTTTCTCTTTGAGTTCAATCTTTTGGTTATACTTAATATATCTGATAATTTACCTCTTAAAGATCTACTCTTAGTAGACCTATCTACTACTTTTATGCCTTCTAGCTTCTAACCGTTGTTGATAATCACCTTGTAGTTCTTTGACTCATATGCCTTTACCCCTATCCCCAAGACATGAAGCTATTCCATTCTTCCTCACTTGATAACAATAAAATTCTATCACACTCCCAAAACTAGTGCTACAAAATAAAACATCAACATCTTCAAAGTAGTCTATCTCCTCAACAATGATCATCAATTAAACCAAATGATCTCTTGGAGTCTATCTCTACACAACCCCATTAGGAAACTATCTAACAAGACATGATAAAGAACTACAAGTCATAATCCTGCAATAGACCATCAACCACCATAAGCATCGCAATTCCCATAACATCTCCCAAAATTTGCTCAAGCCCTTTTCATCATAATAGTATAGATATTCTACTCCATTCTTCTTGCAACTCACATTCAAAAATGTCTCTTCGTAGTGGACATATTCATTAGATCCTACATCTTCTGGGTGAATAACTCTTACTTCTTTCATCTAAAATGATCTCCAGCCAATTATCTTGTCTCATCATACAATACACTACCACATTTCTACTTATCAAAACTTACCTCAAGCTTTGTCCATCTCTCATCCTCAACTATACCTAACTTCAAGGGTTCTCAAGTTCTATGCTTTCCTTTTTAATAGTGTACTCCACCTCTAGATTACTTACCACTTCTTCTTTTGGTTGTCCCAAGATTAGTCTTATTAAGTTATTTAAGAGGTGATTATGATTATCGTTAATAACTTATGTACTTCTTAACTTATTAAGTGAAATTTAGCTAATTTGTTAATTCTATGTAATCTTGTTGTTCTCAATATTCATCTTATTACTTATATTTTTTTAATTAGTATAAACTGTTTATACTCATCACAACTTGATGTAAGTACATATATAATGGGCCTATGAATGTTAACACAACATTGACTAGGCTATTGACTTGACTCAAACTGACAAACTCGATACAATCTTTGCTTACTTGAACCACACTAGCATGATACACCATGATATAAGAAGAAAGACTCATTTGTTAGTCATATTATAAATATACACATGTTAAGCTCCTCAAGTCTTTTAATCCCATTTTTTTAGATTAGCCTTCTATCTACATTCTATTTCTTATGTGCTAGTATTCACCATGCAAGGTTTACCGAGTTTTCTCTGTCTTTGATATGGATTAGTCCTTTTCGATTAATTTTTCCCTAAGTGTTTTACACCTATTCTTAATTTTATGAATTTAGTTCAATCATATCGATAAGGGCAAGCTCACTCAACCTTATCTTCATTCCCTAATCTACCTCTTCACTAGTTTCCATAAGTTAATACTTAGGCATACTTCAGCAAAGTAAGATAAGAAGGGATTAAAAGGAAACGACAATAAAGAGATAAAGCAACTAAACATATAAGCAAGTAAGGAACTGATAAAAGAATTACAACAAATCAAATAGAATCAAGAATAGAAGATGGAAATCAAGTTTATGATGATAAAAACTAAGGTAGCATCTTACTCACACTCGAATGAGACCCATATTCTACCGTTGTCTCCCAATTGCTCACTATCTTATTGATCAATTGCCTAAGCTCTTCTAAGATCAATCAACCTAAGCTCATTTAGGATTAATCAACCTAATGGATGTAGTCAATTTCCTAGAGAAAAATTTAATAAGGTTGATAACATGTAGAAACACAATATTAAAAAAAATTAAGATAATTTTTCTAAAGAAGGCTCTAATCATGGATATTCCATTTGGAAATTTGGATATGTATAGTTAGAAGCTAAACTTAAGGCTTTATCAAGTAGCATATGCATAAACACAATGTTAAAAGAATGAAAATAATTTATAATGGTAGTAGAACTTTTTTTATTAATATATTATCATTTTTGTTAGGTTAATTTTTTGTTTATTTTTTTTAAATCTCTTAACCTAACCCTAAACCCTATCTGGTTTTAATTCTTATCCCAAAACCCGACCCTAAACCGTTCAATACCTTATAATGACCTGTTCAACCACATCCCTACTAGTTACCATCAATTGTAAGAAATAAAGGGGGGGGGGGGGGAGGTAACAACAAAATTTTTTAAATAAATTTAATTATTTGAAATGTCATATATTTTAATAAATTTTTTTTTATTTGTGAAATTTGAAAATTAAATTACAATATATGGAACCTCCCATAAACTTTAAGATGCAATATATTACCCTATAATGACGTATATATTTTATTTGTTATTTATAAATATTTTTAGATACATAAGGAAAACTAAAAGAATATAATTTTTTCTAAAATTGGTAAAATCCTTGTGTGCTTTGAATTTTCAGGAGAAATTACATTAATTGAAAAAAAAAAGTTACATTCAAGACCAGATTAATGAAATTGTGAAGGTGAGATAAAAAAATATAGAAAAAATCATAAAAAGAAAATTAGTCTTGTGAAAATTTAAGCATATATACAATTATAGGGAAAATTGCATTTTGAAGAAGAAACTACCAAAATAAATAAATAAATAAATAAAGTGAGTAAAGAAAACTAAAAAATCATGGATTATGCAATATTACTTCTTAAAGGAAAAGACTGAATCTACATGTAAAAAATTAAATTAAATTAAAGAAAATTTATAAAATATTAAGTAAAATTATAAGTTACAGAAGATTTACAATTTTTAATGAAACATTAATAGTTTTTTAAGAAGGTAAATAAGGTATTTAAAAAAAAAAGTAAAGATGTTACTTTTAATAATATTACAAAATCAGCAACCTATAATGAAGAGTCACCACCAACTCCATAAAATCAAAGAAGAACTAAAAAAAAAAAATCATTATAAGATTACATGACCCATCTCCAAAATGAATGGGTGAAATAATTGTTTTCCTACTTTTTCTGCATTGTTATTATTTTTTCCTAAACTTAAAATTTCTAAAACTCTATATATTTTTATAAAAAATTTTGTTATTTTAAATTTAAAGATATGAAACCTCCCACCGATTCAAAGATGTGATACATAATCTGATAAGCATGTACATTTTGTTTATTATCTTTAGATATGTGTTGTTACATAAGGAAAATTAGAAATAATAATAAATTTCTTAAAATTTGTAAGATCCATGTGTGTTTTGAATTTCAAAGAGCAAATCTATTAATCGATAGAAGTTACAATTTTAGCAATAGATTAATGAAATTTTAAAGGTGAGTTAAAAAAAAAAAAGCAAAATCATAAAATAAATTAATATTATGAAAATTTAATTATCTGTACAAATAAAAGAAAAAATTACATCTTTAAAGAATAAACTATAAGAATAGAAAAATTAGGTAAAATAATGAATTACTTAGATTGAGCAATATTACTTCTAAAAGGAAAAGACCAAATTTGCATGTTAAAAAAAAAAAATCAAAGCAAACTTGCAAAAATTTAATAAAATTTACGAAATATTAAAGAAGAGGTAGAGCATTTGTTATTTCCAAACAAATGTTAAAAGTTTTTGAGAAAGTAAATATATGAAGAATTGTTTATAATTTTTTTTCAAAATTTTAAATTATTTTAAATTTCATATATTTTATTGTTTATTTATTATTTATTAAAATTTGAATATTAAATTTAAAAACATGCAACCACACATAGATTCAAACATGCAAGACATTAGCTAATAATAATATATATATTTTTATTTATAATCTATAAATATATACAATGACATAAGAAAAAGTAGAAAACTATAATTTTTTCTTAAATTTGTAAGATTCATATGTGTTATGAATTTCACTAGAGAAATTCCATTAATTGGTAAAAGTTAAATTATCTAGTATTAGACTAATGAAAGTATTAGGTAAGGTTGAAAACTAAAGAAAAATTAAAAAAAAAATATATCTTATGAAAATTTAATTGTATTTACAACTATATAAAAAAATTACATCTTTAAAGAAGAAATTACAAAAAAAAAATTGTGTAAAGCAACTAGAAATGCACTTATTATGCAATATTACTTCTTTGAAAAAAAAAAAGGCATTTACATGTCATAAAAGAGAAAAATAAAAAAAAATTTGTAAGATTTAACATAATTTATGAAATTTAAATAAGATTACAAGTCGTAAATGATTTACAATTTTCAAAGGAACATTTATCATTTTTGATAAAGTAACCTACAAAAAAGAAATTCACTAAGGTATAGAAAGGAAACAACAAATTTTAGTACTAAACTAGTGAAAGTATGAAGGTTAGGTGAAAAATATAGAAAAAATTCATGAACGGATTAATTTTATGAAAATTTAAGTGTGTTTGCAAATATTTAACAAAAATTTATGAAATGTTAAGTAAAATTACGAGTAGTAAAGGATTTAAAATTTCTAAAGAAACATTTCTTATTTTTAAGAATGTAATTCATAGTAAAACTAACTAAGGTGTAAAAAAATAAATAAGCTAATAGTAGACTAAATAAAGTATGAAGTTTAAGTGAAAAATATATAAAAAAATTTATAAAAAAATTACTCATATGAAAATTTAAGTGTGTTTAAAGATATATGAAAATGTTACATCTTTAAATAAGAAATTACAAAAGAACAACAAATTCGGGAAGGTAACTAGACATGCATTAATTATGCAATATTACTTCTTAAAAAAAAAAAGAAATTAAATGCTACAAAAGAGAAAAATAAAAAAAATTAAAAATTTTAACAAAATTCATGAATTTATTAATGGGACTACAAGTGATAAAGGATTAATGATTTTTAAAGGAACATTTATTATTTTAAAAAAATAATTAGTAGCAAACCAATGAAAATATAAAGTTTAGATGAAAAATATAGAAAAAATTCATAAAGAAGTTAATTTTATTAAAATTTACATGTATTTACAAATATGTAATGAAATACATTATTAAAGGAGAAATGACAAAAGTACCCAAATCTAGAAAAAGTAACTCTAAAAGCATTTATTATGTATTATTACTTCTTTAAAAAAAATGGAATTGGTACGTTATAAGAGAAAAAAAAAAGAGAAATTTTAAAATTTAACATAATTTATAAAATGTTAAGTAAGATTGTGAATGGTAGAGAATCTACAATTTTCAAAGGAACATTTATTATTTTTTTATAATATAAATTATAAAGAAATTAATTGGTAATGATGTAATAAAAGAATAAATGTCAAGTAAAAAAATAGAAATAATTTATAAACAAATTAATCTTATGAAAATTTAAGTGTAATTAGAAATATTCAAAAATATTAAATTTTTAAAGGAGAAAATACAAAAGAACAACAAATCTAAGAAAAGTAATAAGAAATATATTTATTACGAAAATTACTTAAAAAAAAACAAAGGAATTTGCATGTCACAAAAAAAATCAAAAATTAAAAAATTCAACAAAGTTTATGAAATTTTGAGCAAAATTATGAATATCAATTCCAAAGAAACATTTACTATTTTTGTAAAGGCAATATAGGGGGAAATTAACTAAAGTTTAAAAAAACATAAATTAATTGTAGACTAATGAAAGTAAGAAGGTTATGTCAAAAATGTATAGAAAATTTATAAATAAGATAATCTTATGAAAATTTAATTATACTTTGAAATATATAAAAAAAATTACATTTTTAAAGTAGAAATTACAAAACAATAGTAAATTTGGGGAAAGTAATTAGAAATGCATTTATCATATAGTATTGTTTCTATTTAAAAAAAAAAGAAAAAAAAAAGGAATTTGCACGTCATGAAAGAGTAAAAAATATAAAAAATTTGTAAAATTTAGCAAAATTAATGAAATTTTAAGTAAGATTATAAGTAGCAAAAAATGTTATTAATTTTAAGAAAATAATCTATAGAGAAATTAATTAAGGTATAAAAAATATATATAAAAAAAAATCTTAGCAATAGAATAACAGTGTCATGAAATTTATGTGAAAACATTAAAAAATTAATTTCATGAAAATTTATGTGTACTTAAAAGTATACAAAAAATTATATTTTTGAAGAAGAAATTACAAAAGAGCAACAAATTTAAGGAAAACAACTATAAAAACACATACTATGTAATATTACCTCTTCAAAAAAAAAAAAGAAATTGAATGTTACAAGCGTAGATAATAAAAAAATTAGAAAATTTTAACCTAATTTATGAATTTTTGAGTAGGGCTACGAATGATAAAGGATTAATAATTTTTAATGAAACATTGGTTATTTAAGAAAAAAATAAAGAGAAATTGTAAAATTTAACATCATTTAAGAAATGTTAAATAGGATTGTGAGTGGTAGAGGATCTACAATTTCCGAAGAAACATTTATTATTTTTGATAATGTATTCTATAAACAAATTAATTAAAGGTGTAAGAAAAAAAAATTTAGTGATGAACTAATACAAGAATCAATGTTCGGTAAAAAATATAGAAAAAATTTATAAACAAATTAATTCTATGAAAATTTAAGTGTATTTAGAAATATTCAAAAATATTAAATTTTTAAGGGAGAAAATACAAAATAACATTAAATCTATAAAAATTAACAAGAAATGCATTTATTACATAACTTACTTAAAAAAAAAAAAAGGGATTTGCATATCATAATAAAATTTAAAAAATTCCAAAATTCAACTAAATCTTTCAAATGTTGAGTAAAATTATGAATGGCAATTTCAACAAAACATTTACTATTTTTGAGAAGGTAATTTAGTAAGAACTTAACTAAGGTATAAAAAATATATACACAATAAAAAAATAAAATAAAAAATCTTAGTAGCAGAGTAACGATCTTATGAAGTTTATGTGAAAATGTAGAAAGATACATAAAAAATTAATTTTATGATAATTTATGTGTATTTAAAAATATACAAAAAATAATATTTTTTAAGGAAAAATTACAAAAGAATAGCAAATACAGCTAAAAACATATTTATTATGCAATATTATTTCTATAAAAAAAAAAGGAAATTTCCATGCCATAAAAGAAAAAAAAATAGAAATAAAAAACTAAACAATTTAACAAATTTTATGAAATATTAAGTAGGATTATAAGTGGTAATGAATTTATGATTTCGAATGGGACATTTGTTTTTATTTGAGAAAGTAACTTAAGGAGAAATTAACTAAGGTATAAAAAAGAAAAAAATAAATTTGTGCCAAATTAATGAAAGTATGAAGTCCAAGTGAAAAATGTAGAAAAAAATTCATAAACAAATTAATATTACAAAAAATTTAATCATATTTACAATTATATAAAAAATATATCTTTAAAGGAAAAATTACAAAAGTACAGGAAATTGAGAAAATTAACTAGAGATGCATTTATTATGCAATTTAACTTCTTAAAAAAAAAAAAAGGAATTTACATGCCATAAAAGGAAAAAATTTTGTAAAATTTAATATAATTTATAAAATGTTAGGTAAGATTATGAGTTATATAAGATTTACGATTTCCAAATGAACATTTATTATTTTTTATAAATTAATTTATGAATAAACTAATTAAGGTGTAAAGAAGAGAAAATAAATTTTAGTAGTAGATAGTGAAAGTATGAAGTTTAGATGAAAAATATTAAAAAAATCATAAAATTTTATCTTATGAAAATTTGAGTGTATTTACAAATATTAAAATTTTAAATGAGAAAATATAAGAGTACATCAAATCTAGGGAAAGCAACTAAAAATGCATTTATCATGCACTATCACTTTTTTTTTATGGAAAAGGAATTTGTATGTTATTAGAGAAAAAAATACAAAAAATTGCAAAGTTTAACATAATTTGTGAAATGTTAAGTAAGATTACAAGTGGCAGAGTATCTACGATTTCTAAAAAAACACATTTATTTTTCTTGATAATGTAATCTAAAATGAAATTAATTAAGATGTATAAAACACAAAATAAATTTTAGTAATAGACTAATAAAAGTATAATGGCTAGGTGAAAAATTATAAAAAAAAATCATAAACAAATTAATCTTATGAAATTTTATATATATTTAAAAATATATAAAAAAATTACATTTTTAAAGAAGAAATTATAAAAGAACAACAAATTGGGGAATCTAACTAAAAATAAATTTATTATGCAATATTGCTTCTTAAAAAGAAAAAGAATTGCAGGTCATAAAAGAAAAAAGAATAAAAAAATTGTAAAATTTAACAAAATTTTAAAATTTAACAAAATTTATGAAATGTTAAATAGGATTACTTATAATAGAGGATTTACAATTTCCAAAGAAACATTATTATTTTTGAAAAAGTAATCTACAAAGAAATTAACTAAGCTGCACGAAGATTAAGAAAATCAATACTAGACAAATGAAGGTAGGAAGATTAAGTGAAAAATATAGAAAATATTTATAAACAAATTAATCTTACCAAAATTATATTGTTTTTACAAATATACAAAAAAATAATCACAAATCTAGAGAAAAAGACTAAAAATGAATTTATCTACTACTAATTTCTTTTATTACAAAAGTCAGTCACGAATAACTTAAAAAATAATAAAAATAACATTCTAAACATTTAAATGTAAGATCAACTTAAAACATGATTGGTGCCGATTACTTAAGTTAATTTCTTCATAGATAACATTTTCAAAAATAATAAATGTTCCTTTGAAAATCGTAAATCTTCTATGACTTACAATCCTACTTAACATTACATAAATTTTATTAAATTTTACATTTTTTTTTTAATGACATGCAAATTCTATTTTTCTCTTAAGAAGGAATATTGCATAATAAATACATTTCTAGTTATGAAAAGGACAACAAATTTAGTGAAAGCAATTAAAAATGTATATACAATATTGCTTCTTTAAAAAGAGAAAGAATTTGCATATCATAAAAGAAAAATTTTTTTTAAAAAATTGTAAAATTTAACAAAATTTATAAAGTGCTAAGTAGGATTATAAGTGGCAAAAGATTTACAATTTCCAAAGGCATAAAATTTTAGTACTAAACTAATAAAAGTATAAAATTTAAGTTTAAAATATAGAGAAAATTCATAAACAAATTAATTTCATGAAAATGTAAGTGTGATTACAAATATATAAAAATAATTACATCTTTAAAAGAGAAACTATAAAAGAACAGCAAATCTTGTGAAGACAACTAGAAATGTATTTATTATGCAATAGTGCTTCTTAGAAAAAAAAAAAAAAAAAAAGAAGAAGAATTTGCATGTCATGAGAGAAAAAAAATAAAAAAAAATTGTCAAATGTAACAAAATTAAAATTGTGAGTGGAGGGTATTATCTCCAAATGAAAATTTACAATTTTTGAGAATGTAATCTATGAAAAAATTAACCAAGGTATAAGAAAAAAGTAAAAGTATTTATTTTTAATAAAGTTACAAAATTAGTTATCTACCTACCTTTTGAAATAGAGGGAAAAAAATAAAAGAAATTTTCATGATAAGATCACGTAGCTCATTTTTAGTAGCCAAATGGAGTAACTATCTTTTGATTTTTTTTTTTATTTTTTTTTTTGAAAATTTAAATTTTTAAAATTTATATATTTTAATAATAATTTTTATTTTTTTTAATTTTAAAATCATAGTTAAAAATATGAAACTTCAAATAGATTTGAAGATGTTATATATTAACATATAACCATGCATATATTTTACTTATGATTTATAAATGTACACTATTATATAAAAAAATTAATTTTAATTTAATTCTTTTTTAATTTATAAGATCCATGTGTGTTTTGAATTTTAAAGAGAAATTTTGTTAGTTGATAAAAGTTACATTTTTCAATAATAAATTAATGAAATTTTGAAGGTAATGTAAGCAAAATTAAAACTAAATTCATAAATAAATTAATTATATGATAACTTAATTATATGTATGAATACGGGAAATATTACATCTTTAAAGAAGAAACTAACAAAAAATAATAATAAAATTAGGTAAAAGAACTAGAAATCCTATGATTAAGCAATATTATTTTTTAAAAGAAATGTCCAAATGTGCATATTCTTTAGGAAATATCAATAAAAAATTTGTAAAACCTTACCATATTTATGAAATGTTAGGAAGTGATACAATGATAGAGGATTTGCTATTTTTTAAACAACATTAAAAGTTTTTAAGAAAGTAAATCTTTAAAGAAATCAATCAAAAGTATAAAAAAAAAAAAAGAAGAAGAAGAATAAATATACATGTATCGATTTTAATAATGTCACACAATCACTAATCTATGATAAAGACTTAAAATTTTTTAAAAAAAATTATATATTTTAATGATATTGTTTTATTTTCTTTTTTAAAAACGTGAAAATTAAATTTAAAGTTAAAGAACCTCTTACAGGTTTGAAGATCCAATACGTGAGGGGAAAAAATATAATTGATTTTAACTTTGAAAGATTCATGTATGTTATGAATTTCAAAAAGAAATCCCATTAGTTGATGAAAGTTGCATTTTTAGTTTAGATTAATGAAATTTTGAAGGTAAGTTAAAAAATAAATCAAAATCCATAAACAAATAGATATTATGAAAAACTTAAGCATATTTATCAATATAAGAATAATTAAATGTTTAAAAGAGAAATTACAAAAAAAAAATAGCATGATTAGTGAAAACAACTAAGCATGTGATAGAATATTACTTTTTAAAGGAAAAGATCAAATTTCCATGTGACAAAAGGAAAAAAAATGCCAAATTTAAAAAAAAATTATAAAATATTAACTAAGGTTACGAGTAGCAAAGGATTTACTATTTTTAAAGGAACATTAAAAGTTTTTGAAAAGGTAAATCCATGGAGAAATTAAGTGAAAATATTAAAGAATAAAAATGTTAAAATTTTACTTTTGTTAATATTTGAACATCTCTCACCTACGATAAAGAGTCACTACCAACAGGAAAAAAAAAAGAAGAAATTTTTATTGTAAGATCACATGACTTATTTGTAGTCATTGGATGGAGTAATTATCCTCCAACTTTTTCTCCTTTATTTTTTATTTTAAAAAAAAAATAAAAAAATATTTAAATTTTAATTTTTTTTTTTTTTGTTTCTTAAGATTTGAAAATTAAATTTTGAGATATGAAACCTCCTAAAGATTTAAAAATGAAAAACATTAGCCTATAACCATACATATGTTATCTATAAATATATGTTGCTACATAAGAAAAATAAAGAAAAATTGCAATTTTTCTTACTTTACAAGATCCACCTGTGATATGAATTTTAAAGAGAAATTCCATTAATTGATGAAAGTTATATTTCTGAAAGTAGATTAATGAAATTTTCAAAATCAGTTCAAAAATATAATGTTATGAAAAACTTAAGCATATTTATGAACATAAGAAAAATTACATCTTTCAAAAGAGAAATTATAAAAGACAACAAAATCACCGAAAATAGCTAGAAATGCATTGATTGAGCAATATTACTTCTCAAAGGAAATGACAAATTTTTATAGTACAAAAGGAAAAAAAATATCAAGAAGATGCACCAAATTTAAGAAAATTTGTGAATTGTTATGTAGGGTTACGAGTGGTAAACAATTTACTATTTATAAAAGAACATTAAAAGTGTTGAGAAGATAAATCTATGGAAAAATTAACTAAAGGCATCTACGAAGAAATCAACTTCACTGCATCTCATTTGGCCCATGGCAACTGACCACCTTATTTACCCGAAGCTATGTCTTGCAGATACGTAACCTAATCTAATCTTAAGTTCCAATCCATGGTTGTCACCCTCCGAATCCAGCAACTACATAGAAGCAAAATAAATTTAATTTAAGTCGAATTTACATATTAGTCTTTTTATAAGCTCTATCTATATAACAAGCAACACCCAAGATCACTGCATGCTTGTATCCTAAAACTAGAAATGCATAAATACATCTATTCCAATGTTTGGTTTGATAAATGTTGATTATACATTCCTTGTTAATATCTAAAGCTATGCAAGAAAGTTGAGTTGGGCTAAAAAAATTTTACCTACTTAAATGAAGTGTTTTTAACCCCCCTTACTTGACCCACGGGTTGAGATGGGTCAACCCATCACAACATGGGTTGGCCTACTAACTCATAATAATTTTAAAAAATATTATTTTGATTTTTTATTTTCATTCTTTGTTTAAGTAAATGGTAAAACTAAAAAACCCTAGAACTCCTTGTCCTTAGTCCTTTCTTTCCCCATCGCTGCAATGCTGCTCTTCCCTTTCCAATTTTCTGTATTGTTTCTCTACTCCAACTCTCCAACTCTTTAACTGTAATGCCTTAAGCTAAAAGTAGTGAAAGCAAGCCAATAAATACTAATGGGCTCGTTTCAACTACTTAGCCCAAAAGTTTCAAACTTATGTTGATAAGGTTATAACCATGGTTTTATAAATTAATACCACAACCTTCCACAATCCATATAAGACACTTAACCATTGGGTCTTATAATGTTCTCCTCTTAAACACGCGAGGTCCTTATCACGAGACCTTGCAATTGAAACCAAATCTTCTCCCTTTTTTCGACGTAATATTCAGGCCACTCATTACCTATAGGTCATCTTGAAAGCATGCAAAGGGTTACACCCTGATGACACTCCCCACCTTCCTCAAACCTCTTCTCTAAACTGGAGCTAGACCCAAATCATCCATCTACTGGTAAAGGGTTTGTTCTGATACCATTTGTAATACCCTTAAGCCAAAAGTAATGAAAGCTAAGCCAACAAAAACTAATGGGCTTATTTCAATCATTTGGCTTAAAAGTTTCAAGTTTATGTTAATAAGGTGTTCACAACTATGGCATTATAAATTAGTACCACAACCTTCCATAATCTAAGTGAGACACTTAACCACAGAGTCTTATTCCAATAAAATTTCTTGCTATGAAAGTAATTTGCATGTTTGAACTCAAGTGTGTGTCTTCAACTTCATATGCGAAGAGTAAATGTTACAATACTTAGAAAATTCAATAGCTTGAATTATTTCTACATTTTCTTCTCATAAGTTTTTTTTTTTTTAATGTTTGACTTGTTTATTTTCATTTGTCAATTCCCACATGCTTCTTGTACAAGACTTTTAGGCATAATAATTTGCTCCTACTTCTAGTAAGATTTTCAACATAAATTGTGTATAAGTTTGAAATATGCAAATAATTTGAGTTTCCTGTAAATACGTTACCACAATTTCAATTCAACAAGTCATCTAGACTTTGTATCTAATTTACGTTATCTAATTTCGATTATACAAAAATCAAAATCGATTAAATGTTACATATTAACAAGTCTACCCACTTAACTTGCAACCCCCAGTAAGGCGAGTTGAGCCAAAAACTTCAATCTGCATGTGCAAGCAGGCCAACCTACTTAACCTGCTGGTCATTACGAGAGAGAGTAAGGCAGGTTGACCCGCTTAACCCGCTTGTACAACTCTATTAGTATCTCGTTGTGATAATTGATTAATCATTCTCAACTATTCTTTTATTAGCTTCCATCTTTTAGTAAGTTTTGAGCTTTTAGTTAAATAAGGTCCATTTAAGTCATGGGCCTTAAAGGGGCAAGTGATCCATTTAGCATTTTACTTAGTTTAAGGTTACAACTTGGTTAATTTATTAACTTAACTAGAGCTTATAGTTCATGAATGGGTCTACTTATCAATTGAGTTTAAGGCTTTGATGTGCTTAAGGATTTTTTAATTAAGGCCCTTGTGTATAGGTCATAAGAGAAATGGGCTTAACCTAATTTTAACAGAGGTTAAGTCCACAAATTAAATTATTTATGAAATCGACCCATAGTCCAACCAAGTTATTTCATATTTAGCCCATTCTCTTTCTTATCCCTTTTTAAGCCCATTTTTTATCAATATTTAATTGAGGTCCAATTCCTTATTTAGTTATTAATTTAAGGCCAATTTAAGGTACGAACCCAAGAAGACTAATGGGCCTAGGAATTTGAGAATTAAGTTTAGGCCCTGGATTGCTTCATTTTGAAATTCTTTAGTTTAGGCCAATAATATTTTACATATTAAGCTCATTTCCTCAATTAATTGTTTCAACATGTTTTAGCTTATGTATAGGTAGCATGACCAGCCTTAGGGGAACATGGTGTAGGTTAGTCCTCTAAGGTGAAATTAGTGGGCCAACCTTGGCCCTTCAATTTGGTATTTCCATTTTATTTTACTTCTACCTATTTTCCAACTTCATTTGTTATTTTGAACAACCATCAATTTATTGCCTAAAAGACATAAAAAAAAAGGACTCATTATCTTTATCTTGTCATCCTTATTCAAATTTCTAAAATAAATTGGCTAACTTATCATATCAAGATCAAGTGTCATAGATTTTCATAATACTAACTTATAAGATCATCACGTCCAAAACGTATCTATTATTCATGTAAACTCATACATCCTTTACGTCAATCTACTTTAATGATAATGCTGGAATTTTTCTCGCCACATTGAATATTCATCACAATTCATCAAATATCATTAAAAATAGTACCTTTATGTACTAAAGTCAATGTTTTGCACTATCAGACTTCAAAATCATCATTTCAATTAAAATACCACACATTTAAAACACGTTGGAAATTTTTGGAAATTCCAACGAAGTCTTTATACTTGGTTTTTAACAACGTTCTATACATCATAAATGCTAAGTTTACCTACTAACTTATAAAACATTATTCATTTAACATCTAGACTCTGATTTAATCTCAAAATTAACACTTATATCATTATCTTATCATGCTAATGCATAAAAATACAAAATCAAAGCAAGATTTTCACACAAATTGTACATGGTGGTGGTGACATCAACATATGGTTGTCCAAGATATATTTATTCCTCTAAACTTCATCTTTAGTCATCTAAACCTTGTCTACCTCTAAGTTAAAGAGGTTATCATTTCCTAAACACCTCATTAAGCTTATATCACTAATTTAACTAAAGAATAAGCCCTAAATTCTCTAAGTAAATGGTGGTATATACAAAATCCAACATTCAAAACTTTTTAATCTTCTTAAATCGAACTTAAGGGCAAGAAACTCTAACAAATCATTAAGATAATTTCATTAAACATATGAAATCATTCAAAATCACAATGATTCTAAGACACGGCGACGAATACATAACATATAATCTCTTTTTAACTTCTTTAATTTTATAAACCTTCATTAAGCACTTGAAGCATCCCGTAATTCCTTCCATACTTGATAGCAAGTAGGTTTATGATATGTCCTTTCAAGGAAGCTCATTAGAAATTCAAGTTCCACCTTGACCATCTCTATGATGCTCCAAAGTGGAATATTTTTAACCCAAAACACGATTCTATAAGTGGAACACTTGATTAGTATCCTAATGTCTAAGGTTTAACTACTAAAATAACTAAATCATCAAAATGTTTGAAATAACTTACCTTATCTTCCTTATTAGCTTGTGCCACTTGTAGAAGCTCCCTTAATGTTCTTGTTCTACCTCTAAACCTATGCAAAAACATTATAGATTCACGGCATTAGTAGGCTATCAAACTAAAATGCTAAGATTTTTTAATAGGGCTTTTAGGGTTTAAGATGAAGAGAATTTACTTACTCTTACAAGTGTTAAAAAAGCAAGAGAGACAGCCAAGAAGACTTTTGGCACACAATGGAAGATCTTAAAAGGCATTTTGGCTCAAAACCTTAAGAGGATACATGGGATCACAATGTGACACTTGTCACAACCACATCTCTTAGCTTTTTGTACATTGTGCTTTTATTTGGTTGCTTTATATTTAGTTGTGCTTTTCACATTTTGAATGGTACAAATGGAGGGGCAGTAAGGGGTAGGTGTGAGGGTTTTGTTTTAATTTTCAAATCCCTAGTTAGATAAAGTGAATCTAATCGAGGGTTTTATGACCAAAATCCAAGAGAAGACCTTAAAGGTCCTTATTAGGGTTTTCACCGACATAACTTCAAATTAAACTTAAATTGAGACTGTTTACTTCATAAAACATCATTTGGAGTATCTAATTTTAATTTTTGACATTTCTTATGAAAACCAAGTCTAGTAATACGTAGTCATTTTGAAAAAATTTGACCCTAAATTTTGAAATCTCACTTAATTAACCTTAATTAATTCCCTTTTGGTTACAAATGCTTTGTTTTGGTGAATTTGGAGTAATTTAGATTTTATCCTATGCTAATTATATATGGTTGATATTGTAACGCTCTAAGCCAAAAAGTAGTTAATAGTTAAACTAATAAATACTAATAAGCCTTTTTTTAACCACTTGATCCAAAAGTTTCGAATTAATACTTACATATATAATATCCTTAAATATTAGGTGACAAAACATTAATCATCAATTTGCCATTTAGTGTAGTGATTTAGAATAAGTTGGAACTCAAACTTTAATCATCAATTTGCCATTTAGCGTAGTGATTTAGAATAAGTTGGAACTCTGAAATTAAGCGTGCTTAGGCTAAGTCAATCTTATGATAGATAACCTCCTAGGAAGCTACTGCAATCCTAAGAAGCTACTACACTCCTAGGAAGTTACTGCACTAAGGGATAAAATCGTGCAACGTTCCATGCTAAAGCAAATAATACCTCAGTAGAATAAGTTTTGGTCTAGTCATTACAATATTTTGATCATTACTAGACCTTTGGAGATCAATACCACCCCCCTCATATAATCCATGTAGGACTATATCACTTAGGTATCATAATTTTCTCCCCTTAAACATATAACACCCTCGTTGTGAATGTTAAATATTCTGTATATGATCAGAATTGTTATTTATTCATGTGTATAACATTAGCTGTCTATAATTAGTTGTAAATCGTTTCTGGTAATTAGTTTAGGAAATTTGTTAAGTCTAGTTTTGATGAGTAGAGCTTTCATGAATTTTACTGTACATAGTAATACGCATACAATTTACAATTTTCTTCCCACAGTTTGTGAAATCCTTTACATGTACTAATAGGAGACATAACTAGAGAAGAGGAAGGTATGTGAACTAACATCAAATTTGCCATGGTATCAGAGTGGTAACATTCCTGTTCTTATCTTCATTGAATTTTTTGGATTTCAACATCACGAACAATCTTTGTGTGTAAGAGTCATGGAAAATCAAACTTGCATAGATCTTCTATACATTTCAGGATCAGATAATCCAGGTATGTCTTTAGGAACAATTTATTTCAATGGTAATAATTTCCTTACTTGGAATCAATCTATTCGAATGGCATTAAGAGCAAAAATTAAACTAGGCTTTGGTGATGGAACAATTCCTAAACCAGAAGATAATACAAATGAATTTGTTAAGTAAACACAATGTGATTATATGGTAAGGTATTAGTTACTTAATTCCATTCTGCCTGAGATTTCTCAAAGTTTTTTATATGCTCAATCGTCATCAAAGTTGTGGCAATAAATTATGAAGCAGTTTGGTCAGACAAATGCACCACTTATTTTTCAATTGCATCATGAATTGTTGAGTACTAAGCAAAATAATGATTCGGTGACTGTATATTACAATAAATTGAAGAAGTATTAGGAAGAAAAACATGCATTACATCCTTATCCTATGTGTGTTTATGGACGACTTAACTACTGTTCCTGTGATCTAAGGGATAGGCTGCTTGAATATGATGCTCAAATGAAGTTAATGCAATTCTTGATGGGTTTATCTAAGGTTTATGAACTAGTGTGAAGTTAAATCTTGTTGAATGACCCGTTACCTACAGTCAGTTGTGCGTACTATGTTGTTTTGCAAGTAGAAAAACAACATCAAGTTACTAATCTCATGGTTAGTGATTCCAATTCAACTGTTTTTATTGTAAACAGAAGATTTTCTATGAGTCGAGGAAGTACTGTAGGAAGAAGAGATGTAAACAGGAACAAGTTGTTTTGCGAAAATTGTAAGAGAGAAGGACATTTAATTGAATTGTGTTTTAAGATTGTAGGTTACCTTGATTAGTATAAGGGGAAGAAAAAATTTATTGATTCAAAGCTGAATATGGTTGTCACAGGTTTTAACGATAAACAATTAGTGGAATCAAGTCATTATAATACTCTATTTGATGATATTAGTGGTAATAAACATGTAGGTATTGCTGATACTCAGCAACTTGTCCAATCAGTGGCTAATGAAGTAATGAAGATGATACGTGGGAAACAAAACTGTGTTGGTGATGATTCAACTCAGAATTTAAGCATGGTCAATTGTGATGGCATCTCTTCAACTACTTATTTTGTTGATTTGAGCAATGAATATAGATCTTAGGTCATAGACATTGGTGCTAGTGATCATATGTCTCCTTTTTTGCATTTATTTGATAACAACCATTTACTTTTAAGGCCTATTCTTGTTCATTTACCAGATGGTTCAGTAAATCATGTCACTGAAGTAGGAACCATATCACTTTCTTCACAGTTAATGCTTCACAATGTCCTTTTCGATCTAAGCTTTAAACATAATCTCTTTTTCAATTTCTCAAATAGTCAAGCAAATTCTTCTTTTGTGACTTTCACTAATTCTGTATACAATTTTCAGGACCAAAAATCTAAACGTTTTATAACACAAGCTCAAGCACTTCATGGCCTTTATATGCTAGATATTACTACTATTTTCCAAGGTTATGACCTTCGGTCACATTTTTCATGTGATGTTTCTAAATCGCAGTATAATACTGTTACTTTTGCTAATAATCTTGATGTTCAGTTACTTCATGCTCACTTAAGAGATCCTTCTTTGTCTAATCTAGGACATTTTGAATTTTTCAAGCAATTCAAAGTTAAACACCTTTTTGTGTAAGACTTATCATATGGCTAAGATACACAGAATGTCCTTTTATCTTAGTAAAAGTGCATCTAAGTCATTGTTTGATTTGGTTCATTTAGACTTGTAGGGACCTTATCATATTGCAACATATAATGGAGAACATTATTTTCTTACAGTGGTGGATGATTGTTCTAGGGGAACATGGACATATTTACTACAAACAAAATCTCAAGTTTACTCTGTATTAAGGAAGTTTTTCCTATATGTTATCAATCATTTCTCTATTTTTCCTCAAAATGTCCAAAGTGACAATGGGGCTGAGTTTGTTTCTCAAGAGTGTCGATCTTTATTTGCAGAGTTTGGGATTGCGCATCAAAGAACAGTTCTTTATTCACCTCAATAAAATGGTCATGTTGAGAGAAAGCACCGTCATTTGATAGAAACTGCTAGAGTGATATGTCTTCATGCCAATTTACCTAAGGAATATTGGGGAGATTATGTTCTATCTACCACTCATTTAATTAATCGAACGCCTACTACTATATTTGATTGGAAAACTCCTTTTGAAGTTCTTTTTAACTTTCATCCATCGTATGAAAATTTATGTGTTCTTGCATGTTTGTGTTTCATCTTGAAGCTTGGTGGTACTAAGGACAAGTTTGACAGTAAAGTTGCAAATGTGTCTTTTTGGGATATGCTACAGGACACAAAGCATACAAAGTACTTAATTTGGAGACTAAAAAAGTTATGATCAGCAGGGATGTTATTTTTTATGAGGATATCTTTCCTTTCAAACATAGTAATGCACCTTCACAGGATAAGTTGATCTTTGAACCATTACCTTCTATCACTTTTGAAACCGATCTTGTTCTTTCTTTGTCAAAATCCTCTCTTCTAACTGAATCTACTTGTCCTGATGTTACTTACAATGTTACCCCACGTCGATCCTCTCGTGTTTCTCGAACTCCTTCATGGCTTGCCAATTATATTCATTCCATGAACAATTCCTTTGTCTCTTCCACTTCTAAAGTACCATATCCTCTATTTACTTCCACTTCTTTTTCTTCTTATGCAAACGAGTTTGTTCATTCTATGGATAATGTGTTTATGACTAAAGAGCCTAATTCATATGCTCAAGCTTCCAAGGATAAGCAATGGGTTAAGGCAATGAATACAGAACTCCGTGCACTAGAAACTAATCATACTTAGATTCTTACTGATTTGCCTAAGAATAAGAGAGCCATTGGTTGTAGTTGGGTTTATAAAATCAAATATAATGCCGATGGTAGTGTAAGTAGATACAAAGAGCATTTGGTTGCTAAGGGTATACATAGATTGAGGGAGAGGATTGACATAGTACGTTTTCTCCAGTGGCAAATTTAGGGACTGTTAGACTCTTGTTAGCTATTATTGTTGTTAGATAGTGGCCTTTGTTCCAAGTAGATGTTAACAATGCTTTTTTTCATGGGTATTCAGATAAAGAAATCTATATGGAGCCACCATCAGGATATTCTAAAGCTAGACTTGGCCAAGTTTGTAAACTTGAAAGGAGTCTTTATGGTCTTAAGCAGGCTTCTTGCCAATGGAACTTGGAAATTACACATTTTTTGGTTTCTCATGGTTTTCAACAATCCTCTCATGATCATTCTCTTTTCACTCGGTTTGATGGTTTTGACTTTGTTGTTGTTTGCTCTACGTCGATGATATGTTGATTACGGGCAGTAATGTTTATCACATTGCTAAGCTTACAGAACAACTTCATGCTGCTTTTACTATTAAAGATCTTAGTGTTGCGTAGTATTTCTTAGGTTTTGAATTGAGTAGAACAGATGTAGGTATCCATATTTTTCAATGCAAGTTTATCTTGGATATTTTACAGGAAATTGGTTTAACAGCTTGTAAACCAGTACGTGTTCCTTTTCCCTCTAGTCTTGATCTTTATCGTACTATAAGTGATTTACTAGATGATCCTATAATTTATAGGTGAATCATTGGCCGTATCTTGTATCTTACTTCTACGGAGCCAAATATTTCTTTTGATGTTCACAAACTAAGTCAATTTCTTGGACAGCCTTGTGTTGCTTACTTACAAGTTTCCTTTCACTTACTCAAATATCTAAAGGGTACTATTGATTTTAGGTTGTTTTACTTCATATCCTCTTCTTTTGATCTACATGGATATTCTGATTCTGACTGGGGTGCATATGTGCTTAATCGTAAATCCATCTTTGGCTATTGTATCTTTTTTTGTTCTTCGCTGGTTTCTTAGAAAACTAAGAAACAAATTGTCTCTACTTCTTCTATTGAAGCAGAGTATTGATTTATGGCTTTTACTACCAAAGAACTTTTTTGGGTATCTTATCTGCTTCAAGATCTTGGTATCCCTTTTACACCTCCAGCTACTTTACATGTTAATAACAAGTCTGCCTCACATGGACGTACAAAACATATTTTTATTGATGCTCATTTCACTTGTCGGTAAGTAGCTACTAGTTTTCTTCATCCTGTTTAAGTACCATCTTATGCACAATTGGCTGATCTTCTCATAAAAGCGGTATTTGAGTCCTAACTCACTGCAATGTTGTCCAAGATGAGCTTTTGTAAGGCACCATCTTAAGGGGAGGGGAATGGGTTAGGTTAGGGAGGGTTTGGTGGTGGGGTGGGGGTGGTTAACGATGTTAGATATTCTGTATATGATTAAAATTGTTATTTATTCACGTGTGTATAACATTAGCTATTTAGAATTAGTTGTAAATTGTTTCTGGTAGTTAGTTAGTTTAGGAAATTTGTTAAGTTCAGTTCTGATGAGTAGAGCAACTATAATAGTTGTTCAGCTGTATTCTTTAGTGACTTTTACTGCACATAGTAATACACATACAATTTGCAGTTTTCTTTCCACAGTTTGGTGAAATCCTTTACATGTACTAATAAGAGACGTAACTGGAGAAGAGGAAGGTGTGTGAACTAACATCGAATTTGTTAATGAAACCTTAAAATTGGCATAGTTCTTCCTCTTTTTAGTATGCAATTTGATTTACTATTCATTTCATTTCTACTACTTTTAACCCACCAGTAATTTTGGAAGTATTTTAGGAGTCACACAATGGTGACACTTTCAATTCTCTTTGGACCTCTTCTCTAGTTTGGGTTAAAACAGGTTTGCAAATCATCCACGTATTGGTAGAGGCCGGCTCAAATATCATTTGTAATGCCATAAGTTAAATGTATTTAATAATCATACCAATAAATATGTATAAGTCTTTTTCAACCACTTATTCTAAAAGTTTCTAATTATTGTTGATATATTATATACTACTTGACCTTTATAAATCAATATCCTTCAATATAATATATATGAGACTACATTATGGGGTACCACAGAAATAGTATAACAAATAAAAATCATTGTAGCCCATAAAATAGAGATATAAAACAAAGGAAAGTTCCTTTAGCATCTATATTATGTAGATAGTCTCCCCTCTCGGATTTCTATTGGAAAATATAACAAATGTGAAGCCCGTACACGTCTCTACCAATCTTGGACAAGGAGAAAAGAATAACATTGCCGAAAGCGAAAAGTTATATATGTTGTTGGACGACATTGTTATGTATGCTGGCCAAAAATATTTAAAAAAAAAAAAAAGAAAAGAAAAATCTATGGTAAGGCTTATGCCTGAACGGAAATTTCAACTTCCAAATAATCATGAGTAATTCTAGAAATAGGAATATTTATCCATGGCTGTTGTTAATATTGAATTCCAACTTATCCGTGGCTCTCATACAAGTCAATTGTATGCATAGATTTTTACGTCCCGAACTATTCTATAGAGGCATAGATTGGTTAAATTGCATATGCATAGACGTATACTCGTCATTGTCGACAATTTTCATAGCAAATTCAAAAGGTTAGCTATGTGGAGATAACGAGGGTATGCAGAAATCAGAATTCTTCAAAGCGAAGTTACTTATTGTGGTCGAGGTTTAGCATTGACCAGAGTCTTATATATTATCCTGCAGACAAAGAAATCGACTGAATCATCCTTGTTTCTTTGCCGTGGGGTCCATATGTATTTCCATTCATCAATTGGTCTACGATATGTTTGGTTTGTGTTTTTGCTCTTGCTTCATCCATTTCTATTTGCATGTTATATATAATTCGTTGAAAAGAAGTTGTTTATATTAAATTGTCCTTTTCTTATTTTATTGGTATTTTTCACTATAAGAAATTGTCCCTTATTCCATCTAATTTAATTTATTTTAAAAGTTTCATAACTAATTACAATAGCGTTATTTATTTTCAATTAACCATGTTTCAAAAACGACTTGTTGCAAAAGGCTCACCTAATGAGCCCTTTACATTGATGAGCTCACTCTAGCAGGCCCTTTGTAGCACTAGATCACTAGAAGTAGCTATAGTGTCAAGTAGTACCTTGTAACAATTCAAATTTTTACACTTTCAATATATTTTTTATAAATTAATTTTAGAAATTATTTAACCATCAAGTATATTTATTGAATTGTGAAATAGCCCTTTTCTTAATTTCCCTAAAGTTCTTATTATATTTATATTAGAAATTAACTGCATTTATCAAATAGTAAAATTGAAATAAAAATGAGATGTTAAAATTGTTGCAAAACATATGAAATTAAGTTAGAAGTGATATTTCATAAATTGGGATTAGTTTGCAATATACGTTGACCATGAAAGTAGAAAGGAAATACAGGTTTCATATGACAACCCAGATAATCTAGTCGGGGACTTGGGGTATGTAACACTCGCTCTCTCGGACTAGTTTAATCTTCTATAACTGTGTCTATGGATACTATGCCTGATTGGGATTGTAGGGGCTCTAATAGAAAATCATGTCTATCAACAGTGAAAATAAAGGTGTCAACAGTTCCATTTTATTATTTACAATATGATTTTTTTTAAAATAAAATATGATTTGTCATGCGTTATTATAATGTAACGTTTGTGATACCTAATTAAAAATACGACATATACAAGAGTAGTCCTACATACAGTCCCAATACCGATCCAAGTTCTTATATGTAATAGGGTATTGCTAAGATCAACCTATCTATTACTTGACTACTTATATACAATCTTTCCCCCATGCTGCAATTATAATTTGGAACGATAAGTAAAGAAATCATGCAGAACAACTAAACGGTACACGTACATGTATGTCATGTGCCATCTCGTTAACCAAATTGCTCAATCTACCTTTGTGGCGATGGATATACTCAAAACGTTTCGATTTCATTCCAAAGTCGAAAATGCCATAAATGTAATAACTATTAATAGTAGATCTAGACATCTAAGTTACACGAATATGCAATTCTAACGTCCGAGGAAAACTTAATTATTACAATGATTTATGGAGGGTTTGGAATGATCCTATGAAAGTTTTCGGTATTTAATATCGATCGATTTCATAAAATAGAAAATGTTATGGTTTATCAAGGGTCGAGTACCTGTTTTAAGGGAAACCCTAAATCAAGTACCTCTGCGAAAATAAGTAATGTCGATCAATACACCCACGTGCAACCATAAATTTTTCACGTTGTCGAAATTAGATAACAAAGCACATTAATGCATATGCAAAATTTTTAAAAGAAAAAGAACAAAAATGCAAGAAAATTATGGGAGAAATACTTCTCTTTTTTTTTTTTTTTTTACTCTAATAAGCATTATACTTTGCCACAGTTTTTGGTAAATTTCAAAAAAAAAAAATGTATTAAATTTATTACAAACTCAATAAGTACTATTTATTTTGTATAGACTATAGAATGCATTATTTCTTAAACAGTAAAAAATAATAAAAAATAAAAGATTGTGAAAATTAAGGAAATTTCGGGAAAAAAGAAAGAAGTGATTGTTTCTTGAAAATAAATAATAACAGAGAAGAACGAAAAGAAAATTACATTGAGAACCCAATAATAGAAAATGACAAAAGGAATAATATACATGAAAATTTTGCAATTAAAGCAAAAGAACGTAATAATCCACCAATAGTAAAATCTTATTAAGTCACAAAACAATGCTAAATATATGCAAAAAACAAAAAAAATGTAAAAAGTTAAAATAAAAATATAGAAAATAGTTGAAAATGCCAAATGGGTAAACATTTTCCAAAATTAAAAAAATATATAATACTTATGTACCAAAATAATTAGAATGAATACGTGACTATTGCAACGAAGATCTCCTAAAAACATTTGAAAGGGGGGAAAAATAAACATTGCAACAAAAAAAAAAAATTCTGCCACCGCTATTGTTTGGCCGTAATTAACCCATTTTCTAATAGTGTTTCGCACATTGTTTATGAAATAAAATGAGGAGAATTATAAGAAAATAATGTCTTCTTTTGCTTACCGTTTTTATTATAATTTATTTATGGCATACCGCGAATAAAATTAAAATAGAGTTATTATAAAAAATAAATAAAAAAAAAAAAAAAAAACAGAGAGCCTCGAAGACAAATTAAAATTAAGGTCAAATAAGTTATTTTCATGGTTCTCTCTTTCATGGAGGAGTAACAGATACGTCGACGTGGAATGGTGACTATGTTAGAATCCGGACAATTTAATCGGTCTATAATGTTGACATTAGGAAGCCAATTTCTTCAAACAAACTGGTCTGGTTGTAAAGGTACGTGGGGGCATGAAGTGATTGATTCAAACATGCCCCGATCGGGACTTATGCAAGGTTAATTCCATGAAGTTTCCACATAAAATTGTTAATATAAAGTCGTATATTTAGCTCATATATTCCTATGTTTCCTCCTTAGCGAAAAGAAGTACAGTCTTAATTCGGGAAAAGAAAAAAAAAAACAAAAATATTGTTTTTAGAAAAAATATTCTTCGAAGATTGAACGATAAAGGCAATTTTCGCTGGCATCATTTAAACAACGAATCTTTTCTTCTTCTTCCTTTCTCCTCATTACAAAACCTACTCTCCCTCTCTCTAAAAAGCCGAGACGTCAAAACCTATTCAAACACTGCCATTTTCAACTCTTTTTTTTCTTTCAAATAAATTATAGATTTTGCATGGAAGCATAGTAAACAACAATCCTCTGGGAAAATTTTTAAAAAAGAATACCAAAAACATTTGATCTCCTTAATTTCTCTCTTTTTAAAAGTTAACAAATGTAAAGGTAAATTTTTTTTTCTCTTTTGATCAATTTTATGAACATGTAATGGTTTAAAATAGCATTATTATTGAAAATATTGTGGTACATTATTGTTTATATCAAATTTTTTTATGTTCCAAATCATCTGTATTAGTTTATTATATATATACATGTAGTATATAATATGAGAAAACTTATTTAATATTAATATAACCATTTAAGTTAGTTCATTTTTTTATAAAAAAAAAATAGTTAAGAAATAACCAATTATCGTAAGGACCATGCTTCTATATATTAAATTTAATCGTCGCGTCAATGGGTATTCACGAATGTATGGCTATACATGTAAGATATGGGTTGTTTCATTATTGTGAATTTTATCGAGTTAATGTGACAAATAGGTGAGAACAAATAATGTAAGAATGGTTTGGTATATTAGAGGAAATATTGTGGAAAAGGAAGATGGGGTATGCTACGATAGTTGCCAAACAACAATAGTTGGGGATACCAATTGGAGCAACCTATGATCAATTGGTTGGCTTGATATGTAACTAGCTCCAGATTGACATGACAACTCATTAGGTTGATTTGATTCATAGATGTTCCCTTATAGGAGGGAGTAGGGACATGTTATGTATTGTATCTATAAACGACAATTATGATGCTTAACAGTTATTGGCATCCTCACAAGAACATGGTAGAGTAAGCGGTTCGATAAAAATATATATTGAAATTCATGAAATTAATATTCCTAACTACTAAGCACAATTTTGGAAGGTATGATGATAATGTTGAGGTTCAAGTAGAAAATCAAGTGCTCTAATTTCGGCCGGTTCCACACAGTGATATACCCCTTGCCCAGTCAAAATAACATAATGATCATAAGTGGATCCAATAAGGATATAGATGTAGAGAATAAACTAGCTTGTGAAGACATTGACAAAGACTTGATGATATCAATTTTAATCTTAACATTAATCAAAGTGAAGGGTGGCTCAAAGATGTTGAAGAAGCTCAAGGGTCGAGTAGGAGAAATGATTAAAGGTAAGCTTTGACCACTAATGTGGATGTAGTTGGAATGTTAGAACCTGTACCATTCTACACAACACCTATTGATCATGGACTTATATAACCCTAGGAAAGTCTAGATGATGGTGACTAAAGTTTCAGCGATGAATTTAAGGTATAAATGCAATTCCCGAAAAAAGAACACTTAAAAACAATAGTAAAGATGCATCATGTTATGAACCATCACAACTTCATAGTGAACAAGTTTGACCCTACTATCTAGTTAATCAAATGTGCTGATTAGGAGAAGGGTTACAAGTGGAGATTACAGGCATATAACAAGAAGCATGCTAGATGCTTTATGATAGCTAGGTTTATGGGCCCATACACGTGCTTGAATCCTACTCTTAGTCAGGACTATCCTCAATTAGATTCAACTACTCTGTTTCAATTTATCATTAAGAATGTACATGAATCACCAAGTATTAAGGTGAAACATAATCAGGCATCCTTTTGTAAGTGGTATGATTATACTACACATATAAAGAGAGTTCAGGAAGCAAAACGGAAAGTGATAGAGCAAGTTACGGTAAGTGGGAGGATTCATATGCAATGTTACCACATCTTTTAAATGTCATTCAAGAAGCCAATTCGAGTACCATTATAGAGTAGAAGTGGCAAAAGAGTAATAATGTGGGTTATGTGTTCTTTGATCGAGTATTCTAGGCATATGGATCGTATATCGAAGCTTTCATACATTGCAGGTGCGATACCATAACTTACACTTGTTGTATCAGTTAAATAGCGATATTCACTTACTTAAACATTCAAAACTAACTAATGTATTATTTTTCAGGCCTATGATTACCATCAACGATACATTTCTTTATGGGAAGTACAAGCATAAGCTTCTTATTGCAAATAGAGTTGATTGCAAAATTCATATCATCCCCCTTAGATTTGCTTTAGTTGACGAGGAGTGTCAAGATAGTTAGGGATGGCTTTTTAATTGTCCGCTCATGTACGTAATAAAAGATCATAAAAACATTTGTTTGATATTCGACTGTCATGCTAGAATATGGTCTGTAATTGAAGGACAAAATGTAGCGTAGCCAAGTGAATGGTCGTGTTGATGGTGTATCAGTCATGTCACTAGTAATTTCAATACCCGAGCTAAGAACAAAGACTGTAAAAAGCTAATAAAGAAAGCAACATACTAGTTGTAACCATAAAAAATTTAGGCATACTATGATGAGGCTAAAATAGGGATGCACTTGATCACAAGCAGGTACACAAGTTACTAACTATAGTTCTATTATCTTCAAGAACATTACATAGCTGAATGTTCTAATTTGTTGATTTTACAAGTTATATGGACACCTTACACCCATGATGACGTTACTAGGCTCCTTGCTTTCTACTACACCGATGGTGATATCTGGATTGCGCTAGTATCGCTAATCTACTTCCATATGGTCGAGTTCTATTTTCCAAATCGTGGGATTCAACAGCTTGGTGAGATTTAGGGGATTCCTATGGCTAGAACTACATCCCAAGAGCTGCATGATAAAGACTTATGTAGTTGGATAGAGACAAATTGGGTCATTGCACATGCTAGCTAATTGGAGTAGTGAGTAGATCGATGTAACAAAATTGTTCCTATTGTATTACCGCTCAGTGTAGCTCCAAACTACCATAACCGGTATCAACAAGTCCCTTGTTGATATATAGTCCAGTCAAGAGCCTCTTAGATATATATGGTATAAGTTCATGTTCATTCTTATTGACAATACTTCACCTATGCTTTTATATGCTAACCAAGCCATTGTTCATGACATTTAGGCAAATTTTATCCATAGGTTGCCTCAAATGTTTTAAAAGGATATCATGGCAAACCAACCAGGAGTTGATGCTGTCGTTTAGCAACTTAGGGGTGTCCACTTAAATGATACATTAAGGCTAAGACTAGATCTCAAGTAAGGTGGCTCTCTACCTCATAATTCTCGACATGGAAGGTGTTGTCGAGCATAAGGACAAGGGAAGGATAGGGGGTGAAGGCGGTGACAAGTTGAGTTAGCCATTAAGGACAATCTGTCTCAAGAGTACCTGTCGCCAGCCACATCCCTTGGACTGCCTAAATTTAAGTTTCAAATACCCTTCGCCGAGGAGAGCTTTGGCAATTGGATCTTCCATACCCTCTTCATTAGAAAGAGCTCCAATCTTATGTCTATACTTCTCTTACACCATTAAAGAGACTAGTTAGAGATCACTATGATGACATGGGAGGGGGACTCATGCAAGTAAAGTATCCTTCAATCCCATACATGCATCATACTCTAATATTTACAGTGATGCATCTCCAGGGTTGCACACATGGAAGAGCACCACAACAAAGAGAACTGAAAAAATAGAAAATGGGGTTAGTAAAGTCCAGGCAGCTACTAATTAGATATGACACACCAATTAATCCTACTCGACTTATAATCCACCGAATATGACTCATCGGTTCAAACTATGGGCCACTTGCTACTACTCCTTATTAAAGAGAATAGATAAGAGTAAAGGACAATGAGAACACTAAGGTTGCTCAAAGGGAAACTTGTAATAATCTAATAATGAAGTGATTGATGTCTACATACAAAATAAATGGAGTTAATATACTAGCCTTATTAGGGTTACAAGTACATATGAAAAGAAAAAAAAAAGGTAATTTATAATTGGAAATGTGAAATATAAGCATGCATACTTGAAAGGTTGACACATCTGTTCGGCAAATCTAGAGACAATCTTAGTGCATGAAAGAATGCGATGCTTAGGTTGGTAGTAGAGTGAATCGTAGAGGTTAGAATAGGAATTCTTATCTTAAATAGGGCTACGAGCTCCTCGTAAGTCCTTAAATTCCACTAACTTAGCTATATGTGATCAATCCAAAAGGTTGATTCCTATCATTTTCCTAGAGATCGAAAAGATTTGACCTCCAATCTAGACTGGTCTCCAATTCTTATTTTTCTAGGGCACTTATGGGATCTTTTTCTTTTGATCAGTGGGGAATCAAGTTGGACACATTAAAAGTGGAGGAAACAACATAGTTCTCGAGCAGCTCGATCTAATAAGTGTTACAGTTAATCTTCTTAAAGACCCTGAATGGACCATCAGCTCATGGAGATAGCTTGCTTTGTCTCAGGTATGGAAATTGCTCTTGAATAAGGTAAATTCATACCAAGTCTCTTGGTCTAAAAGAAATAGCTCGTCGGCTTTGGCTACCAATCTCTTATTGTCTCCGGTTGAACTTAGTAATCTTCCTCATCATAGATTGATGTAACTCTTGTAATTCTTGGGCTCAATTGACTCTATTCAATAGTTACGGCGGTACCGATCAAATCCAATAAAATAGTAAGATTGAAGCCATAGACAACTTCTAATAGAGTCTTTCTGATAGTTTTATGGATAGTTAAGTTGTATGCAAACTTCATAATAGGTAGATATAGATTCCAATCCTTCAAGTTCTTTCTCACGACAACTCTGAGTAAATTACCTAGCATACTAGTTACCACTTCAATCTAACCAGTAGTCTAAGGGTAGCTACTAGAGCTAAACACAAGTTTAGTCCCTAGTCTTTTCCAAAAAGTCTTCCAGAAATAGTTCAACAATTTTATGTCTTAATCTAAAATAATAGATTTCAGCACTTCATATAGTTAGACAACTTCATGCAAAAAAAAATTAACAATATATAAAGCATCATTGGTTTGATAGCACGAGATGAAGTATGGCATTTTACTAAAGTGGTCCACTACAATAAAGATCGAACATTTTTCCTTAGATGTTCAGGGTAACCCTAAGACAAAGTCTATACTGAGGCTGGCCTAAGATAAGGTTGGTGTTAGCAAGGGCATATACTCTCCATGGGGCTTTCTCTTTCCTTTAGCCCTCTTACACATTGTATAACTACTAACTATCTTATAGACATTCTTAGCTAAACCAAACCAGTAAAAATTTTCTTTCAACAAGTTAGCCGTTTTAGTCTCTCTAAAATGATCAGATAATCTACCACCATAAGTTTCCTTAACCAACAGCTTACGTGTAGAACAGCTAGGTATGCATAGCCTTCTTTACTTGAAGAGATAACCATCTCAGATATAATAACCTTTGACTGCAACTCCGTCTCTACATTGCTCTACAATAGGACTAAAATGATGGTCATGAGCGTATTGCTCAATGATAAGTGAAAACCCTAGTAACTTTACCTACAAGGTGGTTAGTAAGGTTTGCCAACATGATAGAGTATCAAAGATCACATTGATGCTTCCCTTCTTATGACGGATTACATAGGAAAAACTTTCCATAAACTCCAACCACTTGGCTTACCTCTTCGAAAGTTTGTTATAATTCTAATATGCTTTAATGACTCATGGTCAATGTAGACAACAAACTTTCATAACAATAAGTAGTATTGCTAAACAGTAGGAATTCGAAAAAGAGAGTACAACTCTTTCTCATACACATAATAGTTCAATGCAGCACCACTAAGCTTCTCACTGTGGTAGGTAACCAGTTGCTATTCTTGCATCAAGACAGCACCAATCCTAATGCCTGATACATCGTATTCCAGTTCAAATGGCTTATCAAAGTTTGGTAGTGATAAGATAGGAGCAAAGGTAAGCTTCTTTATGATCTCCTTAAAGCTCTGTTCAGCTCGTTCATTCCATTGGAATCCATCACTCTTCTTTGTCAGCCTAGTTAAGAGGCTTACAATGGTATTGAAGTCCTTAATGATTCGCTTATAGAAAGACGCAAGGCTATGGAAACTTCGAACTTCAGTGATATTCTTTGGCATCAGTCATTCTAATACAAATTGGATCTTCTCTTCATTAGCTCGAATTCCTTCCCTTGATACTACATACGTTAGAAAAATTGCTTCACCTTGACAGATTGTACACTTCTTTAAGTTCCCATATGGCTTCTCAACTCATAAAATATCAAAAATAGCTTGGAGATGTTGAATATGGTTGTTTAGGTTAGCATTGTTCACCAATATACCATCAAAGTATACGACCACACATCGTCCAATCAAAGGGCGCATCATATGGTTCATAAACCTCATAAATGTACTTAATGCATTAGTAAGTTCGAACGACATAACCAACCATTTTGTAGAGACCACGCTTAGTCTTGAAGGTAATTTTTCATTCATCACCTAGTCTCATGAAAATTTAGTAATGGCCACTTCGCAGATCAATCTTCGAAAATACCATGACACTATAAAGCTCATCTAATATGTCATCAAGTCTCAATATCAAATATCTATACTTGATTATAATTCAGTTTATTGCTCGGCTATCGATGCACATACACCATGAACCATCCTTTTTTGGGATGAATAAATCTGGTACAACATAAAGACTCATGCTTTCCCTCACATATCCCCTCTCTATGAGCTCATGCACTTGTCTTTTTATCTTAGTAACCTGTTTGGGGTTCATTCTGTAGGTAGGTCGATTTAACAAGGTGACACTTAGTTGTAGATCAATACAATGCTCTATGCCTTGAACTAAGGGTAATCTTTTAGACAACTCTTTAAGAAATAAATCAGAAAACTCATCAATTAATCATTAGATCTCATCGGGTACTTCTTCAAGATCCCTCGGTTTTAACAACATTGAATCAACAAAAACATAGGCTCATCAGCCTTCTCAATGGTTCAGAGGTCTCTTCAGCTCATCACTAGGGCTTTCTTTTTACCAGTGCAAGTGAGCTGATTATAAGTCTTATTCACTTGGGTCAGCGTTATGGGTTGTAATACAATCTTTTTCCTATCCTCAACAAAGGCATAGGTGTTGCTGTATCTATCGTAAATAATACATTAGTCAAACAACCAAGGTCTTCCAAGCAACAAATATGAAGCTTCCATGGGGATGACATCGCACACTATTTCATCCTTATGCACATTCCCATCACTAAAGGGTACGGTTACTTGTTTCATCACATGTAGATCACCCTTATCATGAAGCCAATAGAGCTTACAAGGTCAGGGGTACTTAGAGGTCAACAATCCTATCCTCTGTATAAAAGAATGTATGACGACATTAGTATAACTTTCTCTGCCCACTATAATGGTAGAGAGCTGTCCTTTAATGGTAAACTTCATATGGAACAAATTTTCTTGTTGGTCTTCTTCGAAGTTTGGCAGGAAACTCAGTACTTGTCTCAGCACTAAGGTCATCACCTCTCCTTAACTGACATAGACACGGGTCTCCTCTTCCCCCTCAACTTTAATCCTTCTAACATTCTTCTCTTCCCCAGGTTTGCTTTCATCAGTGTTATCTACTACATCTCCTCGAAGTACCATGGTAAGTCAATTCAGACACTCAATAACCATGTGTCCGAAGCCCAAACATTTGAAGCACTTTACCTTCCTAGTCTTACGTCCTAAGGTCTGTCCTCTTTAATATGTCCTCGAGGTCGACCTAACCTTAATTCTACTTAGCTGGCCTACTCGGCCTTACTGGCCTATTCTATTATCATCAAGTTAGTCATTTCTTTCCTTGGCTTGAGAGGATCCCTCAGCTAGGATTAAACAGGTTGGCACAAAACAAGGGTTTAGGAAAATGTTAGCCCAAGTCAACTAAGTGCATTTCTTCTCTGTTTTTCAATCCTCTATGCTACCTTAATGGATTTTTCTAGAGTATGAAACCTCTGTACTTCTATAATATTACAAATCTTATATTTAAGTCCATAAATGAACCTCGATATGTATGAGCCTTGGGTTCTTCCATGTTGACTTGGATTATAAGCATCTGAAATTCTCTTACATAACCATCAAAACAGCACCCTCCTAGGTGAAGCTCTTGCAGTTTGGAAAACATATCCTGCAAGTAGGTCTTAGGCACAAATCTACTCCTCATCAATCTCTTCATCTCATCCTAAGTTCTTACTCCTAGTCTTCCATCCTTTACTCTGGCTACATTTAGAATCTTCCACCACATATTAGTATATCTAAAGAATTTCAATATAGCAAGTCACACTTTAATAGCATCTGTATATTCGTAACAATTGAACACTTTCTTTACCTTCTCTTTCTACTCTAAATATTTATCTACATCTCCACTTCTACTGAAGGGTAGGATTTGGACCTTAACATTGTCAAGTCCTCAAAGAGTTTGATGTCTTCACTCTTATGCTCGATAATAATCAGTCTCTTCTGCTTCCTCTCCATACTCATTGGCATATATCTCTTCATCGTCTTCCTCAATCTCTTTTAACTTCAACCTTCGTTTAACAACTTTGTCTGCTACTCCTCCAGCTCAAGGGGGTCGAACTGGACAATTAGCTCAGCTACCTTAGCTATAGCATATCTGAAGAACATTTTTAGGTAGGTCACGATATGACATACCCTAGGATTGTTGTCTAGTAACTTGTATCATGGTGACGAGACTCTCAACAAGATTAGTGAGTCTGTCAAGTTAATCATCCATTGACCCTAGAGTGTTACTACCATTATAACTATGACTAGGTTGAGCAGCACTACTCTAGTCATTAATAATTACTTGGACACTTGAATTTGACATAGAATAATACTTTTCGAACAAATTAGCAACATAATACATAGAAAACACTACTACCTTACTACTCAAAACTTCAACTAACACACTCTAATAACTTCAACACCCAATAATTACTCGAATGGGATATAAATGAACTTGCTTTATTTTTATAGTGAAAAATAGAGTAACAAGACAAACTATACTTTCCAACACACAAATCTTCACTATACAGCTCAAAACTTCATAACTTACTTCAAACGAATACAGTGAAGTAACTACTGAAGAAATACAGTAACCACTAACAGCAATCATGAACCAAAACTTCACTGCATCGTCACACACTTCCTCTCAAACCATGCTTTAATACCAACAAAGTTGATGTGTCTCTAAGATCGCACACATAGAGGAGTACTATAGTAAAGAAAACTAAAAGAAAAGAAAATAAGGTAAGCAAAGTCGAGGCAGTTATCGACTGAATATGACATACCAATCAATCAATACTTAACCTACAATCAGCCAAATATGACTTACTGGTCTGAACTATAGAGTCACTTACCACTACTCCTTACTAAAGAAAATAAATAAGAGTAAAGAATAATGAGAATACTAAGGTTACTCAAAGGAAAACTTGTAATAATCTAATAATGAAGTGATGATATCTAGGTACAAAATGAATGGGGTTTATATACTAGCCCTATTAGGATTACAAGCACATATGAAAAGACAAAAACGGTAATTTACAATTGGAATACATGAAATATACTAAAAAGGTTATAAGAGATAAAGAATATTCAATACGGAAAAGTAAAGAATGCTTCTAGAACATTACGTTAGAAGATATGTATCACATGGTGGCTAGTCACTTTAAATATAGTACAATTCGGACGAAATGAGGAAAAAAGATATATGATCAGAGCTTACTTAATCTAGGTCAGGTTGGTCCTTAGCCTATCAATCGCTACTGAATATTCACCTTGGACTAAGGTTGGATCTTAATCAATTCGAGAGCTCGGCTTTAGACAGTTGTTAAGGCTAATATGCTTAAATATTGTAAAGATTATGGTACGATTGCTTAGCAGGTAGGCATGCTTGCTTAAAGGATCGATACATCTGCTCAATAGCTTTGGAGACAATGTTGGTACGTAAGAGAGCTCAATATTCAGGTCGACAGTAGAGTGAATCATAGAGGTCGGAATAGGAATTCTTATCCTAGGTGGGGCTGTAAGCTATTTATCCTCATAATGGCTCAACTATGCATGATTAGTGTAGGGAGTTGATTTCTATGATACAGTCAGGATGGGACACAGATCACACAATTGGATGTAAACCAAATGATGTAGCCTTAGCCTAATGTAGACCCTTAAGATGTTCGTGCTTATATGCACTAATGGTACCGATGGCATTAACTAGGTACTAGTTTTAGCTATTTGACATTTTCAATTGTTATTGATCCTTACTTTGTGAATATTTTGTATATATTTGAAAGTAGTAGTAAAGCTTTCATATTACTTAAGTATGATTTTCCATCTTTTCATTCATCATTTGTTCCACTCTAACTGTTATTCCTATTGATAGTGTGGTCTATTTAGAACATTTTGTAAGGTGTCGATTGTGGATGTGAAGTTTGGTTGCTTAAACTTTGCTGAAGATGGAATGTTTGGAAATTTTGATGTACTTAGTTTGTATGAATATGTTATTGTAAATTAGAGTCCTTAAGCTGTATAAGTGAGGGTCAAGGGGATGTTGCTAATAGAATTACCTCAGGTGAATTTGGGTTGGCCTAAACTTGTATCTTTGAGAGGTAATTTCAAGCTCACACTTAAAATGCAACTTAAAGAAGCGATTTTAAGCCAAACTAAAATTGCTTTTTCAATAGACGATTTTGAGTACCATATTTTTTTAGAATATTTTCCCATAAACAATATTTTTGGATTTTTTCTTTCTTTGCTATTTTTTTTTTCTTTTCTCTTCTTAATTCGTAATATTACCCTTTTTTTTTCCTCTAATTGAATATTCAATGCTTTTTCAAAGTTATGTTATTTTGTTAATTTTTTCATTCAATTTGACATATGCCAACTTTTGATAGATTCATAATAACTACTTAAACGAAATAATAATATTGAAGTATAAATAATTATATGATGTAATATGAAATGACATTAAATATATTAATTATAAAATTGTTAAAAATGATGAAAAACTATATATTGATTTTATATTACCTGTTTTGTCTGTATCAATAGCTATTTTATAAATCTATTTAGAAGTTTTTGAGTTTTAATTAATAAACAGATTGAATCTAAGCAAGGAGCACACTTATTAAATGAGTTAGATTATAAGTTTAAGATTTCATCAAAGTTGTAAATAAGTCAAGCTATTCGAGCTTGACTTTTTTTAAATTCGACTCGACTCAAACTCAATTAATAAATAAGCCAAACTTTAGCTCAAGATGAAGCTCGTACTCAAAATAAAACTTGTTTATCTAAAAAAATCAAGATCGAGATCAAGCTCCACTTCAAACTTGCGAGCCTACTAATTTAGGCTCGTAAGTAAGCTTATAGGTTTTATATATATTATAAATAATACTTATATTATATATTATATACTATTTATTATTAAAATCTAAATAATATCTATATAAGATATATAAAGATTTAATATGTTATAGGATAATAAATGAAATATAATCTAATTCTTGTTCATCATCCTTTAATTTATTTATTTATCTATTTCTCAATTTTGTACACTTAACCTTGTAAGTAGGTTCAAGATCGGCTCAACTTAAGCTCAAATTCGATTAGTAAACGAGTCAAGCTTAAGTTAAAGGTAAAGTTCGTTTATCTAAATAAATTGAGTTCGAGTTTTAATTATAGGCTAAATCAAAAACTCAACTCGAGTTCGAGTTTAATAATTTTTAAATAAATCAAGTTTAAGGTCATAAAAACTCGACTCAACTTATTTACAGTTTTAGATTTCATGATGATTAATAGATGGAATATATTGTAAATTAAGGTTTTTCTAAACATAAGCACATTCCATTATGAATACAAAACACAATGTAATAATATAAATTGCCAGCATATTGATGCTTTTGCAAATGGTAAAGGTGAATAAATATACGTTTCTTACACAATGCTATCACTGCTCCATTCTTCTGCCACTGAATCGACGTCAAGGTGATGCGTCAATTATGCTTGTCATCGGTGAATTTTGACTTTTTTGAATCGGGATCACAGTGGCATGATATAAAATTATGCATCGTCATGGTGAGCCTATAATACTTTCAGGGAATTACGGTTGCACGAGTGTTCTATTATCGAGTTAACATGGGTTTTGCTAAATCTTGTTAGATCTTCGCAATCTATGAATTCAGATAAGGCATAATATGATTGTAAGCGAATTTATTTAAAATTGATTGTATTCCATATAATACTCGCTTCAAGGCATGCTATTCAAAAAGGGAAGGAAACCCTCTTTGATGATCTACCGTCACCAGTAGGCAAGAGAAATCAATTGAATTTTTCGTCGGGCAAGTGTATTCCATCTAATCGAAATACTTTGACTTAGGACCGGCGGAAAGTAAATCATGGCGTACAGATGGGTTTTTGGACGCGAGTTGACCTGTTGAATTAGTTTTTAAAACGGGTTTGGGCTAAAAATTATTTAATATACAAATTGAGTTAGTTTAGGTCGGTTTATTTAATTTATTTATATCTTTATTTTATAAGTTATCTTATTTAACTTATCTTTTAAACGAATTAGAACTAAAAAAAATTTTCCATTTAAAAGGTAAATCAAATAAGCTCGATCCATTTAATTTAAGATCAAAGTAGGTTGAACTAAGTTGACATATTTAATCTACTTGTAGACTTATAAAAGTAAATAAGTTGTTGATAGAAAAGAAAATTTTAGCAATTCAATGTACTCTGCTATTTGTTAAAAATAGAATGACATATTAATTTGTCCTTCAAGGGAAAAAAAATTAATAAAAGGCTGTTAAGAGAATAGCACTAGAATCTGATGGCGCGACCTCGTTATGTATAGTAAATATGAACGTATAAAAGCTAATATGGAGCTTAGACCCTAAACAAAGCGTCACCTATGGCATTTGTACACCAATCTATTAGTCTCGATCATAATTTATTTTGTAGGAAATTGAGAGTTGATCCTTCAAGCTTCACCTACCACTATGATGAAATAGTCGAACAGATTTTGATCGAATCATTGTTGGGTAAATCCAATCTGGTAAATTCGAAAACGATGTTCTTTTCATTAGAAAATTTGAGACGCTTGTTTACTAAACTTGCATTACTCTCTAGCACAATTGAAAGCACAAAACCGATTTTGTTTTCAACAACTGAAAACGTAATACTAAAAGAGGTTATCAACTCAGCATTGTTGGAACTACCAAAAATGGAGACTCTGAGGAACTAGAGAGTAATACTACTATTTCTTGACAACAACATTAAGAAGTTTGGCGTCCTCCGTAAGAAACTTTCATGAAGATAAATTGCAATGAAGTCTCAAGCCTAAACAAGAGAAATAATTTCCGTGAGTCATGATTCATTTGGCTCACTCCTAAATAGAACTTTAAAAGAGTAGAATCGAGATGATATAATATTAAACTCGAATTCAAGTTTGATTGAAAAATTCAAATCTCAAGCCCAATTTGGATTCGACCAAGCTCAAAATATTGAGCTCAAACTTGACTTGAAATAGCAACCAACAAACTCAAACTTAATTTGATTAAGCTCATTTAGATTCGAAATTTTTCGAACGTATTTTTTTCAATTAAAATAATATTGATATATAAACTCGATTTAAACTTGACTAACTTTACATTCATCATGACCTTGATTAGGCTTGCAAATCCATTAAGTCTAATATCATAAAGCACATACTAGACTAGATTAGTTATATAAGTAGCTAATTATATAAGTAGCTAAAGCCCAAGCTCAATTTAATTATTGCCAAGTTAAACTTAGGTAAAAATCAAGCAAATCTCAAGTAGTATTACTCATTTATACCTCCACCCTTGGAAGCCATGACAATTCATGCGAAGGGGATAGATTGTAGAGTGGTTGAAGCATTGGCAATTAGGGAAGGCATGGTAACTATTGAGAGGTAAATTGGGCAACAGACAAGCTTCGATCCACCGGTTCATGAGCTTAGCTATAGCTGAATCGCGTCGACTTGTGGGTTAGGGGTGGTTTCTAGGCCGGTTCAACCCTTGAGCTATTTTTTTTTATTTTATTAATTTTTTTTAAATACACCACTAGTTTTTAATAATATGATTTTATTTCTCTCTTTTTTTAAGTATACTAATTTATTAATAATTTTTAATTTTTTATTAATATCTAACTTAATATGATTTCAACTTTTTTAGTTTTTTTCCCTCAAATTTTATTTTTTCCTCATATTCAAATCTTTAACATTTAACAAGTTTTATTAAAAAAAAACTTACATTAACTAAAATTGAATATTCCATTTATTTTTAACACATAATTAACTTATAATTAATCATTTATCATTAGTTTGATTATATTATTTTTAAAAAATTACCATTATTAGCTATTATTTAATTATTTTTTTCAACTTAGTATTCTCCTTTTTCTCTTTTTTTTCTTTTTTTTTTTTTTAAGGTCACAAACTAGCTGAGTTGACTCACCAGTTTAATAGTGAGCTAACCTAACAATTTGCAACATATCTGTTTGAGCGATTTTGCCTTTTTGAACCGCCTAAACCTATAGGGCCTAATGTTTCAAGGGTATGAGGTCGGGCTGATTTACAATTTGAAACCGATCCTTATTTAAGTTTATTGGGAGGATAAGCTGGGATCAAGTGATAGCAAAAATGTGCTCGAAAATAGTTTTTGAAGGGATCAACTCGAAAAAAGGCCAATGTTTTGAAGATTCATAAAATCTTAATTGACCTTAAGACTCTTAAAATTTCTTTCAATAATTGTAAATTTTTTCTTTCTCTATTTTTTTTTTTTTCTAGTGGTTAATTAAATAGCTGCTCAAGGTAAATGTAAGACGTGCGGAAATTTTTGGGCTGCCAAATCTTCACCCCAATTTAAAAATAAAAAGGAAAAGGAATAAAGACAAAGCAATCATAATTGGGCTGGGCTTTTTGAATTAGATGAAGCTTGGGTTGAGAAATGAGGCCAATTTTAATTACAAACCACCAAAAACTATATATAATTTTTATACTACGATGAGGCTAAATTCTGACTGTGATCATGGTCCATAACCGATCATTCAATCTAAGTTTGATTACTCTATCCCTCGGAAATGAACATATGTTAGCGTTTATTATCTGTAAATACTACTTGTTGACAATGCTTACACTAACTAATTGCTGCTAGTTTGTGTTTGGGGTACAACATGTTGCTAGCATCGAATGGGGAAGATTAACTATAAGGAAAATTTTATATTGGAAAACCAGAAAATCTTTTCATTTTTCATAAACAAAACCATCTTCCCTTTTCCTTTTTTCAAAAAAATGTTTATGTTTCAACTAATAAACATCGCCTATTTCGATGGGAAAAATTTTAATAATTATTACTCACAAATGGTGAGTAACTAACTATCTATTTAAAGATATAACAACATATATAGTAGTTATTCGAAGATCATTAGGAGTTACATATCACTCGTATATTTATGCGACGTATATTACTCATTAAATCTTTTTTTTATTTCTATAGTTTTCTTACATCACTGAAGTTTTTAATTACTAGAAATAACGTAATTAAACTTAAAGAATTTTACTCAGACATGTATAAGGATCAGGGGCTAAAGGTTCAACCAGAGTTGGATTAGGCTTCAAAAATATAATTTAATTATTATTTTGACTTTATACTAATATTACAATAAATTATATTTCCAAATAAATTCCAACTCGAATTAAATGTATAACACTTGAAACATAAATATGAAACACATACCATAAAGTACATGTTCAAATCCATGACCTTCCATTCTTAACTTATTTTGCGTACACTATACAAATGTATGCAAACAAGCGATGCATGGTACTTTGATTTCTTTGTAGTTCTCAGTGCTTTTTCTAAAAAAATGGGAATGCAGGCATTATAGTTAATAGAAGAAAGCGTACGTTCGTAGCATAATTTGATCATCTGAATCCGATCGGGTCATATGGATTGCAGTTCGATAGCTCGGTTGATCAGGTCACCTTCGGTCAATCTTTATCATTTGGATTCCAAAAGTGTAACCGGCCCAAGCTAGGCGTCGGTTCCACGGGCCAGGTTGGATCCGAAGGCTAATGTGGTATTATTTGGTCTCATGGGTGAGAAATTTTTTTATTTTAGTATAAAGTAATATTAAATTATATTTATATAATAAAAATAAAATATTAAAAATATTAAAAGGGCGTGAAAATAGCACTATGAAAAATATGTTCGAGTATTTGTGACAAAGAAGGTGGCAAATCATATATTTTGCGTGGCCCATCTAATTTGACCCAAAGGGGCTTTCTTGGGCCTAAATTGAAATAGTTCCTTTTATACTTTTTTCCATCTGTGTATAATTTAAAGAATTAGCTAAAACAACAACCAGATTTTACCTGTTTCCATCGACGGCCAATCCTGTGAAAAATTGTCTTATGTGATTGGGGTTTGTTTAAATACAAATTGAATCTTTAATTTAATGCGAAAGCGTAGCTTACATGCATTTTTCAAGAGAGTTTCAATGCGCATTCCGAAGACACATGCCGAACAAGAGTTTCAAAACTGTGACACACCCGCGATCAAAACTGATTGAAAGGTTGAACTTTGAAGTGTGTCGAGAGACTAGAACTGAATAATTTTGTTAAGGTTTTCTACAAGACCTTATGTTACAAGGTTTAATTGAGGAATTAGTAGATTACTTTACTCTTTACATCAAAATTCTTGCCCAATTAAGGAATGGGTGTTTTCCTTCATTATAATGAATCGATTTCGGGGTGAGACGTGTTTTTTTTTTTTAATTGATATTTCTCATAAATATTGTTTGAACCATTTTTTTGAAACTTTGTTGAATCAATAAGAAAAATTTGAATGACTCAAAATGAAAAGGAGTCAAACCTAAAAGACAAAATTTAAGGAAAAGTGTAAATTTAATTCTCAATATTTTACTAGTTTTCCTCTTTGTTTTCATTCAGATCTTTAGCTCTTTAAAACTTTTTTTGTTTAAATAACATTATTAACTCTTACTAAAAATTTCATAAAAAGTTAACATATGTTAACTTTTGATAGACTCATAATAATTAATTTGTTAACTTGATGTTATTAAATGTCATGAAATTATATAATATAGAAAAAAATAATAGCAATTACAAAATTTTAAAAAAAAAAAAAAAAATGAGAATTTTCAGGGCAACCATCATGAAAACCTCAAACACGGTCAGCCACCAGAAGGCCATGGGACACTTGGCCATCATAAAACAAGTTGATGGGAATCAGTATCAATGTTACAGTGTTCCTATGACGCGATCACAGTCTAAGGGTTCAAATAACTTCAAAGGTTTCTTCAAGATTATTTGCTACCAAAGTGTTTGAGGAAAACTTCATGATGCATCATGTAAACTTGGGAAGAAGTTTGTTAGTATCAAAATTAACTTCAACCCCTGAAGCGTATATTTCTTATTTAGCATCCGGGGTCTACTTCTGCTTTTCAATTCTGCCAAGAATCCTACTTCAGAAGCGAGTGCATTTAGAGCTTCCGATTGAGTGCTAGATGGGAGAGATATAATGGAGGTTCGGTTGAAAATATAAATCTTAATATTTTAGGAATAGATATTTTGACGGCTATTTTGTTTCATTATTTGCATAATTTTCTAGAGTGATCTTTTTCCCTATTTAGCTTTGCCCGGGGAATTATTATTGATCATTAAATTAACCTTCTCTTGATTGAGTTCGTTTCTTTCAACTCTCCACTCATATCAGTCCCCTTGATTATAGCAGGTAAAATCGTTTGATTATTTATGAGTAATATTAATGACAAATAAACATACGAGTTGTAGTTAGATCCTCTTTTGTGAGTCAATCTAAAAGAGACGCATCCATATCCTGGTCTTCTTTATGTTATTTATATAAGAGAGAGCGAGAGAAAGAGAGATAAAATCTACAAAAAGTTGCTTATTTGTCTGTTGAGGTACAAATTATAATGGCTATTTCCCCAAACGCATGATTACATTGTTCTGTAAGTTAAGGTTCCTGGATCACAATTTAGTTTCAGTGTAGTTTTTTATAAATTGAAAAGCAACTACATTAAAACTTGGCGCTAAAGGTGCTTTGTTGTTAATTTGGATTGATTGAGATTAAAATATAGAAAAATTTAAAATAAAAGGCAAACAAAAAGGAAAAAGCGTAGTTCTTTAGACGTATGACTGCTGGCACCGTGCTTACAATAGAGTGTTCTTGGTCCTCTTCATCCTAGGACTTGGGACTCAATGGATCCACTCGAGTAGGAGCTGGTTGAGTACATCTAACCTAGGTTTAAAACTAAGGACTAATTTCTCAAGTCCCTATAAGTTACGTGAAGGTTTAAAGTTTTAATCCGTTATTTTTTTCTCAAACATAAGATCAGAAAGAATTTATTAAATAAATAAATCAAGATGCTCAACATCAACGGAACAAGAGAAAGAATTGATGAAGAACCTATATGAATTTTTTAAAAAAAAAAAAAAAAAAAGAAAATCAAAGAGAATTTTTAACTTTTTATATCAGAGGACAGAGGGTGCTAAATTAACGGTTACAACGGTTTGTTAACAGAGTTGCTATAATTCTTTGGCAGGAGCTGCTTGTGATCCGTTCTTACCCTAACTTCATTATCACTGAAATGGCTGCATGTGAAGCATGTTTCTTTTAGTTGATAGGACGAAACAGAAATAAGCATAATAACACGCTTAGTTACTTTTGTCCATGGTTGCATAATTACTCGTATACTATATTTATCTCAAAATCTTTTCAATACAAATTGTGAAAAGCACCCCTACAATAATTATCCAAAAACAAAGCCACGATTCGTGACCCCAGACATGCCCGGTCCCTTTTACGGCATCCCATCCACACACCAAACCCTAGCTACTTTTTTGCACGTCGTATTCAATTCGAGAGCGATGTATTAATTAAGGGCGACCACTATTTATCGTTTGGTACCAGAATCATGAATTCGGGATGTCTTTTTTTTTTTTTTTATGGAATAAGAAATAATCGATTAGAAGTATCCAGATCTCTATAAGGATTGATTTTGAACCATAGATCGATTTAATATCCATTCGATTATGAATAAGTTTAATTTGTACGTCGAATCAAGCAGGTTAATTTTCCATCAGTTCGAGATTGGACTAACCTCAAAATTTAAAAGAAAAGTTATATATATATAATAAAATATAATATATATATATATACTATATCTATAATATAAATAGACTATGTATATATTATATATAATATACTATATACAAATATAATATAATACAAACAAGTATATGTTATATATAATATATTATTAATATACTATACTATATATATTTATATACTATATAATATATTATATATAATATTAACATATATTATGTATCGAGAAAAATTCAATTCATAAGAACAATAGTTGATGTATCGATTTAAAGTTTTAAATTTAGTTAGAAAAAAAACAAGAAATAAATAAATAGGCAATAAATAATTTATAATATTTGATAAAAACTCAAAAAAAATGAAAAAAATTAT